>PVIA01000313.1:0-496748 GCA_004024845.1 Tonatia bakeri | reverse complement strand
TTTCAGAGACTTTACTCTGCTTCCAAATTATTTTATTTAATAAAAAGAAGACATTGTTCTAACATTTTGTGAAGTTATTTTACGATAACAAATGACATCTCATTTGGACTACACTTGAGAGTAGGGATTTCTGACTGTGTTTCTCCTTTTGATAAATATATATTAATCCAATGGTCTTCTTGATAGTCTTTTGTATCTTATTATACCCTTAGAGCAAAGCATTTATATTTTTATAAATTTTATGTTTATATTTTTCTTTATGACTCCTTAAGATAAAGTATATGAATATTCTAGAGTATGAACATCAGCACAAAATGCAGATTTCTCTGTTTTGTCCTTCTCCCCCCTCACACCATCACTGATAGCAGCCCCATATCAGATGACCCAAAAAGCACCTCACTGCATTGGCCATAGCCTCAAAAGTCAGAACAGGCATGGTAGTTGAAAATTATGCAAAAGTCAGAAGAATAAAAATTATGGAATACAAGGCTAAAGATTACCTTAAGAATGTCAGTAAGACAATTGAGCACTTCAAAATCTCAGTTGCCAAAATTTATATGTAAGAAATGAATTCATACATTTTTGAATTTCATGGAGGGATAGTCCATAGATAGTCCATTAAAATACTGTTTGTCTCTCTCCTTCTTCTCTCTCTTAATTACTACATGTCAGACTATAAAAAAGAATTCCAGGACCATCACTTCCCTCTCTATATATCTATATAGATCTAGATCTAGATCTATACCTACATATGACTAGGTGCTTTGAAAAAAGAAATATACATATATACATTTACATGCACACATACATACAAATTTCAATATCTTACTTCCATATTGCCATATACATTTACATACACACATATATACAAATTTCAATATCTTCCATATTGCCAGACCACAGAACAATGCCTAATATTTATAAAGTACAGAATGAAGTGAGACTTAGTAGAAATTTTAAAATTTCCTCAATGTTACCAACATCACTTATGTGTTCTTTAGTTATTTTATGAGATAAAATTAAATCTAATCTTAATCCCCCCTACACATGCACACACATGTCCTATCATATACAGGAGCAGAATATTTATCTCATTAAGATAAATTTCCATTTTATTTTAAGTTGGAGATTTTCAACTAAATGTTTTCTTGGCTGTTTTAGTGAACATTGTTAGAAATATGCACCTATAAATATTCATAGAAGGGGAAACATGAATATTTATAAGGGATTGAAGAATTTCTGTATTGGAGGACATTTATTTTTTGGAACTCCAGTATTAACAATAGCAACTTCTATATTTTTCTTACCATGTGCTATCTTGTTAAGGGTTTTCTATAAACATTCCAAGAACCTCTAGGCAAAATACATCCAAAGAAACCATACTTTGTTTGCGTTTGATTTTATTTAAATGAAGTATTTGAAATGCTTTTTCCTGTGAATATTATGGTACAAAATTATTGTATGTAAATAAACCAGTTTTGTTCCCAAATATACATATCTTGAAAATTTAAAAAGAAGTCAAAACTGGCACTGGTATTGGAACAAGTAGTGAACTTTCAATGTGAATTAATTGCTGAAAGCTTACAAATACTAATTTTATTTAAATTCTCAGAGGATACATATGTGAACCTTCATATTTGAAATCACAAAGTTATTTTCTGTGTCAAAGCTAACTAATAAGTAAAAGGATAAACTGAAAATATATTACAAATTCCCCTATTGTACTATTGTGAGAAGTAGTGTTTTCAAAAATCACTTAAAGTCATGAAGTAGAATCCAGATATTGGTATTTGTACCACAGCTAAAAAGACATTTTTTTAAAAATCTGGAGTATGGCTGATTTAATTTATACTTTTAAAAGCAATGGCTGCCCGGTGGCTGGCTCTTGACTAAAGAAAAGTTGTGCAGGGGCCACCACCTCCTGGCCTGAATGACAGTGACGTTGAGTTGAGCTCTCAAGATGAAGACACATTGGAGAACTCTGGGCTTAACTTACAGGAAGACAAAGTTGGGACCAATAACAGAGATCTCAGATCTCCCTACAGATGGACCAAAATTAGAAGTAGAGGCAAGTGTAAATGTATATGAGGAGGGTCTCTGGAATTCCTTGCATATGTGGAATAAATTTCAAGAATTGCATTAAAGACACTGAACAGAAAATCTCAAACCCAAGATTTAAAAGGAAGAAGAAAGAAAACATTCCAGAGAAGGTAAATTGAAGAATGTAGACGAATCTCATCATGAACAGTCCTCAAGTTAAACCCAGTGGAAGGAACTCAGTATTGTAGAGTCAATGACAGGCTTGAACTCCCCATGAAAAAGAAAAAAAAAATTGAGAAGTCAGGCCTTGAAAAGAGCATAGACCAGGCTACGGAAGAGTAGAAAATTGAGAAAGCTGAGGAACTCAGCAACCAGCTAGCTACCCGAGAACTTGGTGTACAAATTGCCAAAGTGATGCCTGCCATAACTTTGTAAAAATCAAAAAGGATGCTGAAAATTCACAGGTTGCTTGTAAAAAGAAGAAACTTGCATGGGGCTTTAAGCAAAAAGGAGATGGGAACCAAAAGCACATGGGATACTTAAGTTCTTCAACACATTGTGTCTTTTCTTGAATTTTTACTTGAGTCTTCAATTTCTCAGTTGACTGAAAAGATATTCCTGCTTATGTTAAATATGTCAGGAAACTGATGGAATTAGAAAAGTTGGAGGATTATCAATCTTTTCCTAAACAGTTCATCCTGAAATGAATGGAATAGAGTGTTCCATTTTTTGTACAAAGAATCTAAGCATAGGTGCAGGGGGGAAAACCTGGATTTTTATTTGTTTATTTATTTATAAAGACCTACAGTATAAAATCCATTTTCTTTTACACCCATCGGGTATAGCATAGTAAATGAGCTCCTTGTACTTTCTTATTTGTACTTAGTGTAACTGCATATATGCTGGAACAGCGATTTTAAGATTGGTGTTTGTTTATAATGAATTATTCATAAGTATAGGAAGTCTCAATTAATACTGTTACAGAACAGGGATGGGGTGGGGGTGTATGATATACTATCACTGAAAGGACTGCCACTAGGTTCGCATTGTCTACCATCAAAGGAAAGATGTCTCTCAATTCCAGAGATTTGTGAAAAGGAAAGGAAATGTTTATTTAAAGCTACACAGACTTAAATGTGATCCAATGTCTTCATTAACATCCCCAAATCCCTTAAAACACCCACAAACACACACAGTCCTTCCTTCTCCCTCTGCCCTAATTTGGGGTACCATATCTCAGGAAAAGTTGCAGTCCATGATTCAGGCTCCCCGCACCATCAGTTGTGTCGTTGTCAGGATCTTCAATTAATCCAAAGCCATGTGGCACCTTCTCATGGCCCACCAACAAAAGTCCTTGCACCCCTTTCTTCCAGGCAAAGTCTCTCCTGTTTCCTAAGCTATGTGGCAAGAGGGAACACCCCAAAGAGGTCCTCACTCTCGCCAAAGCTGCGTGGTTCTCCTATACGGCCACAGCCATGTGGTGATTCCTTTCACATGGCTGCGGGGGGTCCCCACTCTGGCCAAAGCCCCATGGTTCTCCTTTCAATGGCTGCCGTATCTGGGCTTAAATCCCCCTGCCAATCTTGCTCTGCAGCCCCATTTTTGACTCCTCCTACAATCAGCTACACCTGCCAGCACTCCCATATTTTTCAGCTTTTCTGAGCTGCCATGGTAAGTCTGGGCAGGTGTGACCCCATGTCATGGAGTCAATCTTCTCCAAGCTCTCACACAGGCACTTGAACCAGGGGGACCTGTCCCCCAGTTACATCTTGGGTGGAAGTCACTTCCATTCCCCTGGCTCAAAGCGTGGCCACAGCTATTTAACATATCTATGAAACCAGTTAAAGGTTATAGATATGTTAAGTGGCCATGCCAGAGATTAGCTACAAAGCTGTTGCTGTACAAAACAGCCCTGCATGTTCCTGCTCCATATGTCCCTTCCCCAAACTCACACCTGTGGGGGGAAGGGGTGAAGACATCCTATATATCTTTCTAATATTTCCTGGACACCTTGAGTTCTGGACCTCATTCAAATCCCTATTTGCCACCTCCCCCACCTTGGCTGTACCCTGTTACAATACTGTCTTTACAAATGACTTTATCTTAATGTTTTAAGAATAGTTTTCAGTTCTTTATTGGATGTGGTAGAGTTGATACTTTGCACTCACACAATAAAAGCATTTGGTTATTTTAGTGTAACTTCAGGTAAACTATTACAATAAAAAAGGGCAGAATATAGTGTTTGAAGGATGATTTAAATTCAGCTCAGATTCTGCCAGGAAATGTCTCCTGAAATATCTCTCTCAGCCATGTTATTCTTTAAATTATGAGATGATTCTTAGAAGAGAAATTAGTATAATTATATTAGAATGTTATAACTCAAGGCAATATAACTTTGAACCTTCTAAAAATGAAATAAATAAAACCAATGGCCAAAAAAAATGATGGTTAAGGGATAGCATATTTTGTTGTTTATTCAATTGATATTATTTATTGTTCATGATTTTTCTTTAAGAACAATAATAAGTACTATTGTAAGTGTCATTTATAGAATACTATGTGTCAGATACTTATCTTAGCACCTTTAGAAAGAAGAATTCTTATTTTCACATTTTATAGATAATTAAACGGAGACTGAAATATATGAGCAGCTTGCCTAGTATGTCTCAGAAAATTGGTGGCTTGAGTTGGGATTCAAGACTCTGTTTTGGAGTCAGTTGACCCCAAAGGTCTGTTCTCCTAAATTCTGTCTTATGATGTGCCCCGTGAGCTACAGAACTGTGAACTAATAAATGCATGTTGCCTTAAGCCACTAAGTCTGTGGCAATATGTTATGCAGAAGTAGAATAAAAATACGTTCTCTTTGAGGCACAGGGCCATATTGAAAGCTCAGCATTCTTCCTATCACCTGATTGTTCACACATTCGGAAGGGTCAATAACTAGATCAGTCTTGGCAAGGGAGCATATGCTGTGGGGCCCATGGAGACTCCCGTGGCTACTCCTTTCATGGACTATTGGGCAATCACATGAGTTGTCCAAATTAAAGACGAGTTTATACCCATGAATTAGTTATGTTCTCTACCTGTGTTTTCTTTAGCAGTTGTTGTACTGTGGTTGTTAGATGAAGTTTACGGTAAAAATCTTCAGTTCAGTATGCCAAAGTGTAGATGATACTGGTAGAAATTACTAATGATATAAATGCATACTTGTTTATGAAATATTTATATTTATTTCCTTCCACAAGCTACAGCAGTGAGCAAATGAGAGTAAGAAGTGCACTGAGGACACTATTGGTACTAAAATTGGTCAGTTCATCACGCCTCAGCTGCTTGCACTGTGCTGGCATGTCAGTGACCTCTATGAGGAGAGGAAAAAAAACACTTTCTTATCTTTTGTATAAGGAAGTTGAAATTTCCTTACAGTGTATATATCTCAGTTTGCAAAAAACCCAACTCAGCACAATGACCCTGAAAGCCACAGGGATACTGAAGCTCAGATACTGAATACTTGAGAGACTGGCAGAACCTTTATACCAAAATTTTCCTGAGGGATGCAGGTTTCAGCAGTTTTGAGTATTAGAGATCACTATCAGTACTTCCCCAGCTGGTTTGCATCCCTTTGTGTAAAAGACTGAAAGCTTGTATCTCCCAAAAATGTATATGTTGATGTCCTAATCCCCCAATGTGTTGACTGTTGAAGAGAGGCCTTTGGGAATGAGTAGTTTAGGCAAAGTCATGCGGCTGGTGCCTTTATGTTAGGATTATCACGTGAGAAGAGAAAGAGATGCAAGGGCTCAAGAGCTCTCTCTATTTCCAGGTGTATCCCCTGTGGCACAGCCATCTGAGCACAGAGAAGTCAGCTATCAACAAGCTAGGAGCAGGCCCTGATCGTGGGCAGAATCTGTCAGCACCTTGATCTTAAACTTCCCAGCTTCCAGTACTGTGAGATATAAATGCCTGTTGTTGCTGCCACTGAGTCCACAGAATGTTGTCATAGCAGCCCTTGTTGGCTAATTTTATATCTGACAGCAGCATGGGATTCTCAGATTAAACATTATTCCTGGGTGTGTCAGCTGTAAAGGTGTTTATGAATGAGATCAGCAATTGAACGGGTGGACTCGGTAAAATACGATGTCTTTCCAGAAAGTATCCAGCCATATACTATGAAAAATAGAGACATTTATTGAAGAAGATATAAAATACAAGAAATACCATACATAGGACAATAAAGTCTCAGTTTCCTTCAATATAGGCACCTTGGGACCTGAATAGTTCTTGCATCCTCTCTTCCACCATTCAAAACACTGCAAAATCCTCTGTTGGAATCACCATCAGCTGCCCCATTGCATTTTCCTGACCTTCATGGACAGTCTGAAATCTCTTCCCTTTCAAAGGTGATTTTAGTTTTGAGAAAAGCCAAAAGTTTCAGGGCACCATACCTAGGCTGCAGGGGTGTGGGACAGATTTGCCCACAGAGCCCACTGTCCACCATGGATGAGAATAAGTCTACCAAGACATGATCTGCTTGGGGAGGAAAGGTGGCAGATTTCTCAAAGGAGAAGGGCCAGGAGCCTCTTAATGAGTTTTTATTGGGTTTATTTGCATAGGAATACAGGGAGTATACATAAAGCTCATCAGTCATTGTCAGGTGGTAATGATCAAACAATAGATAACATTCAAAGAACTATGAGGGCTTATTTTGAGTCAGGGTCAGATAGCTAAAGGGCCATAAAACTCTGGGGAAACAAACTCATTTCACACTTGGACCCTTATCATTTAAATTGAGGGTATTAGCAAAGCAGGTTTCATAAGATTCTATACATTCTTTCTTAGGCTTGATCCTCCCCACCCTGCTAGAACCCACCCTTTCCAGAGCAGGGCTGCACCCACTTCCAGTATTGTTTCAGGCTGAAGTCAGGCAGGGGAAGTAAAGCAGCCAAGAGATTAGGAGACTTCTTGCAGACGGAATGAGGACTCAGGCTACGTCAAAGCCAAGGGGTGAGGGTCCATCACCCCCTTTTTCTATAGCCCCCCAAGTCCTTCCCCGAGGGCCCCCTCATGACAGTGCCTGTCTTAGGTCATCCCTCCTTTGAGACTCTTACCCATCATTGCCTAACTGGTCATCCACTGGGGGCCAGGCAGGGTAAAGTAAAGGGGGCAGAGGTGCACCCCTGCCAGGGAGATAAGCTTTGTATCCTTAGTGGCTTAGGGTCCCAAATTCTCTCACAGACTTAGCCACGGGGGATTACAGCTTCTGAAACCAAGCAGGGTGGTTCCCAACATAAGGAGTGAGTCACCCGGGTGATTTGATGTTTTGCCTGAACAGTCTGCATGATTTTCCTGCAACTTTGCCGCACCTTCTTTAGGTGTGGAGAACCAAGCAGTTTCCATTGAGATGACTGGGTCTTTGTTTCTGGATCATGGAGGTAGTCCCACCATTTAACTCTGGTTATGATTTTCTTAAGGAAATATGGTTCATTGGTAGTGGCTTGAATCAAGTCATTAGCAACTGCTTTTTCCAGACAGACCTCAAATATGCATTTATGTTTTTTTTTAATCCCTTCCAATCCCTCCACTTTTCTCCCCTCTGAGATTTGTTAGTCTGTCTCATGTATCCATGTCCTTGATTTTATTTTGTTCATTATATTCCACATATTAGTGAGATCATATGGTTTTGTCTTTCTCTGACTGACCTATTTTGCTTAGCATAATATTTTCCAGGTCCATTCATACTGTTGCAAAGGGTAAGAGTTCCTTTCTTATACAGTCATGTGTAAATTTGTACATTCCATGTATAAATGTTCCACAGCTCTTTATCCAGTCATGTACTGATGGGCCCTTGGGCTGTTTCCAGATCTTGGCTATAATAAATTATACTGCTACAAACATAGGGGTGCATTTGTTCTTTCTGATTGGTGTTTAAGGTCAGGGTTCTTAAGATATATTCCCAGAAGTGGGATATCTGGGTCAAAAAGCAGTTCCATTTTTAGTTTATTTTTTGTGTGTGTGTGGAAACTCTATACTGTTTCCCACAGTGGCTGCACCAGTCTACATTCCCACCAACAGTGTACTAGGGTTCCCTTTTCTCCAAATCTTTTCCAGCATTGTTGTTTGCTGATTTATTGATGGTAGCCACTAACAAGTGTGAGCTGATTGCAGTTTTTTTTAATTTATTGTGTATTTTATTTTTCCATTATCATTTATCCCCCTTATACCCCCTCCCTCCCACCAGAAGCACTACATTGTTGTCCATGGTCATGAGTCTTTTTTCCTTTCTGCTTGGCCCCTGCACCCCCCAACCACCCCCCACAAAGTTGTCAGCCTGCTGTCTATCTATGAGTCTGTCTCTTCTTGCTTCTTAGTTCAGTTTGTTCATTAGATTCTATGTGTGAGTGAAATCATATGGGATTTGTCTTTCTCTGACTGGCTTATTTTACTTAGCATAATGTTCCCGAAGTCTATCCATACTGTTTCAAAGGGTAAAATTTTATTTTTTACAGACAAGCAATAATCCATTTTGTAAATGTCTTATAGTTATTTCATCCACTCATCTCTTGAAGGACACTTGGTCTGCTTCTATATCTTGGCAATTTAAATAATACTGAAATGAACATAGGGGTGCTTATGGTCTTTCAAATTATTCCTTTGGGTTTTTCTTCAGGTAAATTCCCAGAAGTGCGGCATAAGGCAGTTCCATTAAAATTAAAAAATGGGACTATATCCAACTGAAATTATTTTTTCTGCACAACTAAGGAAACCATCAACAAAATAAAAAGAAAGCCCACCGATTAGGAGAACATATTTGCTAACACATCTGACAAGGAGTTAATACCCAAAATTTATAAAGAACTTACAAAACTCAACACCAACAAAATAAACAATCTAATTAAAAAATGGCAAAAGGGCCTGAATAGACACTTCTCCAAAGAGGACATACAGATGGCCAATAGACATATGAAAAAATGCTCAATTTCAGTATTCATCAGAGAAATGCAAATTAAAACCACAATGAGATAATCACTTCCTACAATTGCATGCAAATCTACAGTTATTTAAATGTAAAAAAATTAATTTAAATAATTTGAACACATAACTCAGTGGTTGAGGTGTCTACATAAAATCCTGAAATAATTAATAAATAGAAACATAAACCATTTTATATAAAAATATACCATATACAAAATTAAAAGAGCATCTGTAAAGTATGGGAACTTTTTGCTGCAAATAACTATTAATATACCAATAAGAGAGGTATACTAAAGGAAAAAATGATGAAAGAAATTTACAATTTGAATAAATCTACAGAACTATTAAACTCAATGTTAATGACTTTTGACAAAATACTTTTTTGTCTCTCAAATTAACACTTATCTTAAAGTTAATCTTCAGTAATGGAGAGTGAATAGTAAATTCTTTAGAAGCAGATAATTCTTTTTGAAAGCAATTTATCAATATGTACCATGAGTTTTAAAGTAGTTTTTAATCAATGCCTCAGTAATTCTATACATAGAATCTACCCTTGGAAATGTAAAGTGGTAGTCTCTTTGAAAGCAGTTTGGAAGTCATTTAAGATATTAAGTTTGAGTTATGTCACACAGCGATTTCTCTAGATGTATGGAAAGATGTTGACATAAAAATATGCACATAAGTACTTAAAATAGCATTGACATTCAAAATGTGGGGAGGACAATGACAGATATGCACCCAGTGGTGACTGGGTAAAACACCTGTGATATATCCATAAAACTGAATATAATTGTTTAGTAGGAAGGAAGAACTGAACATGCTAGAACATGGACGAACCTTGAAAACTTTATGCTAAGTGAAAAAAGTCATAAATATTTAGAATGCACAAATCTGTACAAAAAGATCATTGACTAAGAGTAAAGATTAGGCATGGGGTATAATGGGAGGTAATTTGGCAGGATAACACGTGTTCTAAAGTTGCATTATGATAATACACAACTGTATGAATAAAAGCCATTGAATCCAATCATAAAATTTAAATAAGTGAATCATATGATATAAATTATATGCCAATAAAGCTTTTAAAAGACTATTGTGATGTAATTTGCAATGTACATAAAGATATACATACACACATACATACAAAGACTTAAATGGAATTTCATACCAAATGATAGGAGGCAATGTAATGCTTAAACGTAAGTATTAAATCAGTTTCACTTTATCTATGGAATGAAATATTATACAGAATTTAAAACATATTGACTGTACATTTCTAATAATATCTAACAATTCATTCCATATGTTAAAGTATAGAAAATCACACGTGCACAGTATAAACTATACTGTGTAGAGAGTTCTATGTGTGTGCAGATCCACACACACATTTATCCAAATAGCCTGGATATGAACATATAATAATTTTAGCGGCAATTTTATCTTACTAATGTGATCATCAGCTCTGTTTTGTTTGGTTTTGACTTTTATTCCCTTTGTATCATCTAAATTCATATAATTTACATATATTATTTTATATACATTTTTTAAAAGTTTAGTTTAAAAATTTTAAACATGATCTCAAAGAACTTCATTGTTAAAGCATGAAAAGAAATCATTATCAATCTACTGATAATTTTACTGAATGCCATGACTTTAGTTTTATACTTTATAAAATGGAAATGGTAACAATATATCAAAGTATTTACAAAGACAAAACAAAGTAATTTGAAAGGCTCTTAAAAGTACTTGATTAATCTCAGAGCACCATTTCCCAGACAGAAAGGCAGGAAAAACTACTGAATTGTGAGCACTATACAAGGAGAGTGATCCAGGCGAAAGTGTATTATCCATCATCCATCAGCAGGGGAAAATGCAGAGGGTTATCAAAGGAAACAGTCATAGTAGGTCTTAGACTAAATTGGCTCTACTTCAGCGAAGGACCGAAAGCCCTACAACAATATTTATCCAAACTATTGGCAGGCTTTTTGTGATGTTTTGGTGAGTAGAAATTTTCCAAATAAAGGCCTAAGAAGAAGCTGACATAAATTACAATGCAACACCATCTTCCATAAAAAGAATAAAAAAGGCAATTGACAGCAGTGAAACATAGTAGTTGCAGGTTGTGAGTTTACTGCAAATTCTCCATAGTGAGTATGGCTTCATGGGAATAAAATTACTACTTTACACTTGAAGAACACTTTCTGCATTTTAAATTCTCCCTTATGAATGATCTACATTTCTAAACTGGATTTATATATTTTGTAACCAAGGTGCAAGAATTATATCTTATATCTATTTTATTAATGTGGAAAGACTCAGATAAATTACATGCTTTGATTTATTCACATGGCTAATAAATGATAGAACCAAGAGTTTAATCTACCATTTTCTAAATCAAAAAGTGACTTTACTTCACCTTATATTTAAATAAACAAGCTAATAATTTTTTCTCTTTCTTTCCTAAAACCTTCTGAAAGCATTAAATGGAGAAAGAATTTGCATTTGGAAATGGATATTTGATATTATCTATGGCACCATTTCAAATAAAAAGTAGTTTTAAAAATTAATAGTGTGGTAGATTAACTATATCTACATTTTTTTCTATAATGAAGTAGAGTCTATTTACCCAGCCCTCAATGTGGGCTGCCATTGTAACTTGCTGTGACCAACAGACTGTGTCTGAAGAAATATTGTATGACGTCTGAATCCAGGACTTAAGATATCTCGTAGGTTTTGCTTTTGTCTTCTTAGATCATCGTTGCCTGTGCTGAGGCTCAGGATAGAATTTTTCAGGATGAGAGATATCAGGAAGATAGACTATGTGGAGAAAGGTGTCACACCCTTGCCAACCATCAGAGCTGAGGCCCCACACATGCAAATGGCTTCTCAAGAAATTACACAGTCCAACCCAACAGCCCAGTGACTACAAATCCTGAGTGGGCCCAATGGGCAGGATGCGGAGCAGAAACTAGCTAGCCAACCTGATTGGTGCCCAGATCACAAACCCATAGAACCATGTAATCTATAATTATTGTATGAAACCATTGAGTTTTGTGGTGGTTTGTTATCAAGCAATAGATAGCCATGATGGATAGTGAAAGTATTTAGACCATAACAGACCACTATCATCACAGGTTTATGTTAGAAGGATTTATATAAAAAGCAGAAATAAAATCTGTTCTATTAGAAGACAACTTGATGATTTATTAATGATGGGTGTTCACGATTACTGAGTGAATTTGAATTGTGATAAAAGCTCAGTTGGACAATGAATTATCCATGATGCTAATGCAGGGAGCATTTACATATTTACTGTCTGGTAGCCATTAAATAATACTTGTGAAAATAATCTGTGGCATGTTATTTCATTACCCACCCAGAGGATATAAGAAAGAAACTGGCTTTTTACAAAAGGCATGCAGGAAGCGAAAAGCCACTATTAATATTTCTAGTCTTATGCTTTGGATTCTTATCCATAAATATGCATTTAGTCAAATAATTCATAAAACTATCTGTACTTGAAAAAAAAGAAAACTATCTGTATTTGTACACTGATAAATTAGAAAAGTTCAGTTGTCAACTTCTTTCATTATCTAGCTATTTCATTGTTTCTCAAATTATAAATCACAGTTTCAGTAAAAACATAATTTGAAAGCTATTTATAAACAATTATAGCTTTCACATTATTCTAGGGCATATTTACATAATAAATTACACTTGAGTCAACAATTTGATAAATACAATATAGTTGCTCTAATATTATGGATTTAATTTTTTCTTTTTTTTTAATTGAGTTCATTGAGTAGCAGTGGGTTTTCTCTATACAAAGAGTTCAGGGTCGGAAACCAAAAGTGTTTGTTTTGAAACATATACAGTGTCAATATAACCTGGAAAAATCTAATTGATTTCATTTCTGTTTTCAATTTATTCATTAGCAGAAAACATTACTATAAGAAGTATCAAATAATCAATGGATCAATGGAAGTGTTAAATAATCAAATATAAGTATCAATAAGCCTAGTAAAGAAAATAATGGTCAAATACAATTGATATAATGATAAACAAAAAACTAATGAGGTAGGAAGTATACTAATTTTATATGTCTGTTCCAATCCCTAAATTTCACCTGAGACTTTATAGAGAGAAAGAGCATGGGATCTAGCAAAAGGAAGAAAGCAAAAGTGAAAGAGTGGAGTAGGGTGATTAGGGTTGGGAACAGTAAAACGGCAACAAATTCACAACTATCAACAACTGAACCTAAAAAACAAAAGCTAAGCAAACAACTAGAACAGGAACAGAATCACAGAAATGGAGATCACATGGAGGGTTATCAGTGAGGAAGGAGAGGGGGAGAACTGGGGGAAAGGGAACAGGAAATAAGAAGCAGAATAGGTAGGCACAAAATAGTCAGGGGGAGGTTATGAATAGCATAGGAAATGGAGAAGTCAAAGAACTTGTATGTGCAACCCATGGATATGAACTGTTGAGGTGGAGAGTGCTGGAGGGTGGGGGGGGGCAGTGAGGCAAGGTGGGAGAAAAAGGGGAGAAAAAAATTGGGATGATTGTAATAGCATAATCAATAAAATATACTTAAAAAATAAAAGAAAGTCTCTGGTTAGGGATGACAGCCAAGATAAGCAATAAAGTAGTTTACTTGAGACATTGTTTTCAGCCTGAACAGATACTTCTCCAAAGAGGACACACAGATGACAAACAGACATATGAAAAGGTGCTCAATGTCCGTAATCATCAGAGAAATGCAAATTAAAACCACAATGAGATACCACCTCACACCTGTCAGAATGACTATCATCAATAAATCAACAAACAAGTGCTGGTAAGGTTGTGGAGGAAGGGGAACTCTTGCACTGCTGGTAGGAATGCAGACTGGTACAGCCACTGTGGAAAGCAGTATGGAGATACCTAAAATATTAAAAATGGATCTGCCTTATTACCCAGCGATCTCACTTCTGGGTATATATCCGAAGGAACCCAAAAGAACACTAATTCAAAAGAACGTAAGCACTCCTATATTCATTGCAGTGTTATTTACAATCGCCAAGATATGCAAGCAGCCCAAGTGTCCGTCAATAGATGAGTGGATAAAACAACTATGGCACATTTACACAATGGAATTGTACTCAGCCATAAAAAAGAAAAAAAGTGTTACCCTTTGCAATAGCATGGATAGACTTGGAAAACATCATGCTAAATGAAATAAGCTAATCAGAGAAAGACAAATACCATATGATTTCACTCATCTGTGGGATCTAATTAATAAACTGAACTAATAAGGAAAATGGGGACAGATTCATAGATGGAGAGCAGACAACAGCGAGTAGGTGGGGGGAGAGTAGGGGATGGAGGGACCCAGCAAAAACATGAAAGGGCTCATGGACAATGGCAACAGTTTGGTAAATGCTGGGGGGTAGAGGGTATAATGAGACTAAGTAGTTAATGGAAAGAAATATAATAAAGATTAAATCAAATACATAAGTAAATAAGTAAGGAGGACATATGAGTGAAAAACAGAGAATGAATAAGTTTAGACAAGAGAAGCCACAAGAGAGTCTCACCTATGAACTGAGAAATTTCCAGATACTGCAGTGCAAAGATTGACTAACTACCACTATCAAAGAAGAAAGACTTTATTTAATTCATGGGGTCTCCAGTAGTGACCTCAGAAAAGCTGTAACTTCAAAATGTGGCTAAATTATCCCTAGACTATACCCTTTTCTAGGTTCAACCTAAGAAATTTTGAGAATAAGCCTTGAAAATATTAAATTGATCTAAGTTACTTATCAACCAGACAAAAAGTCCTGCGCTCTTCAGAAGACGACGACATTAACACTCAACAATAGAAAATTCACACTATCGGGCACCCAACGAAATATTACTGGACCTCAGAAGAAGGAGGAGAATGAAGCTCATAACGTGGAGCATTATTAACTAACAAATGAGAACCGGCACGCCGAAAGTGAAATAATTAAGAGACGTGGTCATTTAAAACACTTATTGTAATTATGCGGCATAAGTTCAAGGCCATAAGAGAATATACAAACTTAATAAGGAAAGTATGTGAAGATATAAAAAAGGGACAAAAATCAGAAATAAAAATTTCACAGGTTAGACACTGCCGGAGCGAAGATCAGTGAACCAGGACATCTCTGAATCTTTTCCATACAAAGAACAAAGAGAAAAAAGAAAAAAAAAAGGCAAAAAAAACTCAGTGTCCTATCGACAGTATCAGGCAGAATAAGAAATGAGCAACTGGAGTCTTATAGGGGGATATATAGAAGTATTTCTTTATAAAGATTATTTTTATTGAAAAATATTATATATTTGGGGAATTATTTTATTAGATCTCAAGTTAGGCTTAGGTTAATGTATCCTCAAAATTAACTCCTGGCAAAAAGAAAATACTTCCACTGGCAAAAAGAAAATGATACTCCTATATGTCTTGATTTTCCAGGTTTATTAAGATGTATCTGACATATAATAAAGTGTAAGTTTAAGATGTCCAATGTGATGATCTGGTATACACATATATTGTGAAATGTTTACTACAATATGGTTAGTTAATGTATCCATCATGTCACACAGTTATGTTTCCTGTGTATGTTGTTAGGAGATTTAAAACAACTTTCTTAGCAACTTTCAAGTATACAATATAGTGTTATTAACTATAGTCAGTGCACTATACAGTAGATTCTCAGAACTTCCTCATCTTATAACTGGAAGATTATACTCTTCGACCAGCATCTTCCCATTTGCCACAGCCCTGAGTCCCTGGACACTGCCAGTTTAATCTCTGTTTCTATGAGTTCAGCTTGTGTAGACTTCACATGCTCCCATGTATCTTCACTGATAAAGAAAGTGCTGTCAACTGAAAATAGTAACTCCCTTATTGGGAATAATTAGAAAATAAGCATCAAAGCACTTCACACTTTAAAATGTCCTATTTGCCCATGTTTAACCATTTTTACATCTCCACACAAAACTGAATATAATTTAAAAGAATGATAATACCCTCCAATATGGGTTCAAGGAGGGAAAACACTCTGGGAAACATAAACTTTGTCTTCTTCTCAATTTTATCCTGACCCTGCACTGCTCACAGTTTTGTTGGCGCAGAGATCCACATGAAACACATCACAGTGTACTGCACATGTGGACAATGAAACGGAGCTTGATGAGTAAAGTCAACCACATTGAAGAAAACATCGCTCTAGCTTTTTTGTTGCATTTTCTTTCTTTTTAATGTATTTCTTTTAAAAATATCCATATAAGTAAATATGAATACCTATGCATAATAATCATTCTAAAATTTATATTCCTGTATACTTGACAAGTCAAAGAAAACATGCCATGTTTTAAGATCCTCTAAATAATACTGACAAAGCACAGCGGTATTCTTATGAGCAAAAATATCTAGAAAATACTAATTAAAAAATATGTAGCATTGCTCTTTTAACATGCTGCAAGAAATTTAGCATCTTTTAGTATTTGTTTTAAAGATAAAGTGTTCTTTTTTTTTTTTTTTACATTAGACATGGCAGCTAAACTGTTACTGCTTGTTAATGACTGGAGCCCTGTTTTTTTCTTCTTATTCTAATAAACTGATGTCAAAATATAGAGACACAACCACAGCCATTAGTGCTAATAAGTAGGTTTCTGTGAATGGTGACAAAGAAGATTCTAATTTCATTCAGCCACAATGTTAACAGAAAGCTAAATTTTTGCAGCCCTAACTTCAGAAAAAGCCTGATGAGTCTGTGTGGTACTGAGTCACGAGGATAGAAAATGGCCAGCCTACTCCCATCCCCTTGAGTGTAAATAGTAGTCATATTAGATGTTTCTGAAAATTAGAGATCCTATTATATCTTTTAAGAAAAGAATACCATCTTCTGAGTCACAGGATGGACTCTGGAAAAGTAGCAATTCCTTATTGTTCAGAAATAAGACATTTTCTTACATTCATTGTATTAATTATATTCACTATATTATTAGACTACAGGATAGATTAAAATGTGCATTGTTTTCTTTCCTACATATATTTCTCCATAAAATTCTTCCTTATTAAAAATAAATGCCTTACTAATTTTGAAAGAACATAAAAATGGATGTTTCATTATGACAAATGAAATGAGCAGATAGGTCAAATGTTAGTGCTCTGCCTGTTTAGGTATTGATTTCATGAAGTTACCCTACATTTTCAGGTACTTTTTTTCCCTGTGTCTGCTGCTTAAATAAGGATATTTATATGTTGCTGTCAACTTTTTTATTTAAAAGATTGTAAAATCTGTCATGAGCTCCAAATATGAACTGATACAACTTGCAAGTTATTTCAGCTGCGAGAGAACAGACCACTCTCTTACTGTCACTTGAGTTGACAATAACTGGTGGTGCAAGGCAAAAGTGCTCTGTCTAGCTCTTGCAATGAAAAGAATCCACTACTTATCATTATGGCAGAGTGCCTTTTGTGCCCAGAGCCACCCCATGAGAAGTAGTTATGTCCCCATTTTAAATATAAGGACAATGAAGTTCATCAGAGAAGCTAGGTCCAGAGTGCAAGTTATTCAGTAAGCAGGAGAAGAATGAGAATTCAAACCCAAACTTGCTGGTTCCTCAAGTCCATGTTAACTTTAATACTGCAATATAAATAATAAAATATTGTGATCAGTATAGATTACTAAAGAGAATCAAGAGTCCTAAGAAGGATGCCTTAACATCTGGGGCCACAGAATGCAGAATGGAAAGAAGTTCAAATAATAGGGATTTCAGGATTGATTCAGGGTCAGCCGAGACAATGACATTCCTGATATACACATACCAAAATATTCAATCTCTCTCTCTCCCTCTCTCTTTCTCTCTCTCTCTGCAACCCCACCCATGCATTAACTTTATGTCAGCTTTGACTTCTTCAAGTGATACTTCAGTGTTAGCCTAAATGTTCTCTATGTATCACACGTACACATGTAGTTATTTCCATGGAATATTCCCTACTTTGTGTGTGTGTGTTTTGGCAAGGGTCAGTGCCAAACTCCTCTAATAGATCACGTGGGCTCACACTGACCCACCTGAAGCCTGCAGAGTGGGACCAGAGTGGGCTATGACAGGATCATAGATTTCTATCTTCCTTATTCTGACTGAATCCAGTGTCCCTGAAATCTACTGAGCATTAAATATGTTATAATACTACCTATTTCAACAGGATTATTTTAAGAATTAAAGATAATATTCATAAAACAAATAGCTTGTCATTTATGTAATAAATTATTTATAGCACTTGTATGTTTAATCCATCTTTTTCTTATTTACCTACAATACTTTCCAAAGACTGTAGGATTTTTTTTTTTGGAGCTATCATTTAGGACAATGCCAAAAACATGGCAACTTTTGCTAAAAGAAAGACCCCTTGCCACAATGACAACAGATCACCTTTTTATTATGTATAATATGCTCATCTTATTTACAACACATACATACCTTTGTACTATATGCGCATCTCCCCAAGTCCACATCTCCACCATAGACAGAGAATAAGTAGAGCTCAAACATAGCTCATGAGTAGAGTGACCTCCCAAAGTTGTGATACTGTGTACGCATTGACCAAATTTAAATTATTTCATTTTTTATTAGATAATGACCTTTTTGTTCTTCTGTGCTCCTCAGCATCTACACTATTAGAAGAAATCTTGTCTTGCCTGGTGCTTTTACAGTTAAAGCTGATGGATTTAGTACAGATTGTCCTAGTCGTTTTATCTTTACTTACAAAGGAAGCCAACTGGGTGATGGAATGATGCTGTATGGCACTAACGGTGCACTTCATTTGTAGTTATTAAACACTCAGCAGGCGCCTCGCCACACTGACATTTGTTCCCCAGTCAAGGCCCCTGTTTGACATGGCCCCACTGTGTAAGGTGTCATTTACTGAAAATGAGAGTTCAGCTTGGATAATTAATAAATGTCACAATGCTCTCAAACAAAAGCATAGCTTGATATATGAGAAATAAAATGCACAATCCAAGGACAAATAACATAAGTTCTCTTACTTGACATTTTAAAGTTTATAAAGGATTGAGTGGACATCTGGCCCTGTCTTTTTTCAGGGAGCTACCCTGAAAAATCTCTAGAGATGGTTAGATGGTCTGATCTTGAATTAGCACACCTTGGGGCATAAACTCACAGGCTGCTACACTGAAAATTTTACACAGATAAGAAAGCTCTACCTCTAACTCGCTGTGTGAATTTGGACATGTTACTTGACCTCTATCAGCTTCTATTCTTACATCTGTGAAATGGGTTTAAAAATGCATTTTGTCCTTCCCCAAATGTAATTAGCAAACTGATGGTGGAGCAAAGAGCTTGTTTTAGGAGACTGATGAACTTTCTAAAAATCCCATAATTGTTTACAGTTTCATGAGGATTAGAAAAAAATTAAACTAGTCATACCCATTCTTTCCAGGATATGAATTCTCAAGAGGAAGCTAAAGTAAGTAGGAATATTAGTTCTAGTATAAACTTTTTAAAAATTAAGTAAATAAGATTACAGGTGATCTAAAGATGAAAAATCACTACATTTGTGCTTAATCATTTATTATAAAGCATTTGGAAAACTTTCTGGAATGACAAAAATTGGGTTTAACTATCCCTGGTATTATCAGTGGTGGTGGTGGTGGTAGCAGTAATGAAAGTAACAGGGAGTGAATGTGGAAGCATTAAGGTATTGACCAAAGTCTACTTCCAGAAATTGGGTTTGTTTCTGTTTTTGTAACTCTTCATAACCACTTCTTTCCTGGAACAAATTCAAGATCACATTGTAACAGAAAATAAAAATGGCTATATTTGCCACATGAACTTCTTCACAGGTTTGATGACTGTCATTGCCACCCATAAGTGCCACTTCATGTTTGTGGCCCCATATGACTGCCAAATTATATTCTCCAGGAAACGGGAGTGAACAGTTAACTCACGGAACTAATGCAACTCAATAGAAGGACTAAAGTACTAAAATATATAATTCATGTTTGTAAATTGTTTTGGTCTAACAGTTCTGTCATCTATTATTTCATTTGATAGTTATAATGATAACAGAGGAAGGTAAGTAATAATATGCCATTTAACAAATGAAAAAAATGTGACCTGGTGAAATTAAATGCATGATCAAATTTCACACATGTTGTATGGGAAAAATAATTCTCTCTCATTTAAAGAAAAAAGCAATACTGAAGTTATATTTTGAATAATGTATCCAGAAAATAATTGAATAAACAATATAGAATAAAAGCAATTTTCCATAAGTTTACTTTCCTTAACAATAAATGAAATTTTACTTTAAAAATAAATGTGTTTTTATAAACATAAAGCAATCCATGGCATGAATACAGTTATGCTTTGAATTTTTTTTTCTTTCAGGGGAAATAAAATAAAGCAGGTAAAATACTAAATATTATATTTAGAGGGTTACTGGAGAACACATAAACCCATAGTTCAAATTATAATTACACTAGAAAACACTAAGAATTATTTAATTCTTAGTTAATTGAGTTGCATAAAATTATTTCCATCTTGAAAAAATGGTTATTTCCCACTTTTCCCGTTTGCTACACTATGAGCATGTAATCTTTATTTGTATTTATGAACAGCTGTCATTATTATATCATGTTTCCCTAGCAAAGATGCAGGGAAAGTTTGGTTGGTATATCTGAAAGTCCAAAAGAATAATTCGATTTTCTAAACACTCATTCTTCATGAATAATTAATTCCCCACATTATGCTATGGCAATGATCTAAGTGACAGAATTTTGTCCCTCCTGTATCACATTTACACCTGTTATTTCTGAAACATGCGAGAGAGCATCCCCAAACTTTCTATTTTTGAAGATTACATATTATTATTATGTTTACATATGCTATTTAAGAGTTTCACTACTTTATCTACTCCATTAACAGGTTAATCTTTTCTCATAGTATCTTTAGATGATTTTCTTCAGTATATAAAGCCAGGAAGATCTTCCTTTTGAGGGGAGAACCTTAAAATTTCATTTAACTTTCCATTTTCAAAGACTGAATGTCATTAAGTGTTCAAAAGAAGTGTAAACCAAAGTCATCAGTCCATTCTCCTTTAAGCAAGAGTGGAACTAAATTATTGAATATATAATTTTTGTTTCAAAACAAAACATAATAACTATATTTACTGTGTAATACAGTGTACTAGATGCTATTTGTAGATATTTATCTGTAAATAACTCAATATAAAAATTGATGAAATAGATATTCTAAGGAGCTGCATTTTATAGACACAGAAACTAGTACAAACTGTTTAAATAAATATTAACCTACTATTGCTTAACTGTTGAGTCACAAAGTATAGGCAGAATAATTACTTTCTGCCCCAAAATGTTACATGGATGGCAGGAGAGGATTGATTGCATATAGAATTGATGAGGCTGATCAATCTGTTGACTTCTAAAAAAGGAAGATTTTCCTAGTTATTAAGATGGACCCAATATAATCACAAAAATCCTTAAAAGAAGCAGGAGACAAATGAAAAGTCAGCATCAGAGTGACAACAGGTTACAAAGACTAAACCAACCATTGCTGGTTTGGAAGATAAAAGGCAGCTCTGAGCCAAGGAATGCAAGCAGCCTCTAGCAACTGGAAAAGACACAAATGATCCCCTCTAGAGTCCAGGAAGACTACAGCCCTGCGGGCACATTGATTTTAACCTGGTGAGACCCATTTCAGAAATCTGACCTCCAGAACTGCATGATAATAAATTCATTTTTTAAGCCATTGAGATTGTGATAATTTGATACATCCATGGTAGTAAACTGATGGGAAAGTTAAGGACTTCATTTATTATTTTACTCATTTATAAAATCTTTATTAATTCCCTGTCATATGGCAAGAAATATGTTGAGTTCCTGTAATATACCATTAATCGTTTAAGTTCATCTAATTCTTCTATTTCACTAAAATACAATAGCAAGCAAAATGAGTAGAAATGTGTTGTCATGGAGTTCACACTTTGCTGGATGTGAGGCAGTAGAAATTGAAGCCAGACAGTCAAGTTCCAGAAGTCTCAAACTATTGTTATCCTATTTCCACAAACATTGTCATGAATGTTGCCCTAACCTAAAACATCAAAGCTATATTTAGGCATACAAATATTTTAGACAGTTGAAATGTGTTTATATCTTATTAAAACACACTTAGGATCCCCTATCAGTACATATTCACCCTAATACCCCAATATCTGTCTTGTTTTGTTGCTGTTGAAGCAGGTACCAGGGGTATAAAGAAAGTAACTTTCAAAAATTAACTCCAGGATGGATCGTAGTAAGCATTTCTGATGAATGTGATTTATTCCATTATATTACAGCAGGGCACCTAAACCACAGATTTATGAAGACATAAAATTCTGGATTTTGAAAATATGAAACAAGTACATCTAAATTACAATGCAAAGAAGAATGCTGAGTTTGTTTCTTAAATACCATGAAAACACTGAAACACATTTTGCTGATAAATTTGATGAGATTATTATATTTTACGTATTATAAAGTGATGAAATTTTATCCTGAGGCAGTTATCTTACGGCTCTTACTCCTAGTCATTTTGCAGACCTCATTAATCATAGGAATTCAATTTTAACTACACCTAATTTTCTATGAATTTGCCATTTTATTTTCATATAATGCTATGAAAATTGCTGTATGTTTGAAAAACTTACAGCACTCAGAAAGTTTGACTATTTTATGGAAGGAGTACAAGCTCTGATGGAAGATATATTCATGAAAGTATTGAAATAGTATAAACCATAAACAACTACAAGGTTTCAAAGATTTTATCTGAGCTCATATGAATATAAAGTCATTGGTAATTTATTGTATTGAGTATTTAATACTCAATTCAAAGTTCTTAGTAGAAACAGAAAATGAAAATGTAAAAATAATAGTAATAGTATTGCCTCACTTCTTTTCTTGAGTAGTTTTCCTTATAAATGTCACTTTTTTAAAACTGAGGAAAAATAAATACATTTATACAGTATCAGCAATCCAAATTTAACAGATGAACGAAAAAATAGTTTGTAAATTACTTTTTAAACAGACATCTGATATGCATGGCTGCTGTGGCTCAGTGGGTTGAGTGTGGTCCCACAAACTGAAAGGTCTTCAGTTCAATTCCTGGTCCGGGCACACGTCTGGGCTGCCGGTCAGGTTCCTGGTTGGGGGGTGTGAGAGGCAACCGGTCGATGTTTCTCTCACACATTGATGTTTCTTCTCCCTTTCTTTCTCCCTCCCTTCCCTTCTCTCTAAAAATAAATAACATATTTTTTTAAAGTTTAAGCAGATGCCTTTAAATGGATGAGATATAAACTTTTATACTGATTTTACTTTTAATTCCAACATTGGTTTGTTTGTTGTTGTTGTTGTTGCAGTCTATTTAATGAACCCTGATTATGTGTTAACCCTATGAAAGATCATAGAGGACAAGAGGGTGGGGCAGTCTTTGCAGTCTTTATGCGTTAGAAACAGTCTACTACAGTGGTGTTAAAACAGTAGGGGTGTGGGTGTGTGTGTGTGTGTGTGTGTGTGTGTGTGTGTGTGTGTCAGAGAGCATTTTTATCTCCTCTCAAGGGAATTTGGAAATATTTGGAGACAGTTCTGGTTGTCACACTTGGGAGAAGAGAAGGTGCTAGGATCACATAATGAGTAGAGGCTACAGATACAGTTAAATATCCCACGGTTCACAGTGCTGGCTCCTACCCCAAAGAATTATGCAACCCAAACGTCAGTGGCGCTGTTGTTGAAAAACCCAGACTACAAAATGGCACCAGACTGAAAGTCAGAGTTAGGTGAAAGAATAGAGAGTTGCCTTTGATGCTATCTGTCTGAGAATATAACTCAGAACAGTTTTCTGTTTTTGTTTTTGTTTTTCTAATTGAGTATCGTAGACTTGGATTAACTAGAAAAGATCATGGGCATTGGATCAAGACATCTGGCTCCAATAACAACTTCTTTCGTCCCTCATTTTCCTCTTCTATAAAATTGGGAAAACAGAAAATATAGGATTTTTCTGAAATTGTAATAGAACTACAGTATATAATATGCCTGGTATATGGGAGACTTGAACATTTCAGTTGAATTGCATTTTGTGTGAGTTCTGTTCAAAGCAGAACTTCAGTAAGCACTTGATTGCAGGGTTGTAAGTGACATATTGGTGATATCACTGTAAGTAATACATGTTTGGAAGGTGAACCCTTGAGGCAGAAAGGAGATAGCTTCAATAGGGAGTCAAAGAAGGAGGAAATGCCTGTATGAAGAAAGTTTGCTGAGGTCACTGCTGTGAGAAAGAGAGGCTTTTCTGGTGCCGTCTTCTGAAAGCCTACAGAATTCTTTCCAAAGCTGTACACCTTGAAAAAGAAGGGCAAGGGGCATTTATAACCAGAATATCATTTATCCTTTATAGAATTTCCCCCCAGAGTATTAATTCCCTGGCAATTGAGCCTTGCTTGCATGAAAGCTAAGGGCTGGGCGAGCTCCCTGATTTGGAGAAGGCCCTGGGTGAGAAAATTGTTTGCCTGTGCTGTACATGGGGTGCCGACAGGGGTGAGGGGGGCAGAAGGGATAGGGTTGCAGGGAGTCTGAGCACCTACTGAACTGTCTGCCACAGGAATCAGATGCCGGCTAAGAAAATGTGTCAAGGGGAACAAAGGGCATTTCTGTACCTCTTTATTTTAAATAAAATATGATAATTTTTAAGGAATAGCTTTAATAATATATAAAAGACCACTGCAAATACAAAATGGTCACATTAACTAAGATTTATAATTAATTTGAAATTAAACTATGAATAATCCTATGAGAACATTAAACACAAAATTTAAGAACCCTATGTTTCCTGATGATTAATGGATGACTGAAACTTCACAATTAAATATAAACACACAAATGCAATCCAATAAATAATAGAGAACTGACAGAATCATTTAAAGTGGGTTAATTCACCTGTTAGTTACGTGGTACTATAGAAACATTATACATTTTTAAACACACAGGGCAGAGTTCAAACACTGTCTCTGAATGAACCAGGACAAAAAATTAATTTGAGCAACTTTCTTTACCATCAGAAGTATATGTTAATATGCTTAAAAAAATCATTGTTAAGAATTAATAATCTATGAAAGACTTGA
The DNA here is from genome assembly GCA_004024845.1 of Tonatia bakeri. Lineage (NCBI taxonomy): Eukaryota > Metazoa > Chordata > Mammalia > Chiroptera > Phyllostomidae > Tonatia > Tonatia bakeri. The sequence goes on along the minus strand of PVIA01000313.1, from coordinate 471,541 downwards.
CAAGAAATAACTGTCAAGAGCTATGAAGGGTCTCAGGATTTATCCTTTTGTCAAGCTAACATGTTAGCCTGTTACAGTTCCATAGACGGTGGTAGAAACTTGAGACTCCAGGGTTAGAGATGAAAGGCAGTTTATTACTCACAGAAATAGCAGAAGACAGAGTATCAGCATTCCCACTGTCTCCCAGAGCTCTAATTCCCACTGGATGACAAAAAAGGGGCCAGATAACACCCACACAGGAAGTAGGTTTTATTATAGGGAGAGGAACCCTAAGGTTGGAGAACCCAAATCTTTCTTGGCAGTGAGTATGCTTGCTTTTTGCTTCAAAAGGAAACAATGTATATAAAAGACTGCAACCGAACCTGCCCTTTGCCACAGATTATCTCTATATTCCATAGCTATTCACTATGCAAACATCTTAAAAATCGAGTCAGTAACAAACTACAGAAATGCTCCTTAAGAGTATGCTCCTAGGTGCAATGTACGATGAAATACTACTCAGCCATAAGAAAAGATGAAATACTGCCATACGCAACAACATGGATGGATCTTGAGACTATCATGTTAAGCAAAATAAGTCTGACAGAAAAAGTCAAGAACCATATGATTTCACTCATATATTGGATATAAAACTGAAAGCAACAAATGAAGAAGCAAGCAAAAAAAACAAACAAAAACTCATAGACACAGACAATAGTATGATGATTGTCAGAGGGAAGGGGTAGGGGTAGTAACAGGTGAAAAGGGCCAAATATATGGTCATGGAAGGAGTGTTGACTTTGGGGACGTGCATAGATCATAGAATTGTACATTTGAAACCTGTATAATTATATTAATCAATGTCACCCCAATAAATTGAATTAAAAATATAGTCAGTTAATAATTTGTTTTCTCTAGTTATAAAAGAGAAGTTTTAAACTAATTAGGACGATTTGGTATGCTTAGAATTATACAGAAAGCTTTGCCAAATAATAATAATATTAATAATAAGAAGTTCAATTTTCACACATATATTTCATTAAAGTGAATGCTCTAGAGATTATATTAAAATCTCCAAATGTCTACAAAGTCCTGATATCATTTTATTTGTAAAATCAATTCTATCTTAAAATACAGAAAAGTAGTTCTTTGTCAACTGCATGGTAATCAGATCTATACCCAAGTCATTTTAAGTTTTTGTAATTTAGAGGCAGTCACTAGTTTACTCCAATGCATCTGCAGATAGGTTTTGTCTTAAAGGGCCATGAAAAAACTCTGACTTGTTGTAAATTACAGATTCTAAGAATACATTTTCAGATTACACCTTTAAACTGGATGAACTCTAGATATTTCTAGAACTCTAATGAGTCCATTAGAATTAGAGTCCATTACATTCATGGAAATACTTGTGAATGATCAGGATAAACAAAATTGATTATGGGCCTGAGTGAACTTAGGATGTTTATCATTCTTATGACTTTGTTTAAAGTATTGTTGATTTTCAAATGTTTTTGTTTTCCAGATATAAGGAAAGTTGTTTTCTTTTAAACCACCCATTACTTAAAGTGATTTGTAAGCAATTTTAAAGTACTTATATTTTTCTCCCTACCTGATCCCTTCAGAATTTGGAAACTCTTACTGAGTATTATCATTCTCATGGCAATATGTTTGTTTGCATGAGTCCAAAAAGACTCTATTCTCTTTATAATAAGATGCACAAAACCAGTTTGCAATTGTGAATTTTATTAACCAAGACTCTGATTGGAATGTCAGTTATAAAAGAGACACACCTACTGCTTGCATGTCAGCAAACACTTTAAGAAATTATGATTGACTTTGGAAATGGATAAAGGGTCCTTGAAGAAACAGCTTCATTCCCTGCTTATTTGTGTGGTTCATGACAGTGTCTCCAGGTAAGGAATGAAGATTGCTTTCTTGGGAGATGGCAAAAAATAACTTCAAGACATTTTGGGGACCTTGAGCTTGAGGAATTCACCCAAACTGACAGGTATTGTAGGCAAAGTCTTATGGCATCTGTGTGGCTTGGCTTCTTCATCCAGAGGGATTAATTAATGTTCGATCTGGAAATTACTTATGATATTCCAGGAAAGCAGGTTTAAGAAGGCTTATATAATCAATTGCTATCCTTGTTATGTTTATGGAAACAATCAGCCAAATGGAAACAGGACTTAATGCATTAAATAAATTTTACACCATTAACAACTTAAACCAGGGGACATGGTTCATTTAACGACCTAGAAGGACAATTGCCCTGAGTCCCAACTACAAACCAGATAGAAGTGCCCACATCAGGTCCTCCTAAGCACCCCAAATGCAGTAATACTTATAAGGATAGACAGTTGGGTTTACTTATCTTGTATTAAACCTGTTTCTTGTGAGTCCCCACAGAAACTACAACCTGAGACTTACTCTTGTGATCCCATAAAGAACCTCAAGTTCCTCTTCAAGAGAAAAAAAAAATCTGTCACAGATAAATAATGTGGTGATTGGGCTTTGGTACTAGCCATCAATATGCCCAGCCCCTCCCCCAGAAATAGAATTTTTCTGTCCTTGTTGGATTTAATCATTATCACATAAAGGCATGAAGTTGTGGGTCCTCCACTCTGCTCAAATTAGTCAAATTCTAAGCAACAATGTCTCAAATTTGTCAGCTGTAGGATACAACAATTCTATATCAAGATCATGATGCTTCAGTAATTCTGGCCTACCCTTACTTTGGAAGAATCAACTAACAGCTTCTCTGTTCTAGTCATGGATGCCATTCCCTTACTCCCTTTAGATCAGGCAGGGAAAGACTTCCATAGCTATATAGGCCTGTGTCAGCAGAAAGAAGTTACTGAAGACCTATAACCATCCCTCATCACCCCTAAAATATTTCAGGGATGGAAATCTCTGAAGGGGTAAAGAGACAGGTTACTAAGCCAGGACAAGTGAAATAAGGAAACTGAGACAGTCTGAGCAGCCATCTAGTAAATTGCAAGTTACATCTTCTCTAACCAAGGACATAAGAGTAAATGGTTTATACTTTTTCTCCCCAACCAGAGGCTAAACAACTTAAATCACCCTACTCAGGGAGATAAATAACAGAAATCCAGTTAGTGTCATTTGTGCCAACCACACCCAAGGACTGATGAAGTCAGTAGAATAAATCTAATCTTGGTACATCAGCATAAAGCTGATGAATATTCTATAGAAATCCTCCCTTAAGATCCCCTAGAATCCTTGCCTTTGGAAGACACATAAAAACCTTGAGGAAAATGATCCAGTGAAGGCTCTCGCCCTCTGGAGTCTGCCTGCACTTTCTTCCTTCTTTGCCCAGCACATTATCTCTGGTGCGTTCCTGAAGCTTTTCTTTCTGCCTCTTCTTCCCCTTAGGTGCATTGCCTTTGCCTTTCTCTCTCCTGAGCTTCAAGGGCCCATCTGTTGCCTCTGTAACTTATTTCCTGAGCCCATACAGTCCAGCTGGCTCACCTTTTCTACCTCTGGGACTTTCCAAATAAACCTTCTCTTATCATTGTAGTTTGGTCTCTGAATTCTTTCTTAACCACAATTCAAGTACCAAGGTTGCTGAACCAAGGTGTGACCTCTGGTGTCATTTCACCAGCAACAGAAAGATTGTTGTAGACACTATTTCTACTAAATTCTAAAAGAAAATTGAACAGTTAAATATATATAATATATATATATTATATATACAAAATACATATGGTGAGGACAAATGTGTGCATATACATTTATTACATCTCATATATTTTTTAATAAATATTGTATATTATGTGTAATCAGAAAAAAGTGAACTCTAGTATTTTGTTCAGAGGATGTGGGAAAATATGAGACACAGAGAATTGTTTTCCACAAGAACTCTACATATTAAATATCCTCACTATTTTTTTCTGTTTTTGCTATTAAAAAATAAAATTTACCTATACAAAAAAAATATCATTTAATTCTAAAACAACAATTTCAAATATATAAACTTAGAGTGCAGCACACATAGCTTAGATTTTTACATTCTCTGAATTTAAGTCACATAACTTATCTAGTAAATGAGTCTTATAATTAATGCTTACAAGATAAGCTTTGAGCCATATTATAATGTTGAATTTAAATATGCATACATTATACTTGTATACTTAATGATCCTTTGAATACATAATGCTCATAATTTGACTCCTTGGAATAGTAATTTACCACAATATCCTCAGAAGTGTTTACTTTAATTTATATATATTAATTATATATATTCTCTTTCCGTTACCTGTATTTAAATGCATTTCTTTACCTCTCAAACCTAAATAGGAAATGTCTCTTAAGTTTAGTGACAACTACTCTGCAAATAACCTCCAAAATTATTTAGCTGAGGACATAAAAGATGAAGGGAGATTAGATGAGTGGAGAAGAAATAACCTTACAGCATACTTTTAATTATATATATATATATATATATATATATATATATATACACTTTTTAATTTTCTCTCATGTGATTACTGGTCCATTCAAAATCCTGATGGTATTTTGATTACATTCACTTAAAAATTAAAGACCTGTCTCATGGTTTAGTGGCTTGGAAAAACTACTATTGGTTGGAAAAACATTCAACAAATAAGTAAATTAGCACACACACATATATGCATATGTGTGTATATACACGTGCATATTGCAATATTAAACCAACCAGTCTATCCATGTAAACATTTTCTCTGTATTCAGATATAGTATTCATTACCCAAAGATAACATTTTCAATGTATGCCTTATCTGGCATTTACCTACTATCAATAAAATGAATATGAAGCCAAACAATTATGGCTTTTAAAAAGTGTGAAATTTTAGGATAATTTTTGGGAGACAAAAATGGAGTTAATTTTCTCATATTTTTAATTTTAAATGCTTTTATCCAGGTAAGAGGTCCAGTTGGAGGTTAAGTACATAGAAACTAAAAGGTCTGGCATAATACATAGAATCTCTATGGTTGATTTTGTATTCATTGTGAGATAGTTGCTAATTCAAGAAGGAAAGGCAGTTACAATGAAAATAGAGAAGGGTCAACTATAAACTCCCAGAGAAAAAGAATATTTAAAAATCAGTGATAATGAAAATAAATTATGAAAAGAAATGTCTAACAGCATTGTTGAACCAGAGGCGTAAAGTCATTATGTGTGAAGAGGAGACATGGAAAGAGAAACTTTCAAAGCATGGCACAGACTTCAAGTAGTTTCGGGAGACCATACATGTGTCAGAGGTCACTGAACAACACTTCTCTAAGGCAGAGCTCAGAGGTTACATCCTTCATGACACCATTCAATTCTTCCAGCATTGAAGTCAAGTGAAGTGTAGCAGGGAATGGACCAGAAAATGTACAATATACTAGAACGAAATATGAAAGAATTAAAGAAGATAGTTTCTGCTCTCATTTTCATATTTCTACAAAAATTCATTATTTATATCCAAAAAATCATGATTATACAGTTTTATATATTGTTCAGTAGCATTTTTACACATCAGTCTTCTATTCACAAAATATTGAGCTTTTTAATGAAGCAGTTATTCTTCACTTGCCAACATAGTTTCCCCAAATTGACTGAATGCCTACCTTGTGATCAGAGAACCAGAAACTAATGACATTAGTGCTACTGACTATAGTGTAATTAGAACTATGCATCTAAGACTAGCAAGAGTATCCTATGTGCCAAAAGTTGTTTTGGCAAGAAACGGGGATAAATGAACAACTATAGCAAACATAACCCTTGTTGCATCCACACTACAATAATATAGGTAATATAGACAAGCAGATAAGCAATTATTATAAGAGGCTGTAAAAACGGTGGTGAGAGGGCATGAGAGAAGGCTACTTAGAGAACACACAGGAGAGGTCAGGTGGTAGTTCGGGCACTGGTCTGAGAAAATATCTATTGGAAATTGTAGCTGTAGACCTAAATGGTAAGTAGGAACTAGGTAGGCAAGTGGATGGAGTGCGTCTGTTTATGTGTGTGTGTGTGTGGAAAGTGGAGTTTCCACAGAGAATATTATAGGCAAAGAACAGAGTCTTAACTAAAGCAGATAAGCTAGAGAGAATAAAGCATATTCAGAGATGCAGTTCAGTATAGCCAAAGCAAATAAAATGAGGGCTAAAGGAATAAGAAATGATGCAACACAACCTTTAGAAAAGGCTTTAAAAAGGTTTATTGGGTAATTTTAAATGTTGCCCTCAGGGCAATGGAAGGTATCAAATGAGAAGACAAAAGAACAAAAGCACAGCAAAGCTGAAAATATTGAAATAAGTAGTTGAATATATAAAGGACTCAATGTAAGCATTTTCTAATTCTGAAGTTTATTTAAGACATGTAAAGCTTTAATAATTTCTGACTGGATATATAATAATTATATGATATAAATGTTTATATTAGAAACAAACATTGCAAGCAATCAAAGAGTCATGGTTTTCTTTCCTTTAGCAGGATGTAGAAAAATCTTCAGAGAATGATAGCATCTCTATGTCCTTGAAATTATTATAGAAGTTTTAGAAAAGTAAAGAGAATAACCTTTAGAATGCACTTTGAACCATGACCACTACTGTGAAATCATATTACACAAACGCCTTTATGTGCATAACATAAAATAATCGGTGTAGGTGGGAGAGTCTCTTCCACTGAGTTAAACATAGGAATGAGAAGAAAAGAGTTATAGACGATAAAACCAAAGATTTTCATTGTAATAATAATGTAAACTTGTTTGGATTTTGTAGCAGGCTTTAGAGAATAGTACATGATAAAAGTCTCAGAGCTTGCAGTGGAATAGGATTTTTCTGTTTGGGTACAAATGTGAAATTTCTACTGACAGAAAAAGGGAAAAGAGTACATCTGGGAATGACTGAATTTTTCCCTATGGAAATAAAGGAACATTTGACTCCATAATGGAATGGAATTTTACTAACAGATCCCTTATAGTTACTGTGCTGGAAGCATAAATTCATACATTTTACATATTTGAAATACTGTTTTAATATGCTTGAGGTGTTGCCTCATGCTAATTTCACTGTCAATATTTTCCAGTTCTCTTTGCAGCACTGCTTTATGTTAAAACCACTTTTTCATTATCCACAGACTTAGCATATGTTCCACAATCTCTTGGAAGTCTCTCAGGCTCTGAAGACACCGAAAAGCTATCTTATCTCCAAGAGTCTCTGGAGATGCTTGATACCTTCTTGGCACACAACCAGAGTAAACTGCTTCCTTGGCCATCTCTTCCTAATGCAGTACGTCCCCTGGCACTCGCCAACATAATTACACTGAGATGATAGATATGCTTCTACTCAATTCAGAAAATTCAACTTGATTCAAGACATTGAATCAGAAAATTCAGAAAATTCAGAAAATTCAGAAAATTCAACTTGATTCAAGACATTAGTCTCCAAAGTTTAAGAGTCTATTCTACTCAAGAAACAAATCCAGACCTTATTTCTAAAATTCTAAGTAAAAGTACAGTGAAATTAACTATGTCACTATGACTAAACTATTCTGTATATGCCATTTATTGATAGCATTTTACTCAAATTATTTGATCATCTATTTACCATATTTTTCAATCTGATACTCTATCCATTTTGGCTGTTATGAGGCAAAAAAACAACAGATAGACATAGTTTATCTACACTAAATCTTTTTTTTTCACACATAATCCCAGGCTCAATTTTTGTTTGATTTGTAGAATTCCGAATTATAAAATCTATTCTGTTACATCAAATACATACAGAAATTCCACATCACATTATGCTAACAATTTTAATGCCACAGTAGTGAAAAATGTGCACTAAAATTCTAAGATTCATGTTTCTGTGTGTCATAGTATAAAAAGTTATTAGCAGTTTGAGTCTTCATCCCAATCTTGCTGCCATTGTTCATAACAATGCCCTTAATGAGATTACTCAGGCAACAGACTTCATTCTGCTCCACCCTCGCCCCACCCCGCCTGCCCAAGAATCTTATTCAAGAAGTTCTTTTTTCTTCAAAGTATCGAAGAAAAAATAATAAGCCCATATTTTAGGTTTTGTCTCTCCTTGATTTGTTTTCATATCTTTCTTATTATTGAATCTAGCCTTCTACTGGACTAAATGCATTCCCCATAGCCAGAGGGATCTAACTCTTCCGGACATACCATTCACTATTATGTCTCTTCTGATTAACAGTCTCAAAAGAAAGTTCTGTCATTTGCTTTTGAGTGTTTCTACATATATCACTGAAATGCTCTTAGAGTTCCCATATAGCCCTTGTTTAAGATAGATTATTCAAGTCACATCCTCCAAATCAGGTAAAAATGTGACTCCTTGTATTCCAATTCTATTCATATTAAGAGAAAAATAGTAAAACTTTCTTTTATTTAAATAGTATTGTTCATTATTATTTAGTTCAAATCTCTCTCCCCATAACAGTATAAGTTCCCAGGTAGCACAGAATATATTTTATTAACATTTGGAGAAAGAATGTAACCTTGGGTGATAACTGCATGAAAATAATTTCTTTAAATAAATAAAAAGAACACATTACATTTTTGTTTTAAAAAATGATCGTGCAGGTATACCTGAAAACATTTCTGTGATTTCCAAGTTTAAAGCCTCCTTCCAAAATATGCTGATTACATTTCTTTTATGTTGTATAAAATTAAGAATCATTCCAAATCAGTGTTATCAATGTGTTGTCTTTGTGAATGTTCGGAAACATAATGGCATAACTGAATTGCTTGTCTATACTCACTTCCAGTGAACATCTTTTGCATCAGTTTCTTGTCTAACATTTTATGTAATTCTAAACAGTAAACAAATCACATAATTATTTAAAATTTGTAAAGGCTTACTACTGGTGATTTTTCTATAGCATTAAGTAGTTACATAGATAACATATTAAAATATTAATGATTGTAGTTTTATTTTTAACTCTTGTATGTATATGATGCACTCTTATTTCTAATGGTAGCTGCATGTTGAACTCCCCAGGCAGTTTTTAAGCAATACTTATTTTTAGGCTACATGCCTGAGCAATTGAATATGATTCATGAGTTGGTGTGTGAGAATTAGTATTTTAAATTCCAGTTGATTCTAATGTATAGTCAGGTCTGAACCACTATTTTAGTCAGCCAGAAGTATCCACATTTCTTTGGGGAAATTTAGGAGTGTTATAAAAGATCTGCAAACACATAACAGAAATAATAGAAACAAACTTTTGATTTCTAAGAGCTGGTTGTGCTGAGAGAAGAAAGGTCTCAAAGTAATCAAGAGGGAAGACTCTGAGGGAATCAAGGCAATAGTTTCTATTGCAAAATTGGGAAGATGCAAGAGGTAGATCATATTATCTAACTCTGCTGGGACTCACCGGGCAGAAAAGGTGGAGAAGGTCATGGCAGAAGTAGATCTGAGAATCCTGAGACAAGGGGACCACACCTGTGGATGGAGAAAGAAAATCAGCACCTAAGAACCGCCCAGGACCATGCCTCACCAATAACATGAACACCTGTGAAAGTTGACTCACAGCCTGCAACACTCCTGCACCTGTTTAAGACAATGCCTTCTGAACCAGAAATGAAAAACACTCTTCCCTGAACTCACCTTCTGATTGGTCTTTGCTGAGGATCTTCCAACCTGTATGCAGTCTGTGGGCAAAGAAGAAGCAGAAATGTCATTTCATGCAATAAGACTTTTCTGTGATCTAATTGTAGTATCCCAAGTTGAAGTTTCTTTTTAAAGCTCCAGAGCCTGAACAGTGGCTAACAGAAAATGACAATCTTAATACTGGAGAATCATTGCTCGTTAGGAAGAAAACATGCCAAAGCACATGCACCTGGGTGATACAGAAGAATGGCAATTTTTCCATTGCATAATCATTTGTGAGTTGATGTCATATTTCTAATCATGTAATTCCATGGTACATTATATGACATGCCTTTTCATAGCAAGACTCCACCTATTATTGAAAGACTTAGACAATGAAAAAATACTGGGAAAATATGTTTGACATAAGTGGTATTTTAAAGCACTTGATTCTTTAAGTTTTGATGTAGGAGAAACAGGAATAGAAAGTTACCCTTCTTTCTTTTTTCCCTCCTTCTTTCCTTTCTCTCCTCTTTTCCTTCCTTATTTTATTCCTTCCTTTCCTTTCCATTTTCTTTAATGACTCTAAATTATCTAGATAGCAGTTTCTAAGGTACAAATCTCTTAAAGAGTCACTGTATGAGGTCCATTGTCTTTTGGTATTTTCAAGTCTTGAAAAGTAATGCCTATTGTAAATCCTGAGTTTATAGAACAAAACAATTATAATATTCATGTTGTTTCGATGTCATAATTTAACAGATCACATTATAAGGAAGATATTCAGAATTCATAAACAGATTATTCTAAATATAGAAAGACATTAAAAAGTCAGAAACAAAATTGTCTTTTTCTATTCCCTAAAATTTCCCATTTACTCAGTCATTTAGTTGACCAAAACAAAAAGCTTGTCAATTTTATAGCCAAAAGATCATTCTCTCCTGAAAAAAAAAATCAAATATGCAAGATCTTTTTGGTCTATAAAATATTCTTCCTTGAATCGTATTATTCTCTGCCTCCATTCCCATCCCTTTATCCTAGCAGATGACAGATAATTGCTAAAATAGATAACTTTCATAAAGATTACAATATGCTTTCAATTTACAATGCAGTTATAAATTTTCCCTTCCATCATGAGGTCCTAGAAAAGGTTCAATACATTTACTTGGGCATTTATCTACTAGCTACTTAGAAAACAGAATTATATTGAGACTATATACTTTAAACCCCCAGTACTCCATACAAAGTCACCCAAGTTCTGAATCCAATAGTTATCATTATCACTCAATATGTATTATATAAACTAGAAATTCATTGTTTATCTATGAATAAAAAAGGGGACCTATTTCAAAACATGACTTTTATATTTACAGTTAACCTACCAAATAGTATGTATCATGTACATGTTTTAAATTGCTAACAAAGTTTCAGAGTTAACCTGAAACTTACATTCATGCATAAAAGGCAATTTGTCTTGGTTCCACCACTCACATGCTATAGAAAAAAACTTTATTGCTAGGCTTTCCATTTCTTTATTTTTAGAGTGATAAAACAAATGATATAAACCTTGTGTACTTGGATCTAAGATATACAGTTTTTGGCATACTCAACTTCTCAACATCAACATTTCCTTACAGTCACTACAGGAAAGGACTGTCCAAAGCAATCTAAAGCCTGGTCAGAAGAGAAGAAGGCAAGGCTCAGAACCAGAATCAGCTATAACACAGAAATTGTGATTTCTAGACAGAAAATTCAAAATATCTATGATTCATATGTGAAGGTCTCTAGTGGAAATAATAAACAATGTGCAAGAGCCACTGGGAAATGTAAGGAGGAAAATGGAAATGAAGAAGGAATCCAGAGCAGTGTGAGGAATCAGAAAGATTGTAACAGCAATGAAATGTGTTTTTGCTGGAAATTCTTATGGAGAAAAAAATGAAAAGATGCAAATTACCAATACCACAAATGAAATGAAAGAAATGTCATTAGTGCTGCTGTCGGTGCAGTAAAGAGATAACAAAGAACACTATGAACAGCTCTATGCCCACTAATTTGATAATTCATTATGGAGTGGAATAATTCCTTGAGAGCCACAGACTACCAAAACTCATGCAAGGAAAAATAATCACCTGAATATACCTATACCTAATAATGAAATTGAATCAATAATCAGTAATACTCCAGGATCGTTTATTTTCCTAAAATTAAATCCAGATATCAAAAAGTTCATCTATAAAACCTCAAACAACTTAAGTCTTTGTGAAAAAGTAAAATATAACTTGTTTCTATGTATAGTTATGGCATTGTACATATATTTATTTAAAATTTTCTAAATGTTATATTTTCAAGTTACACTTAAAGTATGGCTTTTAGCTATCAACTTTTAAAAAGTCATTTCTTATAAATTGACCATTTGATTACTAATCAAAGGGAAAATGGAGTCTCTTTTTGATATGAACATTTTCAAAAAGATAAATGATAAGAGTTGATTGAAAATCAGAATATTTTTAGAGTACAGCTTCATGGGTCCTGAATGTATAAATGTCCTAGTATTACAATAATGAAATAGCAAGTTACCACAAACTCTGTTAGCAATTTAAAACATCACAAATTTACTATCTTACGGTTCTGAATTCAGAAGTCCAACAATGTCTCATGGGCTAAAACTGTGTCAGCCCATAAAATTCATTTCTGTAGGTCCTACGGGAAAAGTCATTACCAGGTTCCCTTGGGTATTGGAAGAATTCAGTTAGTCCCATCAGATTGTCTAAGGTCTCTATTTTTTCCTTCCTAGCTGTAAGGTGGGGGCTGCTCTCAGCATCTAGAGGCCTCTATCCTGGCCTTCCAAGTCTGAGAACTAGCACAGGGTATGCAGTCCTCATGTGGCCATTTCTCTTGCCTCTTCTTCATTGTCCATCTCTCTGATCCACCCTTGGCTTCCTCTTCCACTTTCAAGTATCCATGTGACCACATTAGACCTGGGTATTCCAGGATATCCTCCCTCTTTTAAGGTAAACTAATTAGCAATATTAATTTTATCTGCAATCATGCAATGTTAACATTCACAAGATTTAACAGCAAGAATTAGAATGAGGACATTTTTGGGGTGTCATTATTCTATCTCTTCACTAGCTTCCCAATAAAATATTGAGTTCTTATTTCACCTTTCACAGACACTGGTTTGGATTGGGAAAATCAAAGCAATGACTATAAGGTAGGATAAATTCATGTGAAATAGACTCAGACTTAGCGGCCTTGGGAATTTAATGGTGCACACCCTCCTGGGAGGCTTCTGCTGTCTTGTTTAAACTTAATGCTTCCTTCACTTGTTACTGAAGGAACAGGGTGTGAAGTAGGAAATGATTTACTTCTTTCCTACACCAACTTTTTAGATGAGTTATGTCGGAACTCTTCCCTCTGTGCCTGTATGTTAAATCAAACAGAACCATTGAGGAGGGCAAAGGGGGAAAGTGGGCAACTGTAATAGAATAAACAAGAATAAATAAATAAATAAAATCCTATTCAAGCATTAGCAGTTTTATTTGTAGGTCTTGTAATGCTTATTCCATGAAAATTTCAAACTTGTAATCTCATTCCTATCAAAATTTATTTCTCTTTAGGATGCAAACACATTTCTCACCTATTTGATAAACTTCAAGATTCAATGTTTAATCAATAGTATGTAAGTGATATTTCATAACTGGTACTAAAATATAGCTTGTATAAGATGTATCAGATGTATATAGCAATCTAAATGTGTACAGCAAGCTGTAAATCTACTTAGCGTTATTGCACCTGGCATGTACTATACTTTGGCCATCAAGCATAATGATTGTAAGAGCACTGGAACCCCACAATCGGGGTTACAATCCTGGCTCTCTGTGTCTGTGTCCTGGGGCAACTCTATGAATATTCTTATGCCTCAATTTCCTCAATTGTAAAATAGGGTAATGATATAGCCCAAGCCATTAGGGTTATTGGGTAGTATTGAAGCAATACATGAAAAATCATAGAAGAGTGCCTAAATAAAATATGCACTAATTATGATATTTGTGTGAGATATTTATACATATATGTATATGTGTATTTATACATATATGTATATATATCACACATATATCACAATTAGTGCATATTTTATTTAGGCACTCTTCCCTACATATGGATACATATGTATATAAACATAATCAGTTACATTTTTAATGTGCTCATATAAAAGGGTAGAAACTTGACATTTAAGCCATATGCTTACTGAGGACTAAAGCCAGATCAATACATAAAATACAGCAGAGCTGCAATCATTTACAACAATAAAATTTAAAACAATAGGAAATAATCACACACATGAAAGAAATTTTGTTTTGAGTGCTAAAAACCAATTACTCTTGCAGTAAATATTATCTGTAGTCTGCAATATTTAAAATTGCATATAACATGGTTATACTAGCCATGCTATTTTTCACACCAACCCTTAAAATAATTAAAAATATACTAAGGTAAGTTATAAAATGTTGATGGAACTTAACAAACAACTATTTCCTATTTCTTGCTTATACAGTTTATTTTAGAGAAAGTTTTTCCCAATTAAAAAGATTATACCAAAATCAGTTAGCTCAAGAAAAAAATAACGTATAATATTTATCACTTCTTTAATGAAACAGTTTGTTGCTCATAGTATGAAACATTTCTGAAAATTTCTTTTTAACATTGAAACTATGGGAAACATATAAACTAGTAAAATATGCGTATTTTATGAACTCTTTACTTTCTTAATTTAAATTTTAATTAAATCCTTTTTGTTGTTGTTTTTAGTGGAAAGCTCAAGTCAGACTAAGTAATGGTATCACAAGCACGCTGGGCTGGGAGCCTGGGATAGGATAGTGAGTGCGGGCAAAGCAATTTAATTTAATTTGTAAGTATAGAGGTGTAATGTTCCAGGGTGTGATAAATCAAAAATAAATGAGGGAATTGGTATGAACTTAAAGAAGCAGACCTTGGCTAAATCTCCCTAGGAATTTCAGGAGTTTCATTTATTAAATCAGTAAATCTAGGGAAATAAGACTTGACTTTTCTCAGATATTATAGGAACTAATTCATTCTTAAAATCTTTCAAAAATACTAATTACAAGCCTGGCATTAAAATTAATATCTAGGTATACCTAATACTTCATATTGGTATTAAGATTAGACTAAGAAATTAATATCTATGTACACTCAATGCTTCATATTTGTGTTAAAATCAGAGCAAGGAATTGTCAGATATATTATGAATATAGTAATTTCAAGGGTGACATTGAAAACAGGAAGTATCATTTATTAAGTGCTTTATTATATACACACCAGATATTGTGAACATTATAAGCAACTCATAAATTAAATGTCATTTTAATTTGTCACATGAAGGAAATATAGCCTGGCCTAAGTTGTAGTGGTCAAGGTAGGATTCTAACTCACTTCCTTCTGAAACCATGGTCTGTGCTCTTCTACCAGTAGTTTAGGAAAGATCCTCATCTAGATTTATCTTCTATGCCTCTCTGGTGAGGTCACAAAAAAAACTTACTATGTTGTCACTTAAGATTTTAATGGAAAATAAAATACATCTAGCCTGTAAAGGATATATAGATGATAGATAAATAGACCAGAGAGATAGATGGATAGAAAGTAGATAGATGAGAGAGAGATAGATGATAGATGATAGATAGATGATAGATAGATAGATAGATAGATAGATAGATAGATAGATAGATGATAGATAGAGCACATATTGGCAGCATTTGGGTGGCATATTAGAAAAGCAAATACTAAGGTAAGAAGCCAAGAAACAACAGCAAGTAAGAAAATGAATGAGCTCCTAATATGAGATGACCACAATGCGGATGCAGACCCCAACTTGTGGGGTCCGCCACATTGTGGATGAGATACGAGAAATTCACACGGACTACTGAGTCTGTGGAGGAAAAGGGATGGCATGGCTTCTCTCTCAAGAGGAGAAAAGGGCTCAGCCCTTGCCCTGACTAGCCTTTATTTCTTTTCTGTGCACATTACATGATGGTCTTCATTTACTACACATAGGTTGGCTTTAGGTGGTTACCTTTTACAGAAAACAAAGGAGATGATGCCGCTAATCACAGCACAGAAGAGGGATATTTGCAAATGCAAAGGGAAAAGTGGTTGAACCAGTTACACTCCATCCTGGGGAGGTTTAGCACAGACTTTAGGAAGTTACAGTAGGCCCTTGCTGTCTCAATTCAGGGTGAGGGAGTTTTAGCAAAAGCAAGTCTCAAAGCGGCCTAGGTACATTGCAGGCCTGTATTCCCCACAGGAGAACCTATCTGTGGGCATGGGTCCTATTTGGGCCCGTGCCACGCAGAACAGTCTCCTATACAATGCTATCACTTTAATACAAATTATTTGACTTATTACTAATATAATTTGAGAAACACCTCATGGTTTCCATATTACCAACGAGCAAACTGATTTTGAGTCAAAAGTGGAAGGCGAAGAAATTGTCACAAAAAAATTCTTGTTACTAAAAAGCAAAGATGAAATTCAATTCCAGGTTTATTTGATTCAAAAAATCTTCTCTTTATCATAAAATAATAACTTCCAAATGAAACATTATTTTCTCCACATTTAAGAACACACAGACCCAATGGCATTCATCTTCACTCATTAGGTATATGTCAAAGACTGATTTATTACTAACCTAATGCATTGCTGCATTTTACTTTCGAAACCAAGTTACTGTTTTCTGAACAGACTTTTGCCCCCTAGTTTTTGAGAAGAGTCGAAGTGTCATTTTGAACAATTTTCCTTGTATTGGCAAAGCTGGAATTGCATCTGAATTTGAAGCCTTGTGCAGGGTTGAACCATAAACGAATATTATACTTCCTGTGTATGACCAATAAAAATTTTCTTGACAGAAAGCATCTCAGCTGAAAGACTATTTAATTATATTATGTGAGTATTATGTAAGTTACTCACATATTTAGTGTGAAAGTAAACAATTTTTTAATTTCTTTTGGGGAGTTTATTTTTTTAATTTTAATAGAATTGGTAATTAAACAATGTGATTTTTATCATTTTCACAAGAAAAAACAGGTGTATCTTAGTAAATTTAACACATTAGTTCTAATATCAAACAGTGAATAGTTTAAAAAGCCACAGTGGTCTAACCCAAAATCAGAGCTCTAATTCTATAATTTGATTAAATATTTATTTGCTACCTGATAGTAGGAAATAAATCTGGAAATACAATGATATTTGAATCACTTGTATATAGCTGAAATTTAAGCCAATAATGTGTATAATATTGTCTATGTCTACAGAAGGTTCTAGGGTACATCCTAGAGGCTTCCAACACTGATGTAAAAGACTTTGAGCATGCAATGGAATTAGAAATAACAGCCAGAGAGTGAAAGTGCCGACTCATGAAATTCAAGCACCCAGAGAGTTTCATTTAAAAAGTGAGACATATATATATAATAAAAGGTATTGAAAAATATCTTTTGGAAATAAGACAAAAAAGGCTATTATTGAATAAATGAGAATGATTTGGGTGACGTTATGAAAGCAAACTCAGACCTACATGAATTGAGGAGTAAGTGATAAATCTAGGGGGGAAATTAGTTGAAAGAAGAAGATAATAGGTTGTCTAGGTTTCAGTGTAGGTCCTGATGAAGAATTGCATATTGAATATTTTAAGCACAAGAAAATAAAATATCTAAAAATATTGAAGAGAAGGATGAAGTTGTAAAGATGTTAATTATTCAAAGAGAAAGTTGGGACAGTTGATGACTATAAAATTCCAAAGAAGTTTGAAAAGCATGGAATTCAAAACACAATTATGGAGCTATCCTGGATATAAAAAGTACCACTTTCTCTATTGGAGAACAACTATATGGGTAGATGGGCGTGAGAAGGCCAGACATGGTTACAGAAATTTGTGGAAGAAATCTTTGGGGGAAAAAAATTTCTTTCCAAAATCTTTAAAAGAAAGAAAGATGGCCATTGACAAAAAGGATAGAGAACAAGGAATTGTGAGAAGGAATTTCTATTTCTATAAGAAGATATAGATAAGATGTGAAATAGTCATCCTGTACAGTAATTGAAATTCACATTTGTCAATGAATACAGAACATGAGTTATTATAATAACAAATCAGATATTCTATAACCAAAAAAACTTGATTCATTATTTTTTTAGCTTTTTGCAAAATGTATCTATTTCAATAAAAGGAAGTATATACAAATAAAGAAACTTTATATACTCAAATGACTGAAAGAAGTTTTTTTCCAAAAAAATTCTATGTACTAATAGAATTTACTGAGCAGGAGGCTCTTCAGTCAAATATCATGTCTGCATTTTGAAAACGATGATATAACTTTATGACCAGTTATGCTGCTTGTAGCTATGTAGATAAACTAAAGATAATTAGTCTTCATGCTTCAGGATATAAACTGAGAACCAGCATGGCTCTATTGCATTGAATTCATTAGTTAAATGCTCTGTTACTCATGTATTAAAATTATCGAAAAAGATCATATAGAAGCAGTTCTAGGGATAAAAATATTCATTGAGACAATTTTGGTCCATTTTCAATATGTTGTCTATAAAGACTAAAAGTATATGCATGCTAAATTTCTGTATTTGTCAATTTTTACTCTCCAACAAGAAAAAGAAATGTACCATGAAATAGCTCTTAACGGTGAAGAAAACCCAATTACATGTTCCCCCTGAAGCGGTCTATTAAGGTCAGTAGAAATGACAGAAGAACAGCGCTTAAAGCTTGGTAAGAGCAGCTGAGGAGGTGTGAGTGGTAGCTCACTCTATTTTCTTTTTCAAATGGGATTTAATTGCTTAGTTCACACTCCTTCAACAACGCATACTAAATCATCAGTTCACCTTTGCCCTTTCTCAAAGAAACTATCAGAAATGAAAATAAGGCAGTAAAAATGTCTTAAAATGCATGTATACACACCTGCAAAAATTGAAAATGGGGCAATTTAGAAACAAGTTCATATAATTTTCAATTAAAAAAATTAGTCTGTTAACATAATACAGATTTCTTGAATGGTATATAGATTTTTAAGTTGGTAGATCATCTACTGGTTTACTATTGCAAAACAGAATAATACTGCTCTATGTTGCAAAAAAACCCCTGATATTTGGTCTTTTATTTGTCTGAGAAATTCTACTAATGCTACCTACATTAGTTTATTCTCATTCCATCAAAATGCAGGCATCTGCAGCTGAACCATGGTTACAATGTTATGAATGTTCATCCTATTAGATTTTTCCCCTAACACAACTGCTTAATCCAAAAACATAACAAAGGTACAGAACTTTATACAGCACAAACTGTAAACCTATTTTCATAATAAAAATTATTTCTGGCTTATCACTAATAAATTATATATAGAATATAAATATATATTTAATCATAAATATAGATGCATATACACACATATTCTTCAATTTTTCTCATCCTGAGAGCCAAAAGTAAGTCCACCCCTTTCCCCCAAAATAAACCCCTTTTATGATATTTCCAGACTTTGTGTATCTATTTCTCAGATAGTCCCTGTTCAACTGAGTATCTTGAGATCATGGGTACAAATTGTGTACTAAAAAAGCATAGCCTGATATTAAATAAGCAAGGTAAAATCTCTCTTTAAAGAAGCCATGTTTCACTTAAACTTGATTTGTTATTTTTGTTCATTTTTATACAACTATTTAAAATTATCTCTAATTTTCTACCAACATATACATTCTTATTCCAAGCTAAGTCATCTTTATTCAGAGAAACAGAAACAGAGTCACGATACTGCTTTCCCTATGTGATGAGAATTCCACACATAATACTAATTATAATTTTAATACAAAGTGTTACACAGATGATAACAATGGTGATGATAGCTAGCATTTATTGAATACCTACTCTAAGACAAAAATTGTGCTTTACATGCATTACCTCATTTAATTTCTGTCAATCCTATGAAGTGTTATCTCTGTTTTAAAAAGAAGGAAATTGAAGTTCAAGGAGGCTTAGCTATTCTTCCAGGTTCACACATATATTAAGTACAAAACTTTAATTTGAACTTAGATCTGGGTGCTAGCACAATGAGTGTGCTTAACTACACTGATAACAGGATATAAGAGCATTTTATCTTTGAATTTCTTCTCTACCTGATAACTCTGACCTCAGTAGTCACAGTACAAATGTAAGTTGTCAGAGCCAGCGTCACTTTTTCACTTTCGGATTACAATGCAAATAGTGATAAGCTCACTGGTTCTGTGGGTGTGTGTGTGAGTGTGTGTGTGCACTATGGGCATGCACATTTTCTAGTAACTTCTGATATGCTGGTATATTTGCAAAACTTTGTTCACACAATGTTGCTCAACTGACCAACATTTGCAGCCATACAAATGAATTAATCATCAAATGTCAATTT
Source organism: Tonatia bakeri (assembly GCA_004024845.1). Classification (NCBI taxonomy): domain Eukaryota; kingdom Metazoa; phylum Chordata; class Mammalia; order Chiroptera; family Phyllostomidae; genus Tonatia; species Tonatia bakeri. The sequence continues at coordinate 451,511 of PVIA01000313.1, read as the reverse complement.
ATTTGCCAAACCATGAATACATGTGAAAGACATCTCTATCTAAAAGAATGTAAAACATATCAAGATGCTTTTGTGATAAGCTTATGAAAGGTGTACATGAAAACATCTGAATGCTTGAAGATGGTGGTCACATTCCACCTGCAGAAGCTCCTCTACCTCCTTCTGTGCTGTGAAAACAAGGGATCAACCACAATGTATAAGAAAGTGTTATAACCTTGGGTAAAGGGGAATGAAGTGATGCAGTATTTGAATATGAAAAAGAATTTCTTTATACATTAAAAGCAATCTATAATCCCCAAGACTCTGAAACTATAATAGTATTAGTAATAAAGAAGGAAAATCTTATAAGTGGTGGCTTGTTCATTAATCTGATCAATGCCAGATGATGCATCCTAAAATTTTGGAAAATTATTAATACATAAATTCATTGTTAGGCCTTCTAAGAGTAAGCAATTGAAAAGGGACCTATTCTTGGCCATGTTTTAATTCATGTTTTAATCTACACTGTGACAATGCCATCATATAAGAAAATTCAGTCTGTTTTGTATTATTGCAACAGGTTCCTTGCTCCTACTTGTATTGTCCCACCAATAGCCTACAATTAACTCCACTGTAATAGTAATTCTTTTCAAAATTCAGCTTAGTCAATTACATTCCTCTGTTCACACCCACCAATGGCTGCCCACCATTCTCATTAAAAGTCAAAGAATTTATAATGTCTAATAGGACCTAAGTTTGTCTTATGGCTGACAATTGAATGACTGGGAAATTACCAAGAATACACAAGCGGAGGCTCAATATTAAGGATAGTGTAGATTTGTGGAAAGCCTGACATGTTTATCAAACTCATCTACTTGGCAAAACTCTAAAAGCAAACTCTGTTTCCATTATAATAGGCATCAGCTAAAATAAATGCCCAATCCTTTCATCTTTTCACCTGTTGCTTTTAATGGGAATCCCAAGCACATGAAGTTCAGGGTCAGGCAAAGATTACAGGGGAGTATACATACAACCTTCAGGATTCCTTCCTTTCCTGGATGCACCCTCAATTTCAGCCACTCTAATAGCCTTAAATTCTCTCCTCTGACACCTCAAGTCAATACAACTGTGACTTTCTGCTTCTTTTTCAGTCTGCTTTGTGACACACTGACTAGGGAGTGACTTTGGGAAAACATCATACCATTATGAATGTCACCCACTGAGCATGACTTTCTTTTTTCAAGGGTTGACTCTCTTTTCATATGTGCTTGCCTTGGCCATCCTTCAGTCCATTTGAAGAGATGATTTATATTGTGCACAGTTTTTGCAATTGTTATTTGCATGAGTAATAGTCTAATCAATACCAGGTACATTTCCAGTTTTAGAATGCTCTGGCTAGTTTTTGAAAAAAAGAAATCACAACCCCTAGTTGATTTACCATGAATTAAATTATACTAAGTCTTTAAAATGAGTTAGTAGAAATCTTAGAATATTGGAGATAGATGTTTTATCTACTATCTATGGGTAGATGTTTATCTATACGGTAACCAGTTCCTATAATAAGACTTACAATGCATTAGAACTCATTTTTCTTATTCATTAATAGCCTTGATAATTATTGAGCCTTTAGTCTATGTCATATGCTGTGCTTTATATTATGCATACACCGGTATTCAAAACAATTTTGACACAAAACATATTCCATCACAATTTTTTCTCTATGTTTATATTGGGTCATTTATCCATCATCGATTAGATTATAACTTGCCTCTTGAAAACATATAAGCTACATGTTTTATGCCACTAAGATTTACTTAAAACTATGCTTTCATTATTTAAATTATCTTGTTATTTATTTTTTCTCACAACATATTTTTAAAAGAATTGCACTTGAAAAGTAGAAAAATATGGAGCATACCAAAAATATATAAATCATATTAGAGTCAGCTAAGGATTTTAACATAAGAAGAGACATGTACAGACTTTATAGTCCAGTAATTTTCCAGAATGATCAAAAATGTGCTAGAAAGTGATTTTTCCAATCATGCATCAATAATTTTGCATATGACATTTATTTACTAGGGGTGGGAGAATGTAGTAGCATAAAATTCAGATTGGATTTCAAACTATCTAAAAACAAAAAACCCGAGGAGCAGAACTCCACGTTCACATAAAGCATACGGCAGTATATAGTATCTGGACATTAGTGTTATAAATACACAATGCACACACGTACCCATAGAATACACATTTTTACAACTGTAAATGTTTCAAAGACCGTGATATACACAATCCCAAAGCCCTTCTGCTGTACTTGGAGTGTGGGAAAGTTCTGCAACAAAAGGTAATTAACTTTCTCCAAAGCATGCTTCAGCAGAATGAATTCCTTTCGGTGGTTTGTGCCCACAAAAGCCTTCCAACACACAAACAAATGCAAGAATCCCCCCATAATGGCCAAATGCCTCATTTTTTAAAAAATGGAAAACTTGAGTATTAAGGTCTGGATATTTATCCATTCCCCAATTAATTTATTGAACTACATACCACTCTCTTCAATGTATTTTAGGGTTAAAGTTTTACAGTGGAATTTCCTGAATGGCGTATTTTACTTGCCAAATGAAGTAAAAATGGGAGGTTTATTTGTCTCCTTGAAAAGGTTATACAACTATTTTGTAAAGCCCAGGGGGGCTTTCCTAAAACAACTGGGCCAACTCTATGTCAAAATGCAATGAACAAAACCTGTAAAGAAACCAGACTTTTTGAACCAGCAGCTGGACTACCTGCGGCTCTCCTTAACAAGTGGGCCAATCCCACCTGGAAACAGAATGAACACCAGATACAAAGAGACCGAGACTGTGTGAACCAGCAGCTGTTCTATCTGCAGCAGTTAATCTTCCCCGGCAATCTGCCTGAGACACATTCCGCAGGCTAACTGGACTAAGCACCTTTTTGCTGACTGTTGTGCCTCTGGGACACCCTCAGAAACAGTTCCCTCCACACGTTTGGAATGTGTCAGCTGTACACTTCATATGAAGAAATAGCAAGTTTTATTCCAATTTAGATCCAAAGAAGTGACTGTTAATACTCAACTTCAGTTAAGGAATTGAAACCCATCTATTGTTTAACTTCCAGTTTCATCAACAAGATATTTGATGTATTTGAAAGTGTGCTAGCAGTAATACTAACTGAAATACAACCTGTGTTCAGAATAACACAGTATGGCAATGTGGTCTATAAATTAATTTTAAAAATCAAAGATTATGTTTAGAATGAGACACGTGGAATCTCATCATGTCAGTTATAGTTCTATGTAATGTACAGATATTAGATCATTTAATCAAGCACTTATGTTGGAGCAATCATAAAGACCAGGGATCCAAAACACTGAGAAATAAATGATCCATGATACATAATTCATAACTGACAGAGTTGGGGCACAAACACATGTCATGTGGATACAGAGGCCATGTTCTTGGTGACAGTGAAATGCTATAGAGATGAACATTCACTGGCAACATTCCCTTCAAAGAAATACAGACTAAAATATGCAGGAATGCTTTGATTTTTAAATAGTGTGAAATGTATAATCTATACCTTTACATATTGACTATGGTTATTTTATTTCTATATTATGTTGTTCCAAATATAAAAAACTATCATATGTTTTCAATATTAATGATATGGGACAATTCTCTAAACATGCTAAGTACTCAAGAAATTTAAGACAAAGCAAAATACAAAATGGATCATTTTATTGCTACTGCTCTCCATTTTTTAGGTTTAAGCTCTTATGTGTAATCTGTATGTAACATATACAGGTGTCCTAGTGATAATCTAAATTGTTCAATTTTTGAAATATAATTTTAATCAACTCATATGATCACAAACATAAAGGTAATTTCATTTTACCATAAGTGGCCAGCTTACATGATGAAATCCAGGTATGAATTCCTGTATTATGCCTATAATCATGACCTTTTGATGAAATACTAACATTGTGGCAGCTGAAAAAAGATGTATATGGATTTCACAGAAAAAACAATTCTGACAAAGCACTTCAATTTCAGACTGATTTTATAAATGTTACATTTCTTAGTTTTATACAAAGGAGACAGTCATTTATTTATTTAATCAGTAATATCAGTACAAATCGTAAGAATATTCTGGCCACGAGAAAACTGATTGTCTCCCAGCTTTTTCTACATTAGGTCACTCTTAACTAGCAGTGTTTTTTCCTTGTTAGAATCTACCTATTCCTGTACAATCTAAAGATCTCAGATGCTAAGGACAGACAGAGTTAGGCTGGAACTCAAGCTTTAGCAACATTTAGTTGTACAGCCTAGGGCACGAGAGTTACTGCTCTTAAACTCTCATTTGGATTTTGGGTAAAATAATAAAATCTAGCTCATACAATTATAATAATAAGTGTGTATTAAATGTGACAATTTAGAAAATACCTTTATGTTAGGGACAAATACAATGGTGGGCAACAGTAGTTCTACAGTTGTCCCCATGGAAAATAATAGAATAATTAATCAATAATACAAGAATAAACTCTGTTTTATGCATTCACAAGTGTGAACCTGCTATTGCCCACTTCTGAATATCATATCAAAACCACTAACATGACCAACCATCCCAATTTGCCCAAGAATGCCTTGGTTTTACCAATGAAATGTCTCAGTCCCAAACCAAGACAGTTAGTCAACCCATAACACTGACACAAATACATCTTAAATACATGTATATTCATACTTTTGGGAACACGATTAAAAATTTTAAATAGAGCCCTGGCTGGTATAGCTCAGTGGATTGAGCGCGGGCTGCGAACCAGGCATCACAGGTTTGATTCCCAGTCAGGGCACATGCCTAGGTTGCAGGCCATGTCCCCCAGCAACCACACATTGATGTTTCTATCTCTCTCTCTTTCTCCCTCCCTTCCCTCTCTAAAAATAAATAAATAAATCTTTAAAAAAATTTTTAAATAGACAGACAGATCAACAACTTAGTAATACAGAGTCCATCAATTATCCAAAATTTGACTTTTCTAGAATTTAATGGTCAATAATATCAAGAAGCAGGGAGCAAAAAACCTTTTAGGCAATAAAACAGATGCCTCAAATTTCATGAGTACAGTTCATGTGGTTTACTTATGGAGGAAGTAACCTTCAAATTTACCTATTCATCAAAAAAAAATTATCAAGTCTTGTTACTGGTGTTGTAAACCAACGGAATAGAGGATGAAGAAGAGAGGCTGTTATGGATTATTATACTTGGGGCTAAATTCCTAACTCTTCCTAAATGGAAGTAGTCTTCAAACAGTAGTGCAAAATATTCAAGGCTCTCATAAAAATGATTACAATTAAAGACACAAAACTAAGAAGGCTCACTCATACAATTTAAATTATAAGCTGGTAGCTAAGAAGAATATAGGAACATGAACAAACATGAGCAAATCTAGTCTTTATTGGAGGAAAGAGAAGGAAAATATAAGGTGATTGATCTTGTCTCAAAGGACGGCAAAAAGAAATGCAGAAAGTTGATGATATGGAGCATTATATTGATGTTTTACTTCAGTATTGTCACACAAGAATTGTTACAGAGGAAGTGCATTCACTCATCTAACAAGCATTTATTGGAGTACAAACCATATTATAGGAATACAGTATTGAAGAAGAGACACAACGCCTCTGTTCATTCTACCCTAGAAGGACAAAAACTAATGAACAAGGTAACATTGAACAGTAAAAAGAGTTACAGAAGAAATAAAGTTACCCAATAAGGAATGACTCAGAAGGCATTGAACATAGGATGGTCAGTGTTGGCCTCTCTGGAGACATGTCATTTGACCTGAGACTTGAATAACGAGAAGCCAACTGCCTGCCGTGAAAAAAGGCTGAGGAGCTTCCCAGTCCAAAGACAGCAAGGCCAAAGGAGGTGAAAGGTGTGGTCCGGAGAAGAGGAGAAGTGGAGAGACCGCTGTGGTTGGAATGTGCTGATGAAGAGTGGCTGGTGGCCATCTGAGATCTGTTTCGGGCAAGCAGACAGAGATGAGACCATGGAGGCCATGAGGCTGTGATCAGGTTGTAATAAGAAGTCAGCGGAGAATTTTAAGCAGAAAATCTCATGTACGTGTGTATTAGTTTCCTAGGGCTGCTGTAACAAATTGCTAAAAACTGAGTGGCTTAAAACAACAGAAAATTGTTCTCACAATTGGAAAGGCTAGAAGTCTGAATTAAGATGTTAGCAATGCTGAACTTTCTCCAAAGCCTTTGGAGAAGGTTCTCTCTTGCTTCTTCCAGGCATTTCTGGATGTTCCCAGACATTCCCATGGCATTCTCCCTGTGCGTCTTGTCTTCTGAGGGCCATCTGCTTACAAGGACATTATACATATTGGATAAGAAACCTGCCCTACCCCAGTATGACCTTACCTTAACTTAACTAACTATATCCGCAATGACCTTATTTCCATGTAAGGTTACATTCTCAGGTACTAAAGGTTAGAACTTTGACATATCAATTTTGGAAGATGTAACTAGACCTATAATAATGTGGATAAGAGATTACTTTTTACCCTCTATGGAAAAAGAGTTTAAAGGGGAAAGGGTGGAAGTGGCCAGTTAGGAAGTCATTTCCAAAGTTCAGGTAAAAATAAATTAGCGTCTTGTTCTTAGTTCTTAGTAATGAAGATTAAGAGAAGATATTGTGGAGAGGAATGAACAGACTTGCTTATTAATTAAATGTGAAGGATGATCAAAGAGAGACTCAATTATAATTCTGGCATGTTTTAATATTAACAACTAAAGAGACAAATGGTGGCATTGCCTGCAGTGGGAAATACTGGTAAAATAACAAAGAACAAATCTGAAGTGTAGGAGGATGTGTGTGAGTGTCTGTGTGTGCTGGAGGAGTTGTCTTAAAGATACTTTCCAGTACAAAGGCCCTTTCTACATAGATATGAAAATACACTCAGTATTATGTGCTAGCTACAAATAAAAGTCTGTGCAAGCAGCTATTTTTCTCTATTGATAATTGGGGTAGCAGTAGTTAAATAAAATCTCCTAGAAGCTATTAACTATCTTTATTGAGAGGTGGGGGCTTTTGGGAAAACTCATACAACATGGTTTAATATTGTTGTAAATACACCATTAAATGCCCTTTCTGGTAGCAGACTAATTACATTAGCTAGGAAGGGGATTCTTATCCATGTAATTCGCTTGCTTTTGGTAAATAAACTCAGAATCTATGGACTTACGGAAAATGTCACAAATACTGGTATATAAAACAGACAGGCTTAATAAATTAAATGCTCCAAGAAGTGTCAGGTAATATTTCACCTCTTTACACAGAGACTCATCTATTCCGGGCCAGAGCATGCATATCTAATGTAACAAAGGAAGGATCTGGGGAGAAACCCTTGATATGCCTGTCTTCCCTCTGTGTTTCTGTGCCTTTTGATAGCTGGCAAATTTGAAATTATTATTAATGCTTGTCACTGGGTAATATTTCTGATTCATGTGAATCTGACTTGCCAAATTTATCATTTATGTTAGGGAAGTAATTATTCTCATTCCAATCCTCTTCTGCCTCTATAGGATGGCTCCCTTAGAGCATGTCTTTATGGAGACTAAGACAACCTGGAGTGGAAATTTCGCTCGCAAGCCAGAACTGTCCCAGGGCCCACTCACTAACCCTGAGGGGTGGATGTCACTGCTGGGGGCCAGAGAAACAAGGGTTCTACCATAATTACTTTGGATATTTAAGATTGTAGGCCTTGAAGGAAAGTTTCAACTCTATTTCTATACTACTATATACTAACTACTATAGAAAATCTGTAATGCATTTTGGAAGGAGACCAAGGTAGAAATGACTAAATCTGTAGAACTGTTGGTGTTTAAGTAAAACAAGTTTTTAGGGAAATGTAAATGTTTTACAATAAACATTCCTCAGATGATCCAGATAGCTAAGATATCACTGTCTACACATTGAAGATAAATGCTAAGAGAAAGCACTATGTATCATTTATTTGGACATTATTAACTGAAATACTTGATGAAAAAAGTCATGGAATGTAGTGTACAGCACAAGAATATAGTCAACAATATTGTAATAACTTTGTAGAGTGACACACAGTTACTAGACTTAATGTGGCGATTGATCATGTGGGCAAGTATGCAAATGTTGCATCACTATGTTGTACACCTGAAACTACTATAATATTGTGCATCAGCTATACTCTAAAAAAATACTCAGTATAGAAAGTTGGTATTGTCAAGTCACAAGCATTGACATGAACCAGGGTTTTTATGCCCAAAGTCCTTCCCCTTCCTCCTTTCTTTAACTTTCCCCACTTCTCACCTGCCATTTCAACCACCAAGAGCTATTTGGGAAAGATGGCCTCAGCAGAACACTAGAGAACAAAAGAGCCAGCCATCTCCTTTAGAATATGGAAAAAAGAAAAAATCTTTTTGTTTTACCAAATCAAATATTACTTTAAGCATTTGATGCATGTAATAGTAACGAAACAAATGGTCACTTCAGTGTTTTCAAAATCACTTAAACCTTAGCCTCTGCTCTTCCTCTCCCTGGGGTGATGAGATTAGGGGTCTATATTTGATAACCCATTTGCATCTGATGAGGGCTGACTTATGCTAACATTGCATGATTCCTGGCATTTTCCTCCTTTGCCCTGACTTCATCCACAAAGGGTAAAGTCCCATCTCAACACTGCTGCCATATGCCACATCGGTTATTCCTTTTGTGGCTTCTTATCACTTCTGGAAGACTTCTGGGTGCTCGCCTCTGAGTTGACAAATTGATATACCCGTTCCAAGACCACTGGCCAACCTGCTGCTTTTCTAGTCTGTCCCACAGAAGATGCCACAGGGATGCTTCTTAACACTGCTGGCAACAGTCAAAGGCAGTTCTCTTCTATTGCTATACCATGTTGGCAAGGACGCTTCTGCTACTTACCCTCTACCAGGATTCTGCGAGGGAATTAGGACAGAAGTCACCTATGTACATTCATTTCTTAAAACATACACTCTATTATACTCTGCAACCCCAAAGTCAGTTCAAAGTGCCTTCCCAGAGATTTCTCCATGACTCCAATCCATTTTAATTTAATTTACAAGGGTGACATTGATTAATAAAAATTATATAGGTTTCAGGTGTGCAATTCTATAATATATCAGTTGTATATTTTATATTAATATAAATAAACAGTTATTTCATACTCTAAAATATCCCATAGGGAGTTATATCATACCCAAAATCATAGTTCTTTGCAACGGTTGTGGTGGCAAGTACATTATAACCCTCTATGGTGGTGAATTTCATGTTTCAACTTGGCTATGCTATAGTACCAAGTTTTTGGTCAAATACCATGATGTGAAGTATTTTTTTATGTGTGATAAAATTGGTATCAGTAGCCTTTGAAGAAGCAGATTAGCCTCCATGATATGGATGGATTTTATCTGATCAGATGGCAGCCTTAAGAGAACAAATTGAGGTCCCTTGAGGCAGGATGTCTGCTCTACAGTGCTTTCACCCAAATCCATATCCTCAAGTCTTCCCTGAGTCTCTAGCTTTCAGGCTTGCCCGTCCCGTAGATTTTGAATTTTTCAGCCCCCATGGTCATATGAGAACACATGAAGCAATTCCTTAAAATAAATAAAGTTTCCCCCTCTCTCTTTCTCTCCAATAAATGGATAGATAGATAATCTAGATAGGTAGGTAGGTAGATAGATAGATAGATTATAGATGATAGATAGATAGATAGATAGATAGATATAAATATGTAGACACATGCACACCTGGTTGGTTCTGTGTCTCTGGAGAAACCTACAAGACACAATCACCTAAAGAAAAATAAAGAAATGCTTAAGTAAATTATCATATATTCCCTCCAAACCCCTCACCATTACTATGCTATTACCAAAAATAATGAGGCAAACTGTAACAATAATAATGAGGCAGATATTTATGTGTTAAGAAAGAAAATGAGTCATGAAAATATTTCTGTGTATAACGCCATTGAGTTTTAAAAATCCATTTATGTACATTTTTAGATATATAAGTACCAAATTAATAATTATCTCAATAAGTAGGTTATAAGTCTTATCATCTTTTTCTTGTCAGTATATTTTGAGTGATTTTCAATGACTTGTTATTGTAAAAGAGTAACAGAATCACTTTTTGGAAGTATAAAATATTTTATACCTAATGCATCACTCCTTTTATAAATTATTTATACTGGCATAACAGTCACCCCTCCTTCTATCCTCATTTTCCTGACAAAATGTAACTGTATTCCCATAATTCAGTTCATGAACCACCTCTTCTCAGCTTTTTCTGACTCACCCTTTCCAAGAAGAATTGCTTAACTACTTTTTGACTCATCACTGAACAAATGTATATCCTATTTAATATATCACATATATATTTTTGTTTTTGAGCTAGTTCTCTCTTGCATATTTTTTTATTTTTGTGGTATTTACTCATTCAACAAATGCATGGCTACTGTTTTTCAGGCACTTAGCTGGGTGCAGGAGATACAGCAATTAATGAAATCATGAAAGTCTGTCCTCACACAGTCTGGTAGGAAGAGGAGAGTGGCGGTAAGTAAAACAAATAAGAAAAATACATTTAATGCCTAATCAACAAAACACAAATGAGCAAAATAGAACCAGAGACTGGGAAATAAAGAACAAACTGACAGTGACCAGAGTGGAGGTATAGGAGACTGTTCTGCGTGGCGTGGACCCAGACAGGACCTATGCCCACGGATAGGTGCTTCTGTGGGGAAACAGGCCTGCATTGTACCTAGGCTGCTTTGAGACTTGCTTTCTGCTAAAACTCCCTCACCGTGAATCGAGGCAGAAAACGTTTACGGCATATCTTTAAATTAACTTCCTAAAATCCGTGCTAAACCTTCCAAGGTTGAGTGCAACCAGTTCAACCACTTTTTCCTTTACATTTGCAAATACACTTCTTCTGTGATGTGATTAGCAGCATCCTCTCCTTTGTTTTCTACAAAAGGTAACCATCTAAAGCAAACATGTGCATAGTAAATGAGGACCATTATGTAATGTGCCCAGAAAAGCAATAAAAGCTTGTCAAAGCAAGGACTGAGGCGCTCTTTTCTTGAGAGAGTGGCAGTGCAGTCCCTTTTCCTCCATAGGACTCTGTAGTCCATGTGAATTTGTTGTGTCTCACCCACAATGTTGAGGACTCCACAAGCCAGGGTCTGCATCATGAAGCGGGTGGGGGATAATGGGGAAAAGAAGGAGAAGTGCCAAGCCAAGGAACAGGAGTAGAGGATTCGTGGGCACAGACAATGGGGGAATGGACTGTGGGAGCAGGCAGGGGGATGGGGCAGGCGAGAGCAATGGGGGAAAAGGTGAGACAACTGCAAAGGAAAACAATAAAAGAAACAACAAGAAAAATACATTTAATTTTGAGTCTCATGTCTTCAGACTCTCTCACATGTTACTGCTCCTTGATGCATTCATCTACATTCTAAGGCTCTTCTGCTCCTTTTTGAATATTTTATTTCCCGGGTCATTGTCATCCTCCTCAGCATTACTCACATCATCACCATTCCCCCAGTTCCCTGAAATTGTGTTTCAGGGACCTCCCTCTTTGAATCCCCTACCCTTCAAGGCCACATCTTCTTTCTTATTAGCAATAACTGTAACTTTTTCATATTTTATTTTTGTACATTTAACTACCCAACCACCACTTCTCTTTTTTAAAATTTTACTCACTATAACTCCATATTCCAACATATCTTTGGCTCCATGAGAATATAGAGTACATGGATTCCATCCACTTTGATTGTCCCTTAAACTCCACGTGTCCTCACTTCACTTCTTAACCAGTTATTATGATCTTCTGCACACACTACCTATAGCTTTGCTTCCTTCCTCTTGTTGGCATACTTGCTTGGTAAAAACAAAAGACGACTTAAATATAACAATAAACCTGCTTCAAGCCAGTATCCCAGAACTGAATTTTCCTGAAGAAGAAAAATACACAAACAACAAAAACAAAAAAACACTTTAATATTATTATTACTAACCTTAAGTGGTCCTTAATACTGAGTGAAGAAATGATATTTCCCTATCTCCCTATTTTACTTTGCTAAATAACCACTCCAAACTTTTCCCTGTCTCTTTATGTCCTTCTCATCTCTCACCTTAGTTCAAACTTTAAAAGAACAATTTTAGTCAGAGGAGTTTGTTCAAAACCTCTGCCCCCCCCCCACACACACACACATATTTCTGGCAGTATATTTTAGTTTCTCTTCTGTTTATACGGAGGGCCCATTCTTCTTCTACGCCACCCGACTTCTACGCTAGTCAAAACTGTACCAGAAAGTCTCTCTCTCATTCTTCATCTGCTACGAATCCTTTACTGCTTGATTACCCTCATCAGTATAAACAATGCAATATTTATTTTCCCACCTTAAGAAACCTTCCATCGACACCTACTTCAGCCTTTACTACTATACCACTGCTCGTTTTATCGTAGCAAACTTCTAAAAATACATGTACATACTCATTTTCTCCAATTTTCTTTTTATATTCTCTCTAAAGCCCATTCCAATTAGAGGTTTGTTCCCACAACAAAAATCCTCCCTTAAATGTGACCAGTATGATTCATACAACATCTAACCCAGTGGGTAATTCCCTCTTCCTTCGTGCACTCTTTTAACTTAGCTTCTAGGAATTCAAAGTCACCTCATTTTCTTTCTATATATGTTAGGTGAACCTTCTCGTTGTTATCTTCTGGTTCCTCCCTTTTATTCTGTCTCTAAACAGCAATGTCTAAACATACAGTTCCAGTTTTTAACACATATTCTCCAGGTAATCCCAAGTCTTAAATGCCATTTACCTAATTTGGCAAATTTACATCTCTGTCACATCTCTCCCCCCACAATTTCACAATTACATGACCAAATATCTACTTTACACCTCCACGTGGATCAAAAGGGTGTTTCAATTTTCAGATGTCCACTGCCTCCTAACAGGTAACAAACTAGGACCGCCAAAAAGATGAACGGATTGTTTCTTCATTTGAAAATTGAAGCTCTGGCCAAGGAGTAATAAATGCTAAGGAAAAATAAATACATTTTAAACATCTACTATTTTCAAATTACTAGACTTGCGAGAGCTAGAATTAAACCAGGGCAGTGATGATTCAAAGGCAAACACCGTGCAAACACGGGCAGCCCCCAGCAGAGCCGCTCTTGGCCAGTGCGGCACAGTCCCGTAGTAAGTCCAGGAACCTGTGCTGCGTCTCTGTAACTGGAGCAGATGGCTGTGCGAATGAAGGACGTGTACTAAGTGTTAGTAGTGAATACAATTAATTATGGACTTATGAGATGGAATAATTTTGAGATGCTTTCCACATCAAGACAGTAATGGAAGGAAGTCTCAAACAGTCCAGTCAAATCAAAAAGGTTGTAGGCTAATGGTCATTATAAATGCTTATCATCGTTTCTTAAGTCATTTCATTTATTATAACTTCAATTAAGTTTAAAATATCAAAATATTTTTCTCAATCTACACATTTAAATCCCAAAGAGATAGACAAATAAATATTTTCATAGTAAATTAAAATTATTTCATAATTATTTATCTCAATAATTTATTTATGAGCATCACATAGCCAGCAAAAACTGTAATAGAACTAAATTTCATTCAAATTCCCTATAGCATTCAATTATTGGGGGACATGAAAATGAGAATTACTGATTAGTATACTAACTTAGGTTTCCAGAGTGGCAGAGGGAATTTTTGAATCCTTATCTTTATTTTTATGCATTTGTTTGCTTATTGTTGTTTCGTTTCAAGCAGAAGGAAATTTAAAAATCTCCCGAGTAAAGGATCCCAGCCCCGCTGAGTTCCGGTCCTATGAACACCACTGTCATCACGACGCATGGGGGTCCCGTAGCCTCCCTGGACCTCCGCTTCTACATCTCTAAACTGACAAAGGGAACCAGGTAACTGTTTAATAGAGTGCTGTGATTGAAAAATATATTATTTACATGGGTAGTGGCCACTTTAACTGGGAGAGTATATAAATGATTGTATAAACTGATTCTTCATGTTACTTGTGTGTCATTCGATTTGTATTAACACCCAGGAAGACTAGATGCTTCACTTTCAAGAAACAGCCAAGCTATATCAGATTATTATCATATTAGAAGACAAAAAACTGTCATGGTTCATAAAAATTTAACAACTGGCAAATACTATAAACTACAACAAATAGCAGGATATGTCATCTTAACAGTTAAACAATAAATGTTCCATATATGAGTTATCAGAGTCAGATTCCTATGCAGTACATAATTTTTTTATTTGAGCACTTTTTAAATGATATATAAGAATTTTTTTATTTTTTCTAATGTAGAAAAAAAGCACAAAAGTCATCATTTTGTGAATATTAAATCTGCCATTATGAAAAGCTCAGTGATATGAAATGTCAATGTGTACATTATTCTGCCTGTTCCTACAGTATGTGGCAAAGAAGAAAAATGATTGTGCTGTCTCTCTCTGAGGTTAGGAAACAGGTACTTCATCTTAGTATCAAATTCAAGTCTACTTTCACATAATAACATTATTGGTAAAGTAACAAAGAAAAGGGGGAGATTAAAGATAAAATAAGTGCTGCAAGTGATATTTAAAACAGAAGACAAAATAAAAACGCAGCGAGGAGATGACTGGAAATGGAGGCGCACACTGTGGACATCAGGAAAGAAGCCGCGAGTGAGGAGCGGGGAGAAGGAAAACTGAGAGAGAAGACTGAGGAAAGGTGGCAAAGAAAGAAAACTGTCTTTTGAATGCATCAAACACATCTGTGACAGTTTATTGTTTCTTAAGTGTTACAGAGTTGCCATTTATGGCTGCGAATTGTTTCAGATCTATTGGTCAATAGGTCTGCAAAGTAAAACTTAATCTTTGCTAGTTATGTATGTTTTTAGTTTGGGGTTCATTTCTTGGAGAAATTTTTAAGTGAACGACATTTTTGCTCAAAAGACTATTTTTATTCTTACTGGAATTAAGTGGAAGCATGGAAAGAAATGGCAAGACTTTGTACTGTAGATTAGGCTGTGATGTTAGTATAGAATGATCCAAATTCACAATCAGTGTAAGTATGGTGGAGGCAAAACATGAACCCTTTTGCACAGACCCAAGAGGAAATGCAAGTTATTTATGTGAGATTAGGTGATACCTATAAAATGCTGCCACACTCTTTTAAGGAGAAATGATCTGGCTTTCAAGAGTGTAGTGTAAATATTTTGTAACTTAGGTGCCAGTGCATGACTGATCTCTAAAATTCAGCCTTTGTCTTCCCAAGATTGCAATGCCTTTTATGAAATATATATTTAGAGGAGGGAGGCAGCTTGATTTTATCTATACCAGTCTCTAGAAAAAGTTATTTCAAAATTATTATCGATCTTTTTCTGTAGAAGTGTCTGTGATAAAAATAGTAATTCCTGATGATCATGTGGAAAAGCCTGCAGCTATAATTCAGATATTGATAGTTATCTAAAATTATTATTTACATGTTATGAACTATATTATAACAATATTATATGTTGCATATAATATATAATTCTACATATTATAATTATTTCAATTTGATATTAAGGTAAATATATGTAAAGTTCTCAGAAGTCTGTATAGCATATAGTAAGTCCAAGTATTTGTTAAATACTGAGCATTTCCCTTCCATTTCAAACTCCACTCACCTAAAAGAGAATTCCTAGCTTTCCCCTAATTTAATAAAATGAGAAATTAAAATACATTTAATTTCTCATTTTATTAAATGCATCACATTCTTGCACTTACCCAAACCAAAATCCCAAATTCGTATTACAATAATGTTTCTCCTGCTTATATTTATTCAGACAATAAAATTATATCCTTACATTTTATTTATTCATATTCTTTGTGCCTTTCTCTAATAATTAGAGTATTTCACTCAGGTTGTAATGACTCCCTTTTTCTACTTTCTCTACAGTGCACATTTCTGCTATATTATTCTTCCCCAAACTATTTTCCTTCCTGCCACTTGCCTGTTTAAGAATTTAAAAGGATCACTGTAATGCAGTCAACTGAATTCTGAGCATTTGTGCATGATATCCTGGGTCCCCCGGACTACACATAGACACTCAGCTCATTTCCCTCCCACTTCCCCACAGAGACCAGCTCAGATTAACCATGGGTGTCCTGAGAATTTAAAAATCTATCTTAATAATACCTTTTATAAATAATCAAACAGACAATATATTGTGCATATGGTGAAAGACTTATACTTTATAAAATATGACACTAAAGTATTATGGCCTTCAATATATTTTTACTTATATTCTGATATGCAATTATTCATAGAATGTCTTATTTTCATCAATCTGGTTATTACATATATAGATACTAGGCAAAAATGTGTCATGTGCTAAATTTAGGTTACTCAAATAATATAGGCTATGATTAAATGTTTTCACATGTATGGCATTATATTTGGAGATGATAATAATAATACCCTGTTTTTCCCAAATCTTGTATAGGAAGCTAATGATGTATCATAGAATTGTATACTTGAAATCCCTGGCTGGTGTAGGTCAGTGGATTGAGCATGGGCATTGAACCAAAGGGTTGCTGGTTGGATTCCCAGTCAGGGCCCAGCCATGGAACTGGTTGCAGGTCAGTTCCCCAGTGGGGCCATGTGAGAGGCTACCACACACTGATGTTTTTCTACCTCTCTTTCTCGCTCCCTTCCCCTCTTTCTAAAAATAAATAAATAAAATCCTTTAAAAAAGAGAAAGAATTGTATACTTGAAACAATTTTATTAACCAATGTCACTTCATTGAAGTGTCATTGTCACTTCAGTGAAGTGACATTGGTAATAAATGTCACTTTATTAACATTTAGTTTCAAAAATAAATTTAACTTTAAAAACATTTTTTAATTTTTAACATAAAATAGCTATGAAGTGTCCTTTTTAGATCTCATAGTCAAAATCCACAGTAGGACGGACCCTGAGAAAGAGCAGCAGGGTGTCAGTCCCTCGGCATCTCTGCACCATGCTGGAAGAAGAAGGGTTGTCTCGGGCCACACATCAAATGCAGTGTGACACATAATCACAAAAAACCTCGTAATCTTTTAAGTACATTTATGATTTTGTACTGGGCAGCATTTAGAGCTATAGGAGCCTGGGAGAATGGACAAATTCTTTTTTTTGGAGGGGGGGATAGCTAGACATGTTATTAGGATGGGGATCGAGAACTAGGAAAACATTTTGAAATCTATAAAAAAATAGAAGAACATAACACTCTTTAAAAGTTATAATAATTTAGCTAAATTGATGTTGAAATATAAGCCATTATTTTATTTTTTCAGTGCAAAAATTATAGTTATTATGTAAATAATTTAAAGTAAGAGAACCAAAGTATTTTAGGGAGAATTAGAAAGGCGCTGCTTATGCTCCCAGGTCAGAAAAACAATAAGACTTTAGCAAATAATGTGTTCCAATGGCACGAACAGTACCACGCGAAGTCTTGCATGTACATTGCAAGACCCTCCTTCCTCTCAATCTCTACCTTAATAAGACCTCTTATAAATAATCAAATTAAGACATAATATATTGTTTTAATATATGCCAGTGAAAACACAAGCCATAAGAACAAGCCCTTGAAAGATTTATACTTTAACTACAAAATGTAACACTGAACTATTATGGCTTTCACATACACTTTTTATTTATATTCTGATACATATAAATTCTCTTGAGCACCAATAATAAGAGACATGCAGTATAATTAGCTTGAAAATGCCTATGATATATATTATAAATGTTTTGACCATCCTATTTACATTTAAAATGAATTAGTTTGTCAATTATTGAGTAATGTCTGAATGTTCCTAAATGCTAATTTTAGAGACAGATTTTTTTACTGAGTCAATTAAACATAAAGGTACATTTGTTTTCTGTTAAAAATTAATTATAAGCCCTGGCTGGTGTGGCTCAGTGAATTGAGTGGCGGCCTGCGAACGAAAAGGTCATTGGTTTGATTCCCAGCCAGGGCACATGAGTGGGTTGTGCACCAGGTCCCCAGTAGAGGGCCCATGAGAGGCAATCACACATTCAAGTTTCTCTCCCTCTTTCCCTCCCTCCCCCTCTCTAAAAACAAATAAAATATTTTTAAAAATTAATTATAAACCTTAAAAATTATCCTGGCTATGAAAGTATAGAACATATATATTCGTGTACACACTTTGAGTACTTCAGCAAAATGTGGTGTGTGTGTATGTGTGTGTGTTTAGGTGATATATGTGCATACACACACACATAAAAATATAATGTATGAAAAAAAGAAAAGACTCGCTTTCACGCATGTTAAGGTACAGCCAACGTCAGAACATTCCTGGCCTTTTCTCATGCACAAACTTTATGTTGTCTCATGATTGAAGGGACACACAAAACGTCTCAGAGTATATGCATATAAGACTTTAATAATGTAAATGATGCGGTTGCATAGGAGAAAGCAAAAGTAAGCAGCAAATGGCCGAAGATCCTTCCAGGATTGATTCCCAGGGCTCCTGCTCACTCACTCAGAATGTGCTGCATCTTCATCACCAGAAACATAAAAAGCAGGAGGACAAACATCAAAATGATAATGATTTGCTTCATCCAGTAGGTTTTAGTTATTACTTAAAAGAAACATTTCATTTGAACAAACTTGTTTGCAACATAAACAATATGTCAACTCTTTTTCCTCCTCCCATCACCAAAATTTGAACTTCATGAAAACTATCAATAGATTGATTCAATGCCAAATCTAGCTGATTACTAACCAAATCTAGTGCCACTTCTGGCCCATCAGCTTCCATTAGAAGATATGGGAATTTTAGTTCAATCTTCTAATATATCTGGTGATTTTTAGCCATGTTGTCACAAGTTTTGTTAAAATAAATAAAAGAATCTTGTCAGTTGTAACAGTATCATATCAAATAGCAATTGTTATCATTTAGATAAAAATCATTTAAAACTATATCAGTTACAAATATAATATTTTAAACTAAAACTTTTCTCAGCCTCCCCCCAAAATATGGCCTCATGCCATATGCCAAATGTCATGAATTGGAGTAATAGTGGCCAAGCCTGGTTTACTCTGGATTCCAGGTCTCTTGTAAGCATAAACAGATGCTTTATTCCATATCACAACAGTGTGATTCTCATCTTCCCCTACCAGTACAACCCGAATCGAGTTAAAGAAGGTTTACATTCTGACTGTAAATGTGAGGGTAGCTACATTTTTTATACATAACATTTTGTTTCTTACAGAGCAACTCTGCAAATCACATCCTGCAACCATAAATTTTCATAAAGTAGGGGGGCCATAGTCCCCCATAAGTTCATCCCTCAAGCTTCTGCTGCCAAGATCTTGGACTGTTGTCCTTGAGTTAGCTCTGTTCGCATCTGGATCACATTTCAGAGCCCCGTCAGGATCAGCACGTGTGTTCTTTCCTATCATCATTCTGTGTTCTCTCACGTGGTTCTATCAGTGAAGATGTATGCACACATGTGTGTGCTTAAACCTTTTGCTGAAGTTTCGTTAGGCATACGAGTCACATGTTATCCCTGCTCTCCTTTCCTTTAAAGAGGACAGTATAGGATAGTAAGTCATTTTTCTTCAGTATGTTTCTCTTTAAAGGTAAATTTAACTTGGTCCTAGGAATCCTAGACCTGTCTCAATTTTGCCCATATCTCTAAGAATGTTTTGGTCACTGGTGGTTTATCCAAAAAAACCTATTGAGAGCTTATTTCTTGAGTATAGTATGAGTATCTCCATAGACAGCTGATTAGATAGATAGATAGATAGATAGATAGATAGATAGATAGATAGATGATAGATAGATAGATAGATAGATCTAAAATGTTGAGCTCTTCAAGATGGTTTAATTATAGCAAATATGCAGGCTTGAGTAACTGAAATGACTCATTAGTCTCCTAAGACCACTCACATAAGGTTGTAATAAATGCAAAGACATGCCAGAGCCACAGAAAGAAAGCACAAGCATTGAGGGCCAAACAGCCTTCTGTATGCAGCTTTCCAGAATCATTTCTCCGTTGGAAAGATGCACTTCATCTTTTGATAATGAACTATCAAAAAACTGTGTGAGAAATCTTAATTTACTGGGGGTCTAAGAAAAAGTATCCAATGCCATCTTTTATATCCCATTGGTCATAAAGGCAAGGTAGGCAGTGTGACTAGTTAAACAAGGTAAGTCATTAATCTAAACATCTTTAAACAATACAGATTTCCTATATTGTTTAAAGACATACAGACATCGTGGGAGTACAACTAATTTACATATTGGCTTTAATGGTAATAAATATTTTATTTTGAATTTTATATACCATAACCTTTTCCTTAACAGTTTTGGAACTTAAATGAATAAAACAGAAATATCATTGATTAAAATTCTCCAAATCTTAACAAAGTGATGACTTGTTTATATTAATTAATATTAACTTCAACTGATTTCCTATTGTACTTTGCCTTTTATGCTTATCTGTGTGTTTTTGATTGTTATAAAACTGCAGTTTCCTGTGGGCAGTGCTTATTACTCTCTTATTTTTATTGTGCCTTTCCATTGGAAGGAAATGAATAAGGCTATTAAGCTGAAATACTACCCTGCCTTCTTAAGCAAACAGTATGGATTTTGAATATTTGTTCTGGTCAGCAAGCCTGTTGGCATTCACAACATAATTGACAATTAAAGAGACTAATGACACACATTTTTTAAATTACATGATTATAAAGCCTTTGTTCAGATTTATTGTTAATAATTATTATTGTTTCAAATAGATGGCCCCACAATTGGACAAATAATTAAAGCCAGCTTTCACACATATTTATAACTAGTAATACCTTAACATTTACAGAATAAAACATAATTTTATAAGCTTTTCAATATATTTTCAAAGTCTAGCCTCTCATCAACTTGAAGATATATGGCAATATAATTAAAAATTATATTTGTTTGCTAATCTTCAGAATCCAATAGCATTATAGCTTTAATACTTGACATAGACAAGTTATATTTATTATCTATAATATATAGCTCTTTTATAGGAAAACTTCATTAATAAGAGTTTAATTAAATAAATATACTGCAAAAATTTTCTTTTTGCTATGCAGCAACCCAACTTAATTATTCAAATGAATCCGTCAAGTGTATCAGGAAAATAATGAAAATGAGTAGCTCCTTCAAAGGTAATATAAATGTAGTAGCGTGCCATTGCCAGTTCCCATGAACTAATGAGGCATCTCATAGAACTGTTCTGGTCACAAAAGATCTGTGAAGAAGGCCAAGACCATTGTGATCATTGTTTGACAAGGCAGAAAGCTTAAGGGGTTTGTTCTTTTTTATTGACTGCATTTCTTTTTGTTAGAACAACTCTGCGAAATAAAATCCCAATTTATAATTGGACAGCATTGTTTCACACACACATCTAATAATAATAATAATAATAATAATAATAATAATAATAATAAAAATAAAACTGAAACTTTATAGACAAAAAAAGGGGTAAAAAGACAACCTTTTATCTTTGGCCCTTTTAACCATCTCATACAAACCAGCTACTTACAGTACAGCTAAGTACCTACACAAAAAGTTACTGGAATGCTCAGAATAAGATTTGTTGTTGTTGTTGCTGGTTTTGCTTTTTTTTATAAGTTTTAGTTTTCTCCTTGAGATTATACTGAGCCTGGTCACACCAGAAGTAAGGTGGGAAGTAGGGCAGACAAGGCTGCAGAGTTTGGTTTGGTCATCCCAATTTCATTAAAAATGGTTGCACTCTATCAATATGTGCAAAAATATAAAACGTAAATAAAAAATACAAACAAATGTTCCTTTTTAAAAGTACTTTTAAGAAAAAATGTAAGGCCTTGGAAGTTTTGGTTTTGTTCTTCCCTTGTTACAATTCACATTGCGTTTTGGGTTGGGTGGTGGAGAGCGCATGTCTTCTGCAGGTGGTGTGGCCCCTGGTGGGCCGACAGGTCTACTCGAAGGCGACCAAATTTACATGACTACACTTTAAACTTTATACCTGCTTAGTTTCTTTTTTTATAACATTTTTATTTTAATTGTTGTTCAAGTACAGTTTTCTCCCTTTTACTCCCATCCCAGCCCACTCCCCCAGGGCTCTCCACCTCCCTCCCATATCCACCCCCAGCTAGTTTTTGTACATGTGTCCTTTATACTTGTTCCTGTATACCCTACCCCCTTTCCCCTGAAATTCCCTCCCCTCTCCCCTCTGGACACTGTCAGCCTGTTCTCTATTTCAGTTTCTTTGGTTATACTTTGCTTGTTTGTTTGTTTTGTTGTTTAGGTTCCTGTTAAAGGTGAGATCATATGGTATTTCTCTTTCACTGCCTGGCTTATTTTGCTTAGCATAATGCTTTCCAATTCCATCCATGCTGTCACAAAGGGTAGGAGCTCCTTCTTTCTTTCTGCTGCATAGCATTACATTACGTAAATGTACCATAGTTTTTTGATCCATTCATTTACTGATGGACACCTAGGTTGCTTCCAGCACTTGGCTATTGTAAATTGTGCTACTATGAACATTGGGGTGCATAGGTTCTTTTGGATTGGTGTTTCAGGGTTCTTAGGATATAATCCTAGCAGTGGAATTGCTGGGTCAAAAGGCAGATCCATTTTTAGTTTTCTGAGAAAATTCCATACTGTTTTCCATAATGGTTGTACCAGTCTGCTATCCCACCAACAGTGCACTAGGGTCCCCTTTTCTCCACAACCTTGCCAACACTTATTATTTGATGCTTTGTTTATGATGGCCATTCTGACCAGTGTAAAGTGGTACCTCATTGTGGTTTTGATTTGCATCTCTCTGATAGACCTGCTTAGTTTCTCTACTCCCAGCTTTGTTTTCTCTCTTCTCTAAAGCCTCATATGCATTTCATTGGGAAATAAACAAATGAGACCTCAGGGATGAGGCTCAGCAATCAGATCTCCATGACCCCCTTTTCCAAAGGCAGTCTTGATTTCATAATCATTCCAGTTTTCTAATTTTTCCACAGGTTATCTTATACTGACATCTGTGCTTACAAGATTAAATGTAGATTGTTATAAGCATAGATTTTAAGAAATTGAGAAAAACTTTTAAAGTCTGAAATTAGTTGTTATTTTCAAGTAATCAATTTTATGTTAAAAGCTAAAGGACATAATAAAATAGGCAATAAAAATAGTGTAGTACTATTCAAATGCACACTATACTTTAATGCTCATGTTCTGAAGATATATAACCTTTGAATAGCTTGGCAAAATACAGCTTTCAAAAAGGAAACTTAGTGAACAGAGCCTCTCTCCTTAATCCCTGTTTTGTTTCCTATCATAAAAATCTAGGAAAATTACAGTCTCAAATGTCCCTCTGCCTTTGTTTTCTCTTCTTTTAAGAGAGGGGATAATAGGGGAAAGGGGGAAGGGTTTTCAGGAACATCTATAAGGGATACATGGATAAAACCAAGGAGGGACAGGATCAGGGGTGGGAGGTAGGGATGGCTGGGGTGGAGGGGGAGGGGGGAGGGGGAAATGGAGACTGTACTTGAACAACAATAAATTTTTTTAACAAAAAAATAAAAGACAGTAAAAAAAAGAGGAAAACCAGAGTTGAACTAAAGAACAGGGTTTCTGCCTTCTCTCCCCAGTGCTCATGCAGAACACTTCTTGATTCCTCTTAAAGTTCCAGAGTCAAAGTTTCTTTTCTGTAAGAAGACAACCTAACTGAATAGCATATATGGAAATTTTTCTCACTAGAAGGGTATTTTTTCATTCATTTTACTTTCATTCTTAGTAATGTTTTCTTTACCATGTGCCATCTTCTTTAGAAACCCTTTACAGCAAACCTCATAAAAATATGTTCTGTTTCTGTTCCTAATTCCTGATCATTTTCCCTGTGTACATACTCTTTTTAGGTTCCAAGTCACTTCATATAGCTAGAACCGTTCTTGTGAAAGATTTCAATCTCATGTGTATGCACTGTCTCAGTCAGGGTAGCAACGGGAAACATAGCGTTAAAAAAATAGTGAAATTCACAGAAGATTGGATGCAAGGTTTATTTACAAACTATACAGACTCTAGAGAAAACACAGGGATAAGATAGCACCCAAGGTTAATTAGCACTGGAGCTGCATTTCTACATCAGAAAGGAAGGAGTCAATATAAGGGTCAACCTCAGGAGGAGCTATGCCTTCCAGTGGAGGAACATGCCCAGCCTAAAGCAAGTCTTCGAGAAACGAGGTAAGGAATAAACGCCTGACTTTCCTCTCCTCTCTGGGTCAGATCTCATGTCACAGATTCTGGTTTGCTCAGTTGACAAAAGCCAGAGATCTAGGGAGCCCTTGATTAGTCTGCACATCTCAGTCTCCTGTATGCAGGAAGACATGCAGGTGGAAGAGAGAGTGGATCTGGAGGTTTAAACAGAAGATATCTTACATACACCCTCTCATCTCACTCTACCTCTCAGGAGCACTCTACAGAGGAGACTACTCCCTCCTTCCTGAAATGCTTTCCTCCCTTGTCCCCCATGTTGCACACTCTCCCAGGTTTCCTGAGATCACCAACCACCCTTCTTATCCATCCCCTCCTTTATCCAAAGTTGAAATGTGGTAGCATTCCAGAGGTAAATCTTAGGCCTTCTCTTTCCATATAATCTCTATTCGTGACAGCTTCATACAATAAAATGACTAGCAACCAGCAATTTGGGGCACCAAACTGAAAATCTTCATTAATATTCAAATTGATATAATAAAGCAACTTCTTGACAGCTAAGAGGAAACCTAAAATTTAACAAAGAAAAAAAATATATAACAATCTCCCCTCACCTCCCCCCACCCCTACCCAAATTGTTAATTTCTTACCTTGCCCATCTCTGTAAATGGAGCCACCATCTAACTACTTGTTCAAACTGAAAATATAAACTCATTCTTACTATTTTCATTTCCCTCATGCATTGCAACCAATCCATCAGTAAGTCCTACATGCTCTACTTCAAAAAGATAGCCCCCAGATATTCTTTGTTCTCCATATATCACCATTTAGACTTCACAAAAATCTTCAATAACAGATCTCGCTGCTTGCTGTTTTTATCCTGTTCCACTCTGTGCATAGAATGCCAAAATAAACCAGTGACCTTTAAAAATATAAATTAAAATAGTAACATCTCTGCTTGAAATGTGCCCAAACTTTTTTGGTTTGTTTTTATTTTTTTTTTAAGATTTTATTTATTTATTCTTAGAAAGAGGAGAAGAGAGGGAGAAAGAGAGGAAGAGAAACATCAGTGTGTGGTTGCCTCACACTTGCCCCCTATACAACCTAGGCATGTGCCCTGACTGGGAATTGAGCCAGTGACCGTTTGGTTCACAGGCCAGCACTCAATCCACTGAGCCACACCAGGGAATTGTTTGTTTGTTTGCTTGCTTGCTTGCTTGCTTGCTTGTTTGTTTGTTTTTAATATGAACTCAAATTCAAATATTTCATAATGGTAAAAGCTTTCTATGTGGCTTGCTGCCTACTGAACTCTTCAATCTAATCTCTTCTTCTGCCAGTTGTTCTTTATGCTTTTGCCTCATACACCTTCTGACTATTTCTTTAACCAGAAATGTTGCCCTGAATGTTTACCTCTGATCTCTCTGCCCTGTCATCCCTGCACGTCTTACTCTATTACTCCCTTATTCAGGCCGCCGCTCAAATGTACCACTTCACTATAGCTGACTCTGATCTCTCAATCTAAGGTACCTACCAAGTCATATTGTTTTATTCTCTAATTTTTATCAATTTCTGCAATTTTCTTTTTGATGTATTTGTTTTCTTGTTCTGTTTCCCCTCACTAAAATACAATTTCAGTGATAATGATGATCTCATCTAATTTCTTCACAGCTATAACCCCAACATTTAAAATAAAGCATGGCTTATAGCAGATACTGATTTTACTTGCTGTGCAATGAATAAATTCTCTAGTTTTGGTATTCAACTATGATCTTAAGAAAGGAAAAAGATGGGAGTACACTGAAAAGAAAAGAAAAAAACATAGGACGTAAGGTGTTATCTTCCAAGCAGAAAGGAACAATTAAAGATAGGTTTTTGATTTAGATGATCTGTAGAGGAATTCAGAAGAAAAAGGACAGGGACTAAGAAATGTGTCCTAGATTCCCTGCCTGGGCAGAAACTCTGAAGCCAGCAGAAGCTAGAAATAGCCAGCCCCACATGGAGATTGTTTATCACTTACGAGGACACAAAATTGGAAAAATTCAAGCATTTTAGAGAAGTACAGAATCTTCTGTTGCATCCCAGATGTCATGAAGCAAAGGAGGGGTTCCCTGCAGAGCAACTAGAACTATTAAATGTGCCACATGATGGATCTTGCAGCACTGAATCCAAGAGTGTCAAAAGACACACTAGGTGAACTCACTAAGAGTTGGATCCAACAGAGAGCAAACCATGAATTTGATGAGCTACCGACTCAGCAATACATGTCAGTACCCTGTCCCAAACAAAAAAGCCAGGATTGGTCATCACTGGATGCTCGCTCAAAGACAAGCAAAGACTAGACACTTATCATCAGAGATTGGAGTAAGACACCTAAACAATCCCACAACCTTCAGGGCCCTTATACCGTCACCATGAGAATATGTGATTTTTAACTGTAACACCACTCTATTGTCCTAGATGTAGTAATCCTGGGTTCAAATTTTGACCAAATTCTTGAGACACATAGCTTCTTTCTACAATAGATTTGATAGAGTTAAGAAATTAGACTAGGCAAAGAATAGCATAAATTATACAGCAACAGCATAGACAGGTTCAACATCTGAATTTCTGGAAACCATTCTCTCCTTAGGATGTGCATATGCATGGCCAAAGTGATGATGATGGCTAGGTATGTTCAGCGTCAGCTTAGGGAATTCACATCTAGGCTTTTTGCAGCTTTTTGTCCTAGCTAGTGTACATGGGAATGCATGACTATCTCCCATATCTTGTTCAGGTGCATCCCATTAATACCAGTTACTCAAGAGTCAATACTGATATTGACATGTAGATGCTTACTCGTACTCAGTTGTTGGCCAAATTCTCATTTACCTTGGATTCTCTCTTCTTCTATAAATGTCTCAATTCATTGTTACAGGTGTATTTGACTGAAGATCTTTTGGCATTCTAGAACATAGATGAGAGAAAAAAGAATCAGCTATTTTAATCTTCCTCCTCCCCCAAGTTCACCTATTGATCATTGGCAATATCCTTTTGTTACTATTTCTCAACATGCTCTTAAAATTTATATTAGAGTAACTTCTACAATACAGGGGTGGACAACGGTAGGAAAATAATACAATAGTTAATATAGAGAATAATACAATAAATAATAACTAATTATACAAGAATAAACTGTTTTGCATATCACAACTCTAAACTTACTTTTATCTACCCATGTATTTAATGTATGATAAAAGACATACTAGCATATTATCATTCATTATAATTTGTGTTTAGTAAATCTGAGACCAAATCAGATGATCTATCTTGGCATTACAATTCTCTTCTGGGCTAGCAGTTGGTGGACATTATCAAGGCCCACCTTAATTTATGCTCAGAATTCCCACAAAGATTTCCACTTTTGCATTCTCCAAATGGAGGTATTCTGAAATGCCCTATAATCTAGGACCCAATTTCCAGACTATGCAACAAGACCATTGGCCAAAACCCAAACATTAACCTAGGAGTGAGAGCCTATTTCTTCTTTAATTCCAAATATACTGTCCTCATTTCTGCTCATTGTACAGATTTATCTTTTCCTTCCTCCATGAAAGTTATACCTTCTTCCAGACAAATAGCAGCAGACTTCTAAATGGCATTGCACTTTTTATATTGAGACTTTCATCAGTCAATGAGGCAGCTTGCTTCATTTTAGCATGGAAAGTATTTAGGATTTATCAATATTAACTGGCAATTTTTCTGGGGATTCTATTGCCTGTCCCAAAACAGAGTTGTGACCTGTCAATGCCGATGGTATATGGGTGGTGAACTCCTGTAATTCATTTCCATGTTATTAATGAGTTTTGCCAAACTGATATCTTTATTGCAATATCTCCCTAATACACCTATGACAAGAAAGATATTTTGGTTCCCAGCTTATGTAATGTCTTTCAGTAGTGATGTTTCATCAAAGCCCATTAGCAGGTTGTCATATGTGTCTCAAAGGAACTATATCTCTCCACTGCATCAGTAACTCATGCACCCCAAATTTCAATAATTACTGCTGTGGGAGAGTGTTAGATTTCTCTAGTAGACTCCATTTTATATTTGTATGCAAAGTAATTACTTGCAAAATCATTTGCGCAATGATATCATATGGTCCTAATGATAGTATTTGAGTTCAACTCACTACACATCTGCACATTTCCTGGACCATATTTCAACGTGTGATTTTATATATTAGGGCTAACAGAAAACTCAAGGGAAGCAAATATCAAGGTTTTTGATGGGCCAAATAAACTCAAATTAACTAATAATAAAGTATACATTTTTATTATGAGTAGGGTGAAATGTCATGAAATGTCCAAATGGTCCCAGACCAAGTTCTTCATAAATGTAACTGGTGGGGTTGGGCCTATCTTTTTAGACTTATCTGGTGATAGGCATTGTCACAGTTCTAGATATTTTATAACTTCCTCTGAGAAACGATCATGATATCAATCAACATAATGAATCAACTGATTTTGCCATTGATCATATACATATTTCATTTCACTAGGATGTGACATATTCCTGAAGTACCCTAACAGGAGGATGACAAATGTACACTAGCTTCCTTCTAAGACTGGCATAGGAAAGAAGACTCGATCAAGTAAGTGTCTTAAAACATACCAGTAGATTTCTTGAAAACCAACAAAGTATATGGCATACAAAGGCTAGTTTATTCCAATCAAAAGGATGTCTAAAATTAGTTTAAAAACATAGTAAGGGGAGAGGGGGTTCTAAAAGAAAGGCTAGGACCATAACATAAAACACTATATGTGAAAAGTATTAGATTATTTATCCCTCTGTTCCATTCATAATTAGGTTCTCTGAAATTACATGTGAATATTCTGTCAGCCTAACTCTCAATATTTCTGACTCCCTCTTCAAATATTTTCAATTTCATATTTACCCCTAAAAATGTTAATTATCCTTAAATTTAATTCTTCACTGTTTTCACGTGTTATTCTTTAATTTGTATTCCTAAAAGTGCCATTCTTATTTTTAAATAATCATTTTAATCATTTATATAATGATAATAAATATTTCTCCATATATGTATCCATATAAAGCAAATAACTTATATACATGTGTTATGTTTATAAGCTTAAAATCACATTAAAAAAGAAGTGACCAGAAGGTATGCCTAAAATCAATCGGCATTGTTTTCTGTCCTTTTAAATTCTCACCCCAGAGCCTAAAAATGTGTGAGATGAGTGCTGAGAGCTGGATACTAAATTTTGGGCTAAAATTTTAATATGCTTAATGATGTTGAAAAACCATCATGCACTATTAAAGTATACAATATGTAGAAACATTCAAATTCATTAATCATAAGAAAAATATAATTGCAAATCAAATAAGAAATGACCATACATTTCCTGAGTAAGAAACTGATTAACAACACATTATTTACCCATAGTTACACATAAGCCAGAAGTGAGGGAAGGAGGGAGGGAGGGAGGGAGGAAAGGAAAGAAAGACAAGCCCCCATGGGATAACTTCCTTCATCACCTTATTCAGAAACCAGCAGGTCAACTGATTTAAAAAGAGTACCCTCTCATTTATAAACTAAATGTTTGTAAGATCCCAAATTTATATGTGTGAAGCCTTAACTCCCAATGTGATGGGGTAAATAGAGTTAGATGACATCATAAGCGTAGGCCCCATGATGAGATTAGGGCCCTTACAAGAAAAATGGAGACCAGAAATCTCTTTCCCCTTTCATTAAAAAAATAATAATAATAATTTTTTAAAAAGTCACACAAACACAGAGGGAGATAGTGGAAACCTACAAGCCAAAAGAAAAGAGGTCACGAAATGAAACCTGCCTTGCCATCACCTTGATCTTGGATTTCCCAGCCTCCACAGCTAAATTTGTTTCATGCAAGCCACTTAGTCTGTGGTGTATTGTTATTGCCATCCCCATTGACTGAGACACTCCCAGAGTTGCCTGCGTGTGAGTCGTAACACTGCAGGCTGATGTTTTGTTTTATCACTTTTAAATCTGAGGCTATTTCCCCCAGTAAGAAAGTAGATGGGATGGAAGATGAGAAGATGATAATAATGTTTTCTATATATGGCTTTCATTACATATAATCATATAATGAATAATAAAGTATGTTTTTAAGTGTCTGGAACAAAATGGACACTTTTTAAACTCCCATTCAACCTCCTCTTTGAAACATGCTAAACCTATCCTCCCATACTTTTTATTTCAATTTTTATTTCTAAAACAAATTAAGTCTCTTTTCATTTCCTTGGCATACCTATACCATCACCTAAATACCCAGGTAATGGCTACAAAAATTATTTTCATTTCAAGTCAGAATAGAAAAGAAGTTAACAGTGAAACTAATTTTCTAAAATGTGATTTGCATTTTATAAATGATTAAGCAAAAATATTTCCCTGGCATCCATAAAAATATTAGTACTTATTAGTTAAATTGGTAGAGGGAAGCTAGGAAGTATGAAATTAACCAAAGATAAGGTATAAAAAACTGGGAAATAAAAATCAAGGACACTGAGGCGTGTTTCCTTTGTCTGCGGTTTTCTCGAGTGTGAATATTTCTGCCCCTAAATGCAACAGAATGACTTAGATGACCTAAGCTACTCTGGTGACTTCCATGTATCACAGGCACAGAAATGGCCTCCTCAAAAGAAAGGCAGTTTAAATTTCTGCTCTAGCATTTTTCCTGAGTTTTATGATGTGCTTTATTTCTAATATCTCTGAAGTGTTACACTTTGTTCCTAAGAATTATTTCATTTTACTATTTCTATGTTGCATTATTATTTATTCACCTTATCCAAACACTGCAATGTTTGGGCACATTTTGTTATTTAGTAAGATTTTTATCATCATGAGAACAATAATTACCTCCTAGCACTAAAATCAGCCTTGTTCTCTGTTTTTGATGCTGCTGCTGCTGTTTGGTTTGGGTTGGTTCGGCTTTTTGTTTCCCTCTAAAGGAGACAATATGTCATGAATAATACAGTGGAAATCCCATTTGGGTCATAGTCTCGGATATAGAGAGATGTGAAGAGACAAAAACTGAGACTAGCAACAGGAAGTCCTTGTGTGTCTTTTCATCTTTTAGCCTGTCAAAAACATGGAAGTTTGTACTGCACACAATGTCTATAATTAAAGTTCTGGTTGCCAGGAAAAGATCCTGTGTCTGGTAAAAAGATAATTACAGCTACTTTACAATTCAAATCTGCGTTCAGTTACCTTGTGAAATCCAAATGAATGCTAATCTGACCTTGTGTTTCTAAAAGGCACCACACTCTTTATCACCTTTTTAAAAATTGTGTTAGAGAGGTTGACATACTTTCACATCCTCAAAACAATTTACACATAAAACAAGCACTTCAACTACTGCCCTGAACACACTAAAGAATTTCAACAAGCATAAAATTTATCTCTCTCAAGGACTTCACATTTTCACATGTTTCAGACAGGGTTGCTTACTCTACATGTAAATGTGAGTATATGTATCGGTGAGGATCCAGACAGAGAACAGATGGGGAATTCAAACTGGGTAATTCAAGACAGTTTGATAGAAGTGGTGTTCTCAAGGGTGAACTGGGAAAACTAGCAGGAATAGTGCAGTCCCCTGGTCTGGCAAGGGCTGGAGCCTTACTTCCTTAGGTCTAAATGTGCAGGGAGAGGAAGCAGTCATCAGATCCAGAACAGTGGGAATGTCTGGAGAGGACCATGACACGGACGTGGCCTTCAATGAAGAGATACACTCAGTCCCCTGTGACCTGGCAGAGAGAAGGTCAAGATAACATATGCCCCCACTTCTGGCTAAACTCCAGTAAATGCCCTCCTCGGGTCACACCCCCTGAGAAGCCGTGGGGCTAAAGTGCAGACTGATATGGTCCACAGATGCTGACCTTCTGGGGCTCATATCAGAATTAAGGAAGATAAAGAATAGAACTGGATAAAGAAAAGTAAAATACAAAGGATAATATACAGTCAATTTGGAAATAAATTTCAAGTAATATCTGACAAAACAATTTTTGCATAGTTTGCAATATCAATTGTTTTAAAGAATTAACTTTAAAATTACCCTGTATCATTTATGTAAGGAACATTTTTACGCTATTTGAAAATATAATTTACAAATATTGCCTTATCTAATATACCTACAGAAGATATTTTTAGCACACAATGGCTCAGAGAATTTAAACATGTTGCTCTCAGCCACAGATCCGAGAAAAATAAAACAAAAAATGAATGCACAATATAGTCAATAATATTGTGATAAATTTACACAGTGACAGATGATTAACTAGAATTAGTGGGGTGATCACATTGTAAGGTATAAAAATGTCTAATCACTCTAGTATATACCTAAAACTAATAGAACCAACATAAGATTGCATATTTAAATTAAAAAGTAATTTAAATTTAAAAAAGGGTGAATGCTATAAAATAAGTGTTAGTCATATTGCTCTGACTATATGCCAGACTTTATCGTAAGCACAGTAAATGTATGAACTCATTCTATCCAATCCAGGCAACATCAATGAATTGAACATTATTATATTATTACTTATATTCACACATTAATAAACTCAGTCAGGCAGCAAGTGCCCTGTCCAAGGTCATACTACTAGGGTCAGGATTCATTCCTAAGTCATTTTGCTCAACGTCTGTGCATTTAGATCAGTGTTTTCATCAGAATTATATTTTCTAAGTGACATTAGCAAGAAGTAAACATCAGAGAAACAAATATTGCATTTGGATTAAAATGTTGGCTGTAAAATAAATAGAAAATAGATGTATGTCAGTATGATGTGAATGTAATCTTTCTAAATTGAATGTACATTAAATTTTATATATCCTATCAAAGGATCATTTAGAGATAATGTCAATAAAATAGAGTTTTGTCACAAGATAATAATTCCCTGCTGTTATATAACCATGAGTGTGAAGTCACGTTGTTTATTTTCAAAGCAGGGAAGTCAATCCCAGAATTATGTTCTATAACAGTGATTTTGGTTCCATTATACAAAATGATGCATGTTGATTCAATAATTTTGCCTGATGGATGTTTGAGAAGGAAAATGACAGATGTTCCCTGTCCCATTTTGAACCAGAGGCATTCTGTTGGGCTTAGAAAATATACCTGGGATATGTTTTGCCTAATCAGAAATAGTCATCCATAACAGTGATGAGGTTATAGCCCTGTTGTAATCTGTACGTTTATGAATGAGATGATTTATGCCCCGCTAAGGGTGCTGTGGTTTTAAACTTTAATCAGGGAATAGTGGTCAACTGTGCAGCCATGGGTCTAGGAGAGCAGGATATATATACTACTTAAAAATTTGAGCTGACAGCAAAACCACTATAGAAAACTAGGTTTATTGCATTTGGTAACCGCTGTAACTCAACCTTCATTTTAACTCCTGATGGAATTATAGTCATCATTTACTTGGGTCCCAAATAGGAAGACATTTCAGAGTTTCACTTAGCCTAGAGTGTACACAGCTAACTCCCAGAAAGACATAATAATGCATATTTATGGGAATATAATAAGTAAAACCTTGTATTTTAACATACAAGTGTTACTTAATATATTTTAATATTTGTAATTGTTTACACAGTTTTCTGTATAGTTATTAATTATTCACTTCATGTTCACAACTATTTGGAGAATCAGAAATTTTCATACTGATTAGCTGAGGAAATCAAGGAAAGAAAGAGTAAAAAGAGAAAAATCAATAAAAGTGTCAGGTATTCTGATTCCTACTCTATATACTTGTATCCAATTACAGCAAAAATCTTTCTTTTTTTGTAAAAGTATCTGCTTTTTAACAATATATGGGTTGCCATAGTTTGCTATCTTTTGAACAACTAAGACTTTCTCTCTAATCAGAAAGTATGACTTTAAATGCATTTCCAAGCTGACCTACGAAGCCAATTTCTTTAGTCGCTGTAATTTTCAAATGTGTGGATAGCAATATTTTACAAAACTAAAAATATTCTTGATTAAGTAGTTAAAATTAATAATGGAGTTATAAATTATTTTTACAAAAAATTACAACAATTTTTAAAATACCAATGCTTTAAAACACCATTCTCACATTTGAAGTTAATAGCATCAGGCAGTGCCGGGTCAGTAGCGTGCCTCTTCCCACCCGACTCCTAAGTGACTGAGGATTACTCAAGAAAGCTGATGAATGGGAACCAAATATTCTCTGATGGGGCTGCTGTTGTAGAACAGGGTTTATATATTCAAGACAGTTGTCTTCCTGACACCAAACCTCACATTTAGACAGATGCATTCACTCAATTACAGCCGTATTAAAAAAAAAAAAAAAGGATAAACCATTCCAAGTGGAAATTTTCCCCTCTAAGGCTTAAGTGATGGATAAGAAGATAAGAATTGATACAGAGGATTTATTCCAAGATGAGAGAAAAGGAAGAACTGGGCTACAAATGGCTTTGTTTCTCCTTCCTAACTCAGAGCGTAATTCCCTTCACCTCCCCTGAGGCCACATGAGGAGAGCATGAAGTCAGCACTATTATGCTATTAAAGTTTCCTTTCAAGGAAGAAAACATGATTTTCCATTATCTATCACTATTCCAGCCCCCTATACTTCTGTTAATATTTTCTCTGCCAGAAAGAAGTTGCTCGTAATTCTTCAACCTCAGTAGAGGAAATGTGATTTGCTACATAACAAATCATTCCAAACCTCAGTGGCTTAAATCAGCAATGACTTATTATTTCTCACCTTTCTCTCTGTTGCCTGAGCTGATCTCCCCCTTATGGAAATGCACATGAGT
The DNA here is from genome assembly GCA_004024845.1 of Tonatia bakeri. Taxonomy (NCBI): domain Eukaryota; kingdom Metazoa; phylum Chordata; class Mammalia; order Chiroptera; family Phyllostomidae; genus Tonatia; species Tonatia bakeri. The sequence goes on along the minus strand of PVIA01000313.1, from coordinate 416,401 downwards.
TCTAAAGCTGGACAGGATTAGCTGAGAGGTTTAAGGAGGTTTCTGTCACATCTCTGGAGTCATAGTGCTACGGTTGACTAGGGTGACTTCAGCCTCTCTCTACCAGCATGGTGCTTCAGCCTCCAGGGCCAATACCTGGTCTCTCTGCCCATGGAAAGAAAGGCCTGGACCACTAGACTGAAAGAGAGCAAATTCAAATGCAGAAGTTTACAGGTCTTTAAAGGACTGAACCCAGAACTACTTGCAAAATGTCACTTTAGCCACAATCTATTGATAGAGGCAAGCCATGAATACAAAAACAAGGAAAATAGACTCTACCCCTTGAGGGACAGATACATAAACAGAGATAATAGGAAGACTTGGCAGCAGATACATTACTGCAAACGCCAAAGGAATTTTTTCCAGGATTCCATTTCAGGGCTCCTCCCATCCCAGGCGGAAGGTATCCACCCTCACAAACAATTCACTGCCTCCTTTGGCTGCACCCTGGCTCGCCCTCCCCGACTCCTTAGTTTATCCAGCATTCTGAATTAATTCCATTTCATCTAGAAGCCAGAAGGGTAATGCCAGATCACTGTGACATGGGACCAGGCTTTGAGAGCAGCCCTTCAGTGCCTTTCCCTCTTCTGGTGGGTATGACACTCCATTCCAAATCTGGACAGATGATTCAACTTCACTGAAACTAACTATTCTCGATAGATTCTTTCAGACAAAGAAATAATTCATTTAAATTTATTATATAATTTTAATGTAATATTTGTGGTCTTTAGGAACAAACTATTGGGATCTAGTTGGAAACTCTACAATTCTAATATTTTTGTCCTTAAAATGGTGCTGTGATCTTTGTTCTCTCCTTAGGATATACGTTTACTCTGAATTATTTCATTAATGGATTCAAGTCGGCAGTCATCATGCAAACATAATTTTGATGCTTACAACTTAAGTAAAAACTAACTTGAAAGCAATGGCAGCATTTGACCTAGAGAAAGACAGGATTCAGAGAAAGGCTGGCATCCATATTGAGTGCCTATGACAGATATTAATTTTTAATGTCTCCATAATGCTGAGTTTCACAAGTATTATTTTTAAGAAAAATAAGAAAGAATTGGCACACACAAAAAGCAGAGTGCCTGAAGGCAAAACAAATAAAAAAAAAAGTGACAACAACTACAAACAAATAGTGAAGATTCCTATAGTTACATTTTCCTTGAATATGGAATACATAATGCACTGTGTGGTGAATCTGACACGCAGTGTGACAGTAATGCGGTTCTTGCAACTTCCAGTAAAGTGACAAACCCAGCACACTCTAATGGGGAGGAAACGCTGAAGTGCACAGTCTTGAGTTCTGCTGCCTGGTCCTCTGATACCTGTCCCAGATTCTTGGTACCAAGTCATTTCTTATCTATCTTTAAGGACTTCAAATGGTGGCCTCTAGTCTCCAAGCAGGAACTCGATATCAGTTTTCTCATTATCAACAATGTCAGTGACCTGCACAAAGCAAAATCTCGAAAGAGAGTATCTTTTCTTCTGTCACTGCCTTGATTAGTTTCCTGGGCTGCCATAGCAAAGAAAGTACCACCAAGCAGGGCAATTAAACAGCAGCAATGTTTTGTCTCACAGCTCTGAAGGCCAGAATTCTGAAATCAAAGTGTCAGCCAGAGTTGGTCTCTCTGAGCACTGTAAGGGAGTGTCTGGTCCAGAACCACGTCCTTGCTGGCAATAGCCTCAGTTGTTCCTTGGCTTGGGATGGCATTCTTTCCTCTTCATATTATCTTCCCTCTGTGCACATCTATCTTGGGTCTAAATTTTCTCTTTATATAAGTGTACCCCGTCATATTGGCCCACCCTGATGATATCATCTTTACTTGACCATCTACAAAAACTCCATCTTCAAATAAGTTCATATTTACAGGTACTGGGGGGTCAAGATTTCAACATCTTTGGAGGGGACATTATTCAACCTATAACCATCATGAGTTTGGGAAAGTCCAATCTCTTAGGCATAGCATAGGAGGGCTATCATGATCTTCTCTCTGTTTTTTTTTTTTTTCTTTAGGCTTACCTTTAGCAAACTCCACATTTCCATCTACATATAAGGTTATTGAACAGATAATGCTATAATTTCCCTGGTTTTATATATCACAAACTTTTGTGGTAATACTTCCTCTCGTTTTTGTGTTGTTTGCAGGCCAATTTAAAAAAGAAAGAAAAAAAACAGATTCCTTTGTGCCTCCATAATTGTGATCTCTGCAAACAGCTACATTGACATAGCTATTTAACTTTCCAACTGTGAGTTTTGACACACTGCTCACATTAGTGGACTTGCCACTTGCCTAGAAATTTACCCCATCTTTCTCACCAGTACCTACCTGCTTACAGCTTATTTTATACATTTCTTCTAGGAGAGCTCATTTTATACACATCCTCATGTCTCCATAAGCAGTAAGAATTTTTAGTCAGGGATTTTAGAAACAATTTTGTTCTAAGTAGTAGGATATCAGGCTCATTAACTTGCAGCTGCCATATCTTTTACTGTATAGAGCAGGAGGGTTTTGTATGGCCCATGAACTAGAATGGTTTATACATGTTTAAATTGCTGAACATTTAAGAAAATTCTTGACAATCAAAAGAATAAAAATATTTCATGTCAAGTAAAAATTATATTAAAGTGTAATTGCAGTGTCCATAAATAAAGTTTCATTGGAGCACAGCTGCACTCATCCATTTATGCTACATTTTCCTTGGTTGCTTTCATACTATAGCGGATTTGAAAAGCTGCAATAGACATGATATGCCCACAAAGCCTCAAGTATTTACAATCTTACCCTTTTCAAAAGCTGGGTTTTGACCCACTATAAAATACTAAGATAAAGTAGACCATAGGAAGAGTAAGAGAGAAGGAAGAGCAAGATCAAGACCCAGAGTAAGACAGAGGAAAGAAGAGAAATAAACAAAGCGTATACGAAGAGAAGAGTCTAGAAACATTGCATTCTAACAATGTCTAATTTCTATTGTTCTGAAGGCATGGCAACATTGAATTCTATGAGACACACCACGAGAACTCTCAAAACCAAGTCTATTGATTACAAGGAAAAGTGCCCCTACAAATACACTCGTCTTTCTCGTATAGTTGACAGTAGCCCCTAGTATATAATCTCAAGTGCATTATTTCAGTCACTAAATAGACATGTATTGAATGTATAAATACAGAAAGAAATACATGTTAGTTAAATTGGACTGTAAAAGTGGGGATGGAGGTCAGATAGCTGAAGTGAATGAGGCCCCTGAAGTACCACTCCCTCTAAATTGTGCTATGAAGCATTCTAGAATATCACTTATATGGCTCTCTAAGTTCACAGAGCCCCTCCACAAACTAACAACAACAAAACTACAGACCATTATTATCACTGTCAAATTGCACTAAATTCCTGGCAATGACCTTGGCACTATAATGAGCCTTGGTGACCTCTGGTTCTTGTTGCGCCTTCGTACATACTCTGCCTTATGCTGCAGTCTGTCTGAAATCCAAGCCATTACTCATCCATGCTTTCTGGAAGTTTGTGACTCATGAATATCCTGAAAACTAGAAAATGCAGTATTGTCATTGTCATTTCAAGCTTGTTAATTTTGAACTTAAAGTTGCTAATCATGGAAGTTCCTCTTTCTTTGAAAAAAAAAAAAACTGCATGCTGACAAAGAGTCAAATGTCTTCATCGGCAACTAGAGCTTTAGGTTCTTCAAGAGCTTCCCAAAGCCGCTTACCCAGCTCTGGAGTTCGGTGGGGTTCCTAAACGTATCTCCCACTCAGTTGCAAAGTACGATGTTGCTGCCATAAAGTTCCACATGGTAATGCCAAGCTGCTTAAGGGGAGCATAGCAAATCAGGCATTGCCTACAGCACATGCTGATTATCACCACACCCCCACCGCTCAAGCACGGTCTAACCAAAATCAAGGTCAGGACCCACTGAGAGGGCGCTATTTTGCACTATTATCACATTCTCCCACAGCTTTGAATGCACATTCCAGGGCATGGGCTTTGGAGCTGAAGACATCAGCCTTTAAAACCTGGCGTACACTCTAGCCACGTATATTTGAAAAGGGAATACAACTTTACTTATCCTTAATTTGCCCCAATGGATAAGCAAATAATACAAAAATCATAGAATTGATAATAAATGCAGAGAAAAGAGCACATTTCTTAGCATGGAGTAATTAAATGTTGACTTATTAAGGATACAGAGAGTCAGAGCTCTTCCAATTGTCCATCACAAATGTTTCTAAATACGTTATTATTACATTGCATTATTTTAATAAAAATGTGATTTCAAAGCCATGATGAGATTAGCATAGTTTTATTTGCACATAGTTTATTTTATCCTGCTGGATCCAGCATTCAAAAAGAGGAGTTTAATAAGCAGGTAAAAAGTGTGATGTTGAGAATAAGAAATGGAGAAAATATTCTGTGCCATGAGAAGTAGTTTGGGAAATTCAAGATATATGGGCTCTTAAAGAGAAGTGGGTCCTGATAGGTCATTTCAAATGACGTCAGATAACATCTCTGCATTGTCCTGCATGGTAGGACAAATAGGTGGAGGCTCAATAAGACAAATCTGGGTCAACATGTAATGTTCAGTGTCATCAGTGGACTGGATATGTTTCCTCAGCAAGTAATGAGATTCCTGACAATGTGGACATTGATGACCACTTGACCAAGCCATTAGAGAGGGGGTTCAATCTAACACCAGGGAGTTGATTGGACTATTTGGCCTTTGAATTCCATTTCATCCTGAAATTTGATGTCTCTATGATAATATATATTGTTATAAGACTGCTCTAAATGAAAGGTTTTCTATATAGAGACACAGAAACAGATTTTATGTGTGTGTGTCCCTGAATGTATATGGGACACACACACACACACACATACACACATATATATCCCTGAATATATATGGTTCTCTTTGGTAACCAAATAACAATAGTCAGAGCCTACTTCAAGGAACCATACAACACCAAACAATGAGATTCAATCATCTTCTCCAGCTAATTGTTGGGAACTCATGAGGAATTCCAACATGTTGCACAGTGCACTCCTAAGTGACCTCTTGCTAAATCAGTCAGCTGTCCGCAGAACACGATGCTGCAGCCCCAGGAGTTTGGGGAGCATTCAGTCATCTCACACTCGTTTCTTCTCAGGGCCCCTCCTCATCTCCTCATCTTATAGCACTTTAGTAAAACTTTGAGGTGGACCTCCACAGCCTAAATGAGGCAAAGACAGTGATCAATAGTTCATTTCCTAAATCTGGCTTATTTATATGTCACTTCTGTTCAAATGGGCTGCCTGCCCGGCTTCTCTTTAGATCACAATATCAACATGAGGGGCAGATCGGACCTTTAAACTCTCCAGACAGTGTCTGCTCCCAGTCCCCTAGAAATAAATACACACCCACAAACATACACAAAACACAACCACACGTGGGGGAGTAATGATCTATTTATTCAGGGACAGAGGTAGTCCTGGTAATGCCGTACCTGGTCTAAGTAATTAATGAAACATTTAGCACTTTAATCTGGAGACTTTATATTTCCTAAAAAATGTGGTGAACTTAAGCCTAACCTAAAAGAGTTCTCAAAAAAGGAAATTGTGCTGCAAACATTTTCACTTTAAGAGACAGAAGATTTTTAGCAACTTTTATATGGCTCTTTTCTAAGCACCAAAATATGGAAAACTCATCAGATACAAGCATATATAATTACTATGTTGTTGGGGTTTTTGGGGTATTGATTTTAAAGAGAAAGAGAGAAGAAGAAGGGAGAGAGAGAAACATTAATTTCTTGTTGCACTTTTGCATGCATTCACTGGTTGATTCTTACATGTGTCCTGACTGAGGATAGAACCCACAACCTTAACATATGGGGACAACATTCTACCCAGGTAGACTACCCTGCCAGAGCAGTAATTACTGTTTCCATTTTAGTTATGGTAAAAAATCATTAAAATTGTGTATTTGTAATGAGTAGATGAAAGTGTAATTATTGATGCATGAATACAAATTCAGAACACACGGCATCTCTAGGTCAACACCGTGCAGCGAAGGCTGATGGCTGTGCTTTCCTCCTCACGTGAAGAGCTAAGGTAAAAGTTCACGTGGCACCACGTAGATTTCTCAGCATTTTTTTCAGAGCCATTTACTTTCTTGCAGTAGCTCTGTTCCCAAGCTCCTCTCTCCCCATGTACCATCTGTCTCCTCTGCATCATCTCACCTTCTTTCTTTCAACGTTTTAAGCTATGATGACAAGTGCTAAAGATCACGAAAGCCATAAAATCTGGCTTGAAACTTTCGTTGATTCTTTCAAAGTTCCCACAAGTAAAAAGTCTTATAAGCCTCTAGTGAAGAGAACTTTCCTGCTACCCCAAAAAACAAAGAGCGTTTTTTTTCTCTTTTTATGAAACAGCTAAAAATTAAAGTTTAAGTCCAGAAAATACTCCATTCATTAGAGTATATATAATACACAGAATGTTTGGAAACTACTTGTGCTAACAAGGGAAAATAACATTTTTTAAGCATTAGCCAGTTATTATAAATGTTTCATCATCATATTTATGATTCATTACTGTGTCCTTACATCTTAAAACAACAACAAAATCTCATAAGCACAAGGAAAGCTAGCTTTGTTGAGATGCTACCTATTTTCATAGATTCGCTAGTATCTGTCACAATGTAAATTTAAATTTTATGTTAGAACGTAGTCTTTGTAAAATCAGAGAATTCATAGAAAATATGGCATTGTTGGCGCTGTGTTTTTGCAACATAAGGAGAAAAAATAATCAAGTTCACAGAGATAATTTATCTGCATGAAAGTAAATGAGCAGTTTTATTAAGTGCTCATTTACTTGCCAAATTTAAACATAATACAGATTCAAGATATTGAAAGCTATTCCATTATGTTAATTTATATATTTGTCATTAAAAATATATTTCTCCCCAAATATTGCTTTCTAGTTTACCAAAGATAGCGCTCTCCACTGAATACATAAATAATTTTTGTTTCTTGACTTCCATAATTCAGCTAGTGGATCAAATCATTTTTTAATACTTAAGCTTAATATCCAAGTTATCTTTTAATATTTCCAGTTCTCACTCTGCATTAAATCAATCAATATTTACTGAGTGTCCAGTCAAGAAAATCAGTAGAACAGATAAGGACATTCATGTCATAGGCTTTTTAGGTCTTAGTGTGTTAGACAATTGTTGAAACAATAAAAGTGTGATGCAGTTTCTGGCACAGAGCTCCTAACACCCTTGGAACTTCCTAAATTTTGAGAGAGAAAAAAGTATGTTTTGTTATGCTAATGTGGAGGCTTTGGGGAAGCACTTAAAAGGACCAGGGTTGTTTGCCAGAGGAGACAACGGTGTAATTACAAGGTTGGAACTTCCAGCCCCGACCCCTTGACATCTCCAAGGGGCTGAGGGACTGAAGGTGGATCAATTGTCAATAGCCAATGACTCAATCAATCATACCTGTGTAGTGAAGTGCCAGTAAAAATCCTAAAAGGACAGGATTCTGAAAGCTTCTGGGTTGATGAACATGAGGACATGTGAGAGACCAGCATGCCTGGAGAGGCCATGAGACCTTCACACCCTGTCCCCATGCCCTGCCCTATTCATCTCCTCTGTCTGGCTGTTCCTGAGTTATATCCTTTTGTAATAAACCAGTGATCAATTAAGTGGGGTATTTCTCTGAGTTCTGTGAGGGACTCTAGTAAATTAACCAAACCCAAATAAAGGGTTATGAGGTCACCCATTTATAGCCAGTTGGTCAGAAGTCCAGGTTTTCACATATAAAGTGAAGGGGAGGGTAGTTTTGTGGAACTGAGCCCTTAATGTGTGAAATTTGATTCCATACTTTGGCGACATATTGTCAAAACTGACTTAAATTTAGTAAAGACTCAGCCACCTGCTGAGGAGAGAGAGCTGTTTGGAGAATTGCTTCTTGGTGTGGGAAAACCCCCCCCCCACGCTGGGGTCTGGGGCTCAGAGCCGTGTAGTTGATCATCAAGCTAGCCGAGAAAGAAGAAAGTAAACACACATGCTCAGGTCAACAGGAGCAGGATTGTTTTCTGACAAATTCAATCTCCGTTCACAATAATAATTGGTAAAACAGAAAGAAAAACAGCAAAATCTCAGCAAATGAAAGATAGGGACTTCCTTAGTCTGCTAAAGGCATCTGAATAATCTAGATCTCACATCAAACACAAGGATGAAAGGATACATTCCCTAAAGAACAGTGGACACGTTTATTCTCCCACTTTCACTTGACTCCCAGTCTCTCTGCACCCTTCTGTGCTCCCCAGCGTCATTGCCAATCATCCTCAGGACAGCAAATAAAGAGTCTGGGTCCCATCGTTATCTCCACCAGAAATATGAACTTCTAAACTCACCATCTTTGCTAAAGACTTGAGATGTTGCAAGGGTACAATATGATTAAGTTGATTTATGCAAAAGTATTTGTGCTCCCAACTTCAAATTACACATATTAACTGTATTAGTCATAAACTAGGTGACAAAGCAATAGTCTGCAAAAGTGACATAAGTTTTCCGAATCCACATTGCTAAAAGCAGGAAGGTTTAAAAAGAATGGAAGAGGTGTAGACCAAAAATCTTATCAGTCTAGTGTTGATCTGAGAACCATTAATTGAATTTGTGTGCCTCTGTTAAGTGATGTGAATATAAGGTTTTAATAAGAACCAAATTAGGATTATATGTAAGAAGCAAATTTTAAATTATATGGTGATTTTCTGAAATAAAATATAATACTAGAGGGAAATAGAGCATCCATTATCTTCTGTTAACAAAAGGAGGGAAGGAAAATATTTACTAAGGTGAATAGTGTGCCAGACACTATGCCAGATATTTTACAGGTGTTGCTTTCTTAAATCTGCAAAACAACCCTAAGAAGTTGTTTTCATTTGAAAATGAGGAAATGGAGACTTAGAGTAACCTAATCCATATTCTGATATTATGTTATTTATGTTGCCACTAATATCAATACTTAAGAATTTAAACTCCGAGGTCAGACTGTGCTAGTTAGCCAGTTTACTTATTAGCTGAATCCAATGGAGATTCAGTTTCTCCATCAGAACATGGGAATAATATTATGTACTAGATTTAATGATGTAGGTGTTACATAAGAAAATGTCACTGAGGTGATTAGCATAATGCCTACAACATAATAAGCACTCAAATGAGATAAGATTTATCATTGTTAACATGATAATAGGAAAGATTCCTTTATAAAGAGACATTAAACATGCATAATAAGAGCAGGAATCATAGACAGTTCTGTTTCCTATTTTCGAAAGTGACGAGGTCAGGCTTGGAATCCACTTTTGCATCATGGAAGTATTGTGCTCCTTCCGTCACTCTGTGCACATGAATCCAAGACCTTTTGAAATCATTCATAACAAAGGGCACTTTACGTACATCTGTGGACTGCCTTGATGGCTTTTTTTGTTTCATTGTCAAAGAAAAAAATTTTCAAGGACAAACTTAAAACACAATCTTTGGAAAAGTGACACTGACAAACTCGTATAAAACATAATGCAAAATATTTATCAACATTCCATCAACATTAATAAATGGGAAAATAATAAACTCCTATTAAGAAACAAAATTAGATTCTCAGCCCCTCTATCTTTTTTTTTTTTTTTTTGGACTTAGCTCCACAGGCCTTGCTTTTGCAGAAATGTCTCCAGAATTCTCCAGGGACTACTTTCTACCTAAATCAAATTTATAAACTATCATGTATTTAAGGAGATGCTTTATGTATATTCAAAATAAATAAGATTTAACACTAGCAATATAAACCTTGTCAAAGATGACCTACAATTTCTAGTCATTAGTACTAATGACAAAAAAAATTTTATGATAGGTATGGTCAGCAAAGCTGTATTCTTTAAATATCTGAAAAAGACAAGAATTAAAAGATGTGGACAAAAACTGCTTTTACCCTGGAAATATGACATCTCAAGTGTCAAGAGAAATTATATTTTTACAGTTTAGTTAAGAACCCAGAGAAATCAAGATTTGGATAAAATCTTGATGTATCTTTGAGAGTTTAGTAAGGGTAATTGATACAGCTACAGTAAGAGTTTAAATGAAGATGGTTCCACAGTTTGGCATGTATGAAGTAGAGATCTACTCCTAATGCCCAGGCTCATTTCCAACAGAATCTAAGGAGTTCTGGCAGGCCAACTGACTTTATAAGATGGTAAATTTAAAAAAAATAATAAAACATTCATCTGTCATCATCAGTCTGATTGCAAAGTAAATGGCCATTATTTTGTAATTAGTGCCAATTACTGAAATAATGTTTTCACAGTGATTCAGCTGTTAGCCACATTTTCCAGAGCATTTCCTTCCAACAGTTTTGCAAATTATTGCTATAACGGTCACTCAATATTAAATCAATGTATCCATTAGCAATTGCAGGAGCCTACTCTCTCTTCTGTTCTACACTTACTTATAAACACTCAGGCAAAAGACATTTAACTTCTACAGTCATGATGCTTTGTATCAGTCCAAAGTTTATAGAAAGAGTGAAAGAGCTACCTCACAAATAAGTGTGTTTGCCTAACCCTATCCATAAAAAGCAAATCTCAGAGCCTTCCATTCTCGTGTCTAATCTAGCTTTGCCTATCCTCAGCATCATGAATAAGCTCAGCTTTACTATTATAGTTTCTATCTCTAAACTTCACTACCTTGTTTTTCCTTGCCAACAGTCTATGGAAGTGATCATGTTATTACTAAGGGCTTCATTGTATTTGCATTTCAAGTGATGATTCAGGTTGTTGTGGGTCCATGGGGAGCAAAAACAGGGAGCTCATACAAGGTCTTACAGGATGTGCATTGCCAAAGGCTGAGGGACAAAAATAGTCTGGAATCCACTCCAGCTTCACATGCAAAGCTGAGCACTCAGCTCAGAGCAGAGTCATCCAAAAAGAAGGGGTCCCCTATTCTTAGCCATACAGTCTTGGGAAAGGGAGTTTTTGCTACATTGTTGGATGGTGTGTGCAAATGTGAATGGACATTATGCAGGTAGCTAGTCTTGTTTTGTGTTCCAATAAAAAGGGTTTAAAATCTCTTTCCCAGTCAAACAGTGAATGACAGAATACCAACACTACAGAAAGAATACTTAGTTTAAAGACAGACAGCCTGTGTATTAGCACAAGCACAGCCATGAGCTGCAAAATACACAGAAGAGAATAAAATCTCTCATTGAGGCATCAGTCAATCAAGATTCATGCTGAAAAACCTTCTGGGGTTTCAGGGCTGCTGAAGAATAATGGCGGCTGCCTAAATCTGAATCTCTTCACTCATTCCTGCAAAACCACACAGATGGAACATCAGAGGGCAAATAAAACCATTCTCAAGAATAACCTGGGGATGGAGAATACTATATGCTTAAGTTTATACGCAAGTCAAGAAATAAACACCCAAATCTTGCAGAGCCACTTCCAAAGACAATACCTAAACAGAGTCAAGTAGACTGCATGGAAAAGAGAGGAGCTATTCTAAGCTAGAGGTGGCCAAAGAAGCACATAAAATCACTTCCCCAGAGAGGAATGCCAGCCTGAGGTAGGGAAAATACTGGAAACACAGCCCTGACCTAGAGAGTCAGAGCAGTGCTACTAAGGAATTGAACAGAAAGGGCTTGAATGTGTGCGCAGTGAGAGTACCAGTCTCCCAAGGGCACCATGATGGTGGAGTTGAAGAAGGCACTTTGAAGGGAAGACATCTGATTACAGGAGAGTCACTGAAGTAAAGAGGAAAGTGTGGTAGAAACTGGAATATGACAATAAGAAGTATGATCTTAAAAGCAGAACCATATCTCCCCCAAAAAGCAAGATCTCAATCTTTTAACCATGCACTGTATTGTCTCCCAACATAAAGTACCTATGAACTAAGTGACTTTGGGAACCATGAAAATCTTCCACCAGAAACATATGGAAATGCTGTTATTGCTGGATGAGAAAGAGAGAACTTTTATAATGAAAAACGCAGGCACCACTCCTATAAAGCTGTAATAAAAATAAAACAGGAAATGTAAATCAAAACATATAAGTATATAAAAACACTCAGAGGAACAGAACACAAAGCAAAGGAAAAGTTTTGTGCAGTACACACTTGAAAAAATTGTTAAGTAAGCATTTGCAGATATGAAGGAATAACTTTAATCAAAACTTCAGAATCTCAGAAAATAGACAAAAGCAATAATGTGTGAAACAGAAGGTGAGCTTAAGAAGGAAATTTTAAAACAGACAAAATATCACATGATTAATGCTAAATAGACGGATAACCAATGGGCAAATATTTGTCTGAAAACGTGATACAAGGCACTCAGAAGAAATGAAAACAGTTAAAAGAAATGAAGATAGAATTTTAAAACATCAAAAATAAAGGGATATGTAGAAGATCAGCTCAAAAGTGAGCCAATAAACGTGTAACTGAAGAGTCTCAGAATGAATGACAAACTGGGAACAGAGCTAACAACACAGCTGGAATCTAAGAAACTCTACAGTTTGACTCATGATACATTCTCATTGATGATTCCTCCACGCAAGGCTCACTTTTATTTAGTCACTAATTAATTGTTTTCAATAACTCAATGCAATGTTGCACCCTTAGCCCAAAAGAAAACCTAACACTTTGGCAAACCTACATTCAACTGTGTGGTCTCACCCCTGTCATTAATCCAACACCTGGTCCCTCCCTTAATCAATGAAAAAACATCCTGAATTACATGTTGGCCATGGCATTAATAATTTTATATTGCATTTACATGCATTACTAAAAAGTATGTGTGTATAATAAAGAATACACAGATTATGTATGTTTATAATTATATGTATAAGCACATTTTAATGCTCTTAATTTTATAAAAATGTCTATTGTTCTATATGATCACTTGAATTTACATTTTTAACTTACTATTTTATTACTATTACATTCATTTTAATAGTTATATAATAATAGTTATTATATGACTCTATCACAATTTATTTACCTATCTACTGTCCTTTGTATGGACAGCTGTATTGCTGTTTATATTATTTTCAAATGTTCATTATATCAAATGGTGATGCAATGACTCTAGGTAAATAGTAGAAATTTGTGAATGTTTTGCTGGATTAAAATTCCAAAGAACAAAAGTACAAAACATAATTCTTTTAGTGTCAAACCAGATATTGTAGAAGACAGTCAACATATTTCTAAAAGTGTCATAGTACACCAAAAATCAGAAGTAGTTCTCAAACAGTAGCAATGAATAGAAACTGTCCATACACTGAAAACCAAACAGAAGCGACTACAGTTGAGACGAACCACACAGCATGCAAACCCTTTGAGTTCTTCGTAAGTCGTGTCTGACTTCTCAGAAAAAAACTGGGGAAGAAGGCAGAGGCTTTCTTCACCTCCCTCCCTGTCCCAGGGCTTCTAGCATGTTCTTCAAAACACAGCAAGGAAGTCTCAAATAAAGAATAATTAATAAATGAATGAGGAAATAAGTCATTTAATGTATCTGTTCAAGCCAAAAAGAAGGATACTATTTTTCACAGCATGATTAGAACCTTGTTCATTAAAGGTTAACATGTTTAAAGTTAAAATATAAAGTATTTGCTCAAAATTGATATTCATTTTATTGCCAGACAGCCCAGTACAATTTACTTCAGGTCTGCTTTTGAGAAATCTCTTTAATTCTTTGTGTTAACTATTTGTATATACTTATTTAAACTCACAAACAAATTTCTTCCACTTTCTAGAAATCTAGAACACACTCATATATTCTCAATTTTTTCTATAAAATAAAGGTGCTATTTTAGTAATCTTGCCCTGAAAGTTAGAGTACTGTATTCCTTCCAGAAGAACTGGTACATGCACAAGTGACTTCATAACTTTTTTAACAAAGAGTTTATTTACTTTTATAAAAATATTATCATCTAAGTTATATTCAAATAAAAATGTATATTATAAATGAAAGCAGAAAAATCTTTATGTAAGTTATCTAGAAGTTTTCACTTGTATAGAATTCAAAAAAAATATTTTGCAAAGAGCAAATAAATTTGGAAGAGGCAATGCTATTCTTGAACTACAGAAAATATTAAAGAATAATTAAAATTTTAAAATATAGTCACCTTAAAAGTAAAGTAAGTCACAAAATGTCTGGTATGAAAACTAGAGATGAGATATATACAGATTACAATAGAAGAAAGTGCAAAAATCCAGTAGAACCAGAAAGAAATATGACAATGTATAATGAAACATACCTACTACATAGCAATTACTGTTTTGGTCTTAGGAATATGATTACCTTAAATTTATCTTCATTTTCCCCAGAGTGTCTATCAGTAAGTACATCTAATTCACTGATTTAATACAGGAAAAGTTCTGCGATAAAAAATTTTTGAGATTCTGGATGCACTAAAAAATTTTAGCTTATTGAATCATCTATATATCTTTTGAATCTAAAAAAAAATAAGCTTTGAATTCATGACGGTGAAGATAGGCAATCAGACAAGGCAGTTTCAAGGATCCTAAGCAAATTCCATTTATACCAATAGCAAAATTGACAGAAGTCTTTCATAACTGGTTCCTAATTTTTATCATTTATTCTTGCCCACACTAATTCATTTTAAACTACTCCGCTTCAAACACAGCTCCATGGCATGCATTGTGGTTGGTTGGGATGCAAAAACAATAGCACATTATGATCCTGTACAGTAAAGACCAATGCTACCATGTCTGCAAATGATTTTAAAATACTTTCCACATAGAAGGTGTGCTATTACCTATGTGTTGGGCAGTTTAAGATGCACTCCAGGGACAGTCAGTTCCTCATCAGTAAGTCACACGCCCAGGGTAGCCTGCTGTTGCTTAATCAGGAAGGCCTCTTGAGAGTCAGCTTCTACAACTACAGCTCTCTCTTTCTTGGACAATGTCAAAAATATTGCTAATTAGCAAAGTAAACAATAGAAATTGGTTTCCATGGCTAACATTAGTAGCTTATGAGGAGAATGGATATTTAAAATGACTCTCCTTTGTGAAATATATTTTTTTCTTAAAGTAGATGGATTCAATAGGATAGAGATTGCCCCTAATAAAACATAAAAATTGTATGCTATTCTTCATCCTATAGGCAGACCTATTCACTATATTCCAATAACAGCAGATGGTGGGCTCCATCACTGCTTCTAAGGAATCTTTATTGACTTAGAATTGATGTAGTTTTTCAGGTAATTAGACAAGTGCTATGTTAGTGTATCATTGTGTTTGCTTAGGAGAAACCTTTCATGCAAGGTGCATTTATGGCATCTAAATGACTAAAAGACGAAATATTTTTGAGCTCACAGAACAAGTAGTGGCACTGTTTACCACAGTACCTCAGTGGTTAGTGGTACCATGTGGCTAGTTTGCTATGAAGTGTCTATACAGCCACGTTTGGTTTAGGACTCTCATTACAACCTGGTAGACAGCTTACGGAAAAGTAGCTAACCCTCACCTACCATTAAGTATAGACTTCTACTGTCAAATGACAAAATCAAAACAATTTGTTAACCTGTTTGATGTTCTTTATACAAAGGAAAACAACCCACGAGTTGGGGTAATACATTGACATGCCAGCAGTAGAACACTTTTCCCAAGGGAATTTGGGCAAAAGTGAGTTTTATAAAGCTTTAGAGGAGGCAGCGTAGAAACAGGCCACAATTGACAAGGAGGCCAGAGATTTCCTTACAAAGCTACTTTCCATGCTAAGGTAAGTTAGCTAAAGCTGAGTCGAAGGATTGAGATTGATGTATCTCAGGTTTCCTTGACAGTGCAGGCAGACTTAGGTTTATGTTTGTAAATGGGCTGGGCTACACTGAAGGTGTCCCCCATATTATGGGTGTTGATATACAAATTAAGTCTGTCACCACAAAACATAAATAACCAAAAACTTTAGTTCTGTTTTAATTGACAAGTTTTAACTAGCTCTTGACAGTAACATAGAGACATGGATCTGTGCCAAGTAAGCTCTCAGTATTTCAACATCGAAGATGTGGTCCAATAATATGAAATCACCTTAAAATTGATATCACAGAAGCAAATGGCCGTTTAGTCAATACCTAAAACATAGTGTCTGTTTAAAGATGCAATATCACACATTCTCTGTTAATTACCTTTTGACTCAAGGATAAGAAGTAAAGGAATGCAACAATAGTGTTATTTGATGGCATTCAATTGTTAATCCATTCATTCCACTAGACACTCACGAGCATTTTCCACAACAGTTTCATTTTACCAAGGAAATTAATTTATTATATGTAAAAGATCTTATTTTTTCTTATCATTTCTGTGCATGGCAAGAAATGAAAGAGACCAGGTGAGATAGTATCAGAGGATTTTTTTTTTACCTAAGAATCTATTGATTTACTTCAGGTTTCAGGAGAAAAGTGTGGTTACTCTAGTCCATGATACTCAGTAACATTTTATAGTCTGTATTTCTCAGTTTACAAGAAACAACTATATTTGGCTGCCAACTTAAATTACTCAACCGGAGTGGATAGGAAGTAAGTTTGTTCAAGATAGGAAATTTCCTGGGGTAAGATTCAAACATTACTTTTCTTGTGAACTTGTTTGGTTTTGTCGACAGTTTCTCTCCAAAAGGAGTGCTTGATTATTGCAAGATGAAGAATAATTCAACTAAGTTTTAACATTAAGTAATTAGGCAATCCATTTAGGATAACAGTGAAAGGGACAATTAAAATCTAGCACTTGTTCGGTGAGCAATGATCTGCTAAAGGCTAAAGGCAGCAAATGCATACAAAATGCAAAAGGGAAATAGAAAGCACATTTTATTATGCACAGAAATGAAACAGGAAAATGCTGATATATAGAAAACAAGTGAAAAAATAATGTAAAACTAATTTCGTCTCCATACAACTGGAGTAATTCAATTTAAAAGAAATAAAGTGAAAGATATTGTTTTACAATACTTGAAACAAAAAATAATAATTAAATATAGATTAAGCATAGATTTTACTCTGTGTTAAGTCAAATTCACCAGGTAGTGAAAGAATTCTCCAAATTTATAGTTTTGCAAAAAGATAAAAGAATACTTTTATCTTTTATCAGAAGATTAAATCTAGGCATGTCAACTGAACTCCATGCCAGTTAACATATTGAATTAAGTTAATTGTAGACTCATTAAACATTTTTAATTATTTTGACAAATTCTGGGAGTATTAAAATGATATCAAAAGAGTGGAGGAAGTAGAGAAATCTTCATAAATGGAAATGACTGATTAATTAAAAGCAGTGAAACAAAAATAGAAGTGATATGCATATAAATGAGATAATGAGGAAATGACAGATCATTTAAAGATAAAATGGTGCTAAAAATACCATTTCTACACTACTATGGATGAGAAACAGTAATATTGTTATAGCAATGGATATGTTACCAATTTTATGCTTGAACAGGTCTCAATTATCTTATTTAATTCTCACATCGACACTATAAAACTGCTCATTCTTACCTTCATTTTACTAATAAAAAATCAGTTTCTTTATGTATCTACTCATGCTATCTGAGCAGCATATATTATGATCTGCGGTCTACCACTGATTTTTTTACTTTGTTTAATATCTTTTAATTTTTAACTCACTATTGTTTGAGAATGTGTTTTATATCTTGCTTTGAGATACACAATTATAGCTTCTACGTTTTCCATAGAGACCATGCCACATATAGGCAACATCCACATATGGGAACCAGACAAGCTTGCTTCAAATGTGAAGAATTCTAAACAGACCTTTTTAGAGATAAAGGAGTAGGGTATAATTCTTGGGAAAAAAATTGAGATTGTCTAAAAATAGCATGTTTAACTTTGTCATACTCAATATTCATTATGCCTAAACAGAGGGTCATTCCTTCACTCTTACATGGCCTGGAAGGAAGCCATCGGACAGATTTGCTTCAATGATGGGAGACCACAGAAAGCACTACACAAGAGTATATTCAGTGACGGAACAGCAAATGAACCATGGTAGGTTTTCACTAAATTCATTATTACTTCTATCCTCAATAGCATCTTTGCTGCATGTTTAAAGTCCCCATAGAATGTCTTTGAGTGTTGGTTGAGCTCTAAGGCAAGGGATATGCAAATATAGATAACAGAGCTGAAAATGGACAGCAACACAAGGCCTCTTCATTTTTCTGCACACTTTGTAGCAATAAATTCGCTAGCTTAAAGAAAGAGAAAGTTGTAAACAGGACTTTTATTAAACTCACAATTTGAGCCTTTAGGAGTCATATTTGAAAATTGATGATAATTATGACTTTCTATTACAAATAAAAATAAAATTTTTATCAGAAAGCCTTGATAAGCAAACATAGAAATAATTCATATGCATGTGTGTGTTTGTGGGTGAGTCAATGTGGATGTATGTCTCTGTGTATGTGTGTCTCTAAACTATCTCAGAACCTGACTTATTAGAAAAATAAATAACTTCCAATGTGACAAAAATATATCATGCATTTTAGGAAGCCATGAACATATTTTCATTGAAGTCTAAAAATATTAGTTTGAAATAAATTTGGTTGAGATTATATATTTTAAATTTTCTTAATATATAGCTTTTTATTAATTTTTCAATTACAGTTCACATACAATATTATATTAGTTTCAGGTATTCACCTCAGTGATTAGACATCCTGTAACTTATTAAGTGGTCATTTTGATAAATCTCACACCTGTGTGACATCATACATAGTTATTATAGTGCTATTGACTACGTTTTCTATGTTGTACTTTACATCCCCATGACTATTCTGTAACTACCAATTTGTACTTCTTAATCACTTCACCATTTTCACCCATCCTCCCCACCCACTTCCCATCTGGCCACCATCAAAATGTTCTATGCATCTATGAGTCTGTTTCTGTTCTGCTTACTCACTTATTTTGTATTTATAGATGTAATTGTCCATAGATATGTATTTATTGCTATTTTATTGTTCATTTTTTAATATTTTTTCTTTCTTTTTAAAGAAGATCCTTTAACGTTTCATTTACTACCTATTTGCTGGTGATGAGCTACATTAGCTTTTTCTTATCTAGGAACCTCTTTCTGTGTCCTTTGATTTTAAATGATAGCTTTGCTGAATAAAGTAATTTTGGTTGTAGGTCCTTGCTTTCCATTACTTTGAATATTTCTTGCCAATCCCTTCTGGCTGCCAAAGTTTCTGTTGAGAAATCAGTCACCTGTCCTTTGGGAGCTCCCTTGTAGATTATTAACTGCTTTTAAGATTCCCTCTCTGTCTTTAACTTTTGGCATTTTAATTATGACATCTGTTGGTGTGGACTCTTTGGGTTTATTTTGTTTGGAAATATCTGTACTTCCTGTACTTCTGTGTCTATTTCCTTCACCAGGTTAGGCAAGTTCTCTATCACTACTTTTTCAAATAGGTGTTCAAGTTCTTGCTCTCCCTCTTCTCCTTCTGGCAATCCCATGAATGTGAATGTTGGAATGCTTCAAGTTGTCCCAGAGGCTCCTAATACTATCTTCATTGTTTTTGGACTTTTTCATTTTGCTGTCCTGATTGGGTGGTTTTTGCTTGTCTTATATTCCAAATTGTTCATTTGATTCTCAGCTTAATCTACTCTACTGTTAATTCTCTGTAAATTATTCTTCATTTAGGTAGTGTATCCTTCATTTCTGACTTGTCCTTTTTTATGGCTTCCATATCCTTGTTTATGCTGTTGAAATTCCAAATTCATCTACTCTTTCCCTATGTTCATTGAAAATTTTTATAACCAGTGTTTTGAATTTTGAATCTACTAGATTATTGGTCTCTGTTTTACTTAGTTCTTTTTCTAGAGTTCTATACTGTTGTTTCATTTGGGCCATGCTTCTTTTTCTCCTCATTTTGGCAACCTTCCTGTCCTTGTTTCTATGTGTTTGGTAGAGCTGCTATATGTCCTAGCTTGCTAGATTGACCTAATGTAGCAGATGTCTTGTAGTGTCCAGTGGCACCGCCTCCTCATTCACCCAAGCTGGGCAGTCCAGGTGCACTGCCCCCATATATGATGTGTATGCCATCCTGTTGTAGTTGAGTCCTGGTTGCTATTGGCAGATCAATGGGAGGGATTTGTACCCAGGTTGATAGGCTACAAGGATGGCTGAGTGACCACCATGGAAGATCAGCTGTTCAGGACCCACCCTATAAAGAAGGGCTTACTTCACTGGGGCTCTGGTCCCCACTGAATCTGCCTCTTTAGTGTGTCACTTATGGAGGTGATTGTGTAGTGATACTTTGACATGGTTCAAATCTTTACAAATATTTCAAAGGTGTAAAGTAGAAGTGAAAGCAATTATTTAGCATAGTTCATAGAAATCTGACATAATAAGATAATTTTAAAAAGGAAAAAATCCTTTATGTTACCCTGACAACATCATAATTTCATTAGAAAGAGAGTAAATGAAATATAACTTCCATATTAGTAGCTTTGATTCCATTAATATAATTAACAAAATCTTATATTGACCTATAAGGTAATGTGTGCATTTGGCAAAAGACTTGAGCACTAATGCTAACTATAGTAACAACAATAATAACAATAGTTAATACAATTTGGCAATCACTGTTCTAATTTACTTAACTTTATAATAACACTGTCAGATAGATAATATTATTATTCTAATTTTATATATGAAGGAACTGAGGAAAAGGGAAGCAAAGAGGAACAATAATGCCTAATCATTTGTATTTTTGTTACTAAACATATCTAATATTATAATGTAATAATTTACATCAAGATAGCATCTGTTAGTCATGCAATAAGAACTTACTGTTTTAGCTACTATTAACAGTATAATAAGGTTATTGAAATACACAATTATTTCAAAATAAATATGCCCATTCAATAGATTTGTTTGTAATTAGATCATGCTTTATGTTAATACACCATTGGTTTTATAACTCATACCAGAGAATACATGATAATCTAAAGGACACTAGTATTATTTATTTTTTCAGTATCCTTACAGTTGATATCTATGGATGAGCCATTAATTATAACATTCAAAAATAATTCATTACTGCATGTACTCAGGGTAAGAACCATTGTAGGCCCTGGGGATATAGCCAAGAGCAAGGCAATTCAGGCCACTCCACATGGAACATAGTTCTAGTGAGGAAGGAAACTATAACAAACAAACCTTATTTATCATCAGGGCTATGCAGAGATGAAACCAACAGGGCAAATAGATGGGTAGATAGATGATAGATGATGATAGATAGATAGATGATAGATAGATAGATAGATAGATAGATAGATAGATAGATAGATAGATAAAGGGATTTATTGTAAGGAACTGGTTCATGACTTTTTGGAGATCATGGAGTCTGGCCAGTCCACAATATGCAGGGTGGACTGACATCCTGGACACCCAGAAATTCCAGGTGAAAGGCCATCAGGCTCAAGAACCAAAAAGAACTGATGTTTCAGTTCAAGCCTGAAAGCCATCTCCTTTTGCTGGGGTTGGGGAAGGTCAGCCTTTTTTCAGTCAGACCATCAGCTCATTGAAGGAGTCTCACGTTAAGAAGTAATCTACTTTACTCAAAGTCCATTGACTTAAGGGTTCATCTCACTAAAATATACCCTCACAGAAATGCCCAAAATAATGTTAAACCAACTATCTAGTCACCCCATGGCCCAGCCAAGCTGACACAAGATTAACAATCGCACAGTGAAATAACATCCCGGAGAGCAGTGGGATTTGAGTGGTCAGGATGCCCTCCCTTGGGAGGTAAGGATTAAGGTGAGATCTGGATGACCAGAAGTGGACACCCAGGGACAGTCTGTGGGGAGGAAAGCAGCTCTGTGAAGGGAAAGAAATGCAGAGTCAAGGAACACGACAAAGGCCCATGTGATTGGAGCCCTGGGGACAAGGCGGACAAGGAACGGTACCAGACAGGATTGAGAGAGGTGGTGTGGGCAAATGAAATGAAAATTGAGTGGGATGGAGAGTTTCTGCATAGTCCCGAGCAGTGGACAGCCAGTAAATCCGGGAAGTCAGAGCAGGCTCCAGCAGAATTCTCCCTCACAAGCTATTTGTATTGTTTGAAATAATGTTCCCATACCTATAATCAGTTACTAGCAGCCCACAGACATTTACTGAGTACCACTTATTCGCCAATGACTAATCACTGGAGAGTCAAAGAATAATGACACAGCATCCCTACTTTCAGTGCATTTCAATCCCAGGCATACAGAATATTACAAAAGCATAGTTGTCCTTATATTTATTCCCTAGTCAGAAACTCTCTTGTGGTACAAAAACTTCTGGTTAATACATGGGATTGCTAATTCTGGAGGACTAGTGATGAATTTGTGTAAGCAAACAAAACCAAAGATAGACTTATTAACAGTTTAAACGTATTTTTTGCACTTACTGACAAGAGTTTATTTGAGTGCATTATGTAAGGCAATGAATTTTACTTTTGGACTACCTACGAATATCTGAATAAGACAATAGAACATATTCTGTATTAGTATAATTTAAATTAAATTACACCCATAATGAACAAAGACAAAAAGCACAAATAAACTTGAAATCTTAAGTAACAAATTCTGGCTTTGATTCAATGGATACTTGCTTTCAATTTTAAAAAGTCTCAGTTATATTAATAAAGAGATTCAGGAGGCTTGAAATCCTATTTTATAGACATTGCCCTCTGTTAAAAAAAACCTACCTAAGTAACAGATAAATAGGTAGACTTATAGATATGAGCATTTTTACTGACCTCAATACAGTATATGTGCTTCTTTTTTATTTGTGGTTGCCAGATCAACACTTTCCCATTTCTGTGTATTACATATCTAAATTCCAAATCATCACAGGAGTGGGGCCTTAGCTTCACATTTATAACATCTCCTGAATATTCATACAAATTGCCTTTGAAAATACTCTCATTAAAAAAGAACTGAGGAATAGTCCTTGCAAAGCACTTTGAAAATATGAACCTTTGTGTAAATGCTAAGTAGCATTTTTATTAGTGTTAAACATTAAACCATAGCAGAGGGAGCAATAAACTTAGATTTATGGCATGGCCAAGGAAGAAAAATATTTTCATAAGGAGCATCAAAGGACACTAAAAGGAGACTCAAGGAACAAAGCCACACAATGCTGTAGCACAGGAAAAGAGTACCAAAGAACATGCCAGGCTGTATTGCAGGAATCCAGTCTGGATTTCTGACATTAAGGTGCAATGCCTTAACGTCAACAGTAATGATTAGCATAATGGGCTGAGGAGGAAAGGCATGTAAGCCATTTGAAAATGGAAGCCCAATAAAGAGTAACCCCCAATGAGACCGTTAGTCACCCAGTTTTATGAGGGTCGTCCAGGATTTGACATTTCTTTTAGGAGACATGCAACAATTTGACTCACTTTATCATCTTGTATAAAATAACGTTGTTGGAATCTTCTAAAAAAGGTGGCTCTGCCATCTCTCAACTAGCAAAAATGCCCTTTTTTCCTCTTGGTCACCTCTCCTCTGCTGACTCCAAGCAGTTCAAGTTTTGGGATATTTATTTTTATTGAGATGAGTTCTGGCAACTCTCAATTTACTCCTGGATGATCTACTGGTGAAAGGCAACTCTTTTACAAATTCTAATCCAAGAAAGATCTTTCACTTTCCATTGCTAGGGAGCTAACACATAACACTGTATTCAGGGCCTCTGGATGCCACTGTACCTCTGGCCTGGATGGGACCTAATACTCCGGGTGATCCTGCTCAGGTCATTCAAGCAGTGAGAAATGATAGTCCAGCCCATGTTAGCCATACATGACTATTGCCTGCACTCTCAAAAGTACTGGCTTTACAAAATCCACCACACAGCCCTATCATTAGAGCCCACGTCTTCCCTAGGGAAAGTTATTCAGGTGAGGTTAAGTTGTCCTCCAGCTGATGTATTCAGAGCCACTTTCATCCTGCGACAATGTGGCTCTGTGCAGGAGCAAGCACGAGTGATAAACATCATCTATGTTGCTTTTTAAGAACTTCAGCGTCTTGATTGATTCTCCCTCCCACTGAGTCCAGGTCAGGACAAACCAAGTTCATGCTGACAGGACTGTTTCGTTTTCGGGGAGAAGGAAATGAAGTTCTGTTTTTTTGTTCATTTGTTTGTTTTTGTTTTATGTTTTATTCTTCCCTAGTAGAACGTCTCTAGTCTCCACATTCAAATTTGGCCACTCTCGTCCCATAAGCTTTCACGGTTCCTGTATTTCCTTTCTGTCTGCTCTCTCTCTCTCTATCTCTCTCTCACACACACACACAAAAAAAAGATTTTAAAATTTGGCCTTTGTAGTTCCATTTACATGGTTTATTCTACTATAATGTCATCACACAAATATTATACCTAGTATATCATTTTAATATAAGTTATATCTCTCAGGGATGATATAAATTATCACTGAACCTTCGATAGCATCTCTTTCGGCGTTACACAGATAATCACTGACTGTGTACAATATTTTTGTTGAAATCATTAATTTTGAAATGCTTTCTAGTATTACTTGTGAGTGTTAAAGGTAATTATGATCAATACTCTATGGTAGGATAATTAGAAAACATAATGCTTTACTTCATATGTTAAAATATTTTTTTGGTTGGAGAAATGCATCATCTAAAAGACATGCATTTGACTAGAAGTCATTTAACAGAACTTCCATCCCTTGCATAAACACAAGCTACCCTGGTCCTCTATGCCAGCCACTCAAGGCTGGGACCTGGTTATCCCTGCCCCTGTCCACTCTCTCTTGCCTGCTGACCTGATTATCAGGCTTACCAATCTCCCCCTTGGTAGTAAGCCTTTTACACAAAATGTTGATCATTGTTCCTGAGCCACAGATCTACTCCCAGTCACAGACAGGTCTCAAGGCTGTATCCACCTTCCTGTTCATGTGTCTTCACATTGTGGAATTAAACATAAGGTTTTATTTCATGTTAACTATATAATATTAAGCTTGATAGAAGGGCAGCGAGTGAGGTTCTAAATCCTTTTTTGTCTGTGCCAGATTCCATCAACAAACTCCCACCAAAACAAACTGGGGCAATCTAAAGTAAATTTGCTCCATGACAGTTGTCCAAATGGCAAATGGGAAGCTCTCGTAATGGCAGCTAATGTTGCTAAACTAAGAACAATGCTTTCAGAGCAAGAGAACCGGAGCAGATTAGCAAAAAGTCTGAAATAAATACACGAGCTGAACATATCTATTCATGTTGAATGCTAACTGCTCAATAAGCCACTTAAATGATGAAGAGACTGAAGAATTAAAGTCAAGTAAGTGTGCTTAAATTAATTACATGCATAGAAGGAAAGACCAACGTCATGAGGAAAGGCAAAAGTCTGTGAAAACAGAGCAGGCAGATTTGGAAGAAAAACAACTTTTGGAAACACCACAGTTAATGGGATGAAATATTAACCGCTCAGATACAGCCGCGCATTGAAGATAATGCAGAGAGAGTTAGTGAAGTGGAAGATGCACGGGAAGAATCACCCAGAAGGAGGCACGGCCATGAAGAACAGACATTAGGAAAACATTTGCTACATGAAGGGTAAAATGTGAAGTTGGATAATAGCAATATTATTGAAATTATAAAAGCTAAAAAAAGCCCAGAGTTAATATAGAAGATTTGTATTCTCAGACTGAAGAAACACATTTAGTTCTGAAAAAATAAATAAATGAAAATTCACAGTGTTCTTAATTGCAGGACACCAAAGTCCATTAATAAGTATACTTAAAGGAATCAGATATATAATAAAAATAATCCACAAAGAAAAAGAAAATAACAGATAATGAGCAAACAGGAAATGTGCATCTTGCTAAAAATTAATAGTAAATATATTTTAGATTAAAAAAGCATTCAGTTGTAACAAGCACACGCCTTAATAACTGCTGAAGAAGGAACTTTAAGATAAAGTGGGCACAAGAGCCAAAGAAGAGCGTTAAATTTGGATTGGTGGCAGAGGGGTTATAAAAACGGGTGGAGCTGTTGCTGGAGGAAATGGACTCCCTCCCCTCTCCTTTGGCAGATAGCAGAACCTCTACGCCCAGGGATAAGCAGGACTAAGCCTCTTGATAGCAGCAAGAAGCTACAAAAGATGACATCTTTATCCATGTACCCTTATAAGATTACAAGGGCCCAGAATTCTTCCGGGATTGGAAGGGGATGTTAGCATAGGCAGCTAGTTAGGTATTAACAAAATAGGAAGGATCTGAACTGGCTAAGCTTGATTAAGTCTGGAAGCTACCACTTCACAGATACCCCAGCAGATAGGTGCAACCTCTGTCAAAGGGACATCAATCCCAGAACAGGAGGGAAAGACCAGTTTTCCAATCTCTCCAGGAGCAACTAGCTTTTTTTGCTGGAACACCTGGGAGGAGGGATAAACAGTAATGGCAAAATTCCTTTGCTGGGCACACATACAGTAGGAGCAAAGATGTTGCAGGGGAAGATCCTTCCACAAAGCTCAGGCACAGCAGAAGCCAGATGAGGAAACAGAACCTTGAGGCACGTAGCTGAACAGTGAGGCATGTGCGGTGGGAGGCAAAAGGGCAACCATAAAGGGGAGGAATTGAACCTAGGAAAATCCTGGAAAAGGATGGGATAGGATAAGGGCTTGAAACCCTGCAAGATCCAGAAAAGGAATTGGATAGAGGGAGGGCTCAGCACAGCCCCAGAAAGAATTAGGAAAGAGGTGGGATAGTTTAAAAGACAGCCTACTTGTTCCCCAAACCATGAAAATGTATACAGATTAGCAAGGACCAAGGAGCAGTTGCTACTAGAGCCTGCTGGTCCTCTGCGTCCTTCAGAGTGCATTATTTTTTTCACCCCAATAAACCTGGCCACCACACTTAAACTTCCCCCGTTCATGTGTCCCTGAAACTATTTCTCATGACTCCGCAAGGACCTATTTTCTCCAGGACACAAAACACAAATTGGGAAGTGATTATATTTAAGTCATTAGATTTCAAACATGTAAGTCCACCTGATTATACTTAGTAAGATAGAATTACTTAGAATTTGTTGTATTTTGTATGTTTTGGAAACAGAATATTAATATTACTTAGCTTTAGATTTTTTTAGGTCAAATATAAATTTAAAATTTTAAGGCTAACTACACACACATTCTATAAATGCATGTAAAACCTATAAAAATTGGATTCATCACATTCAAACCAGAAGATGAAAAGATTTTTAAATAAAAATATTTCAAACTATCCAATGAAATTAAACTAGAGCAATAAATTTAAATATATTAGTACTAAATTAGCAATAGAATTAATAATAAATGTAAAAGGGTCAACTCAACCAGATTTGAAAAAGAACTACATAGGAATGTGTGAAAAAGATTTTCAAGAGTATCAAATTTAAAAGAAACCAAAATTCAGATAAATCATGTTTATAAAAGACATAGGGAAGATATAAGAAAGCACAACACTAGTGAACCAGAGAAGTTACCTCAGGCAAATAGTAAATAAAAGAAAACTTGTGGAGTTATGAACCTGTTGACAAAATGAACTAAAGAGGAAATATATATAGGTAAAATATATATTTATATATGTAAATATATAAAATTCATAATAATGTATAAATATATAATAATATATGTTAGATATATGAAGGATGGTTTGACAAGATC
The DNA here is from genome assembly GCA_004024845.1 of Tonatia bakeri. NCBI lineage: Eukaryota > Metazoa > Chordata > Mammalia > Chiroptera > Phyllostomidae > Tonatia > Tonatia bakeri. The sequence goes on along the minus strand of PVIA01000313.1, from coordinate 388,645 downwards.
AATAAATGAAAAAGAAAGGTTTCACTGGGAAAATGTAGCAATTAAAATATTCCACTAAAATGAACATAGGAAGAAAATAATATATCTATAATCACAGTGGATGGATATAATTTGATTTTTTTCTCAATAATTGTTTATCAAGGAAACAGAGAAAGAGAAAGACAGAGAAAAAAGGAAAAAAAAGAGGATGAGGGTTTAGTTAAGAAAAACACAATTAACCCACTAGATGCATTAGAAATATATAAAACCCTGTGCCTATTAATTACATGCCTAACAATTTCTCTTTCAAGCAAACATGTGGAAGATCTTTTAAAAACTGATCAAATGCTTGACTGATAGGCAAACTGCAAAAAATAATAATATAGCAATATTATACAGGCTACCCATGTTTCTGAATAACACATAAATTTTAAAACCAATTTAACAATTTGGAAATTAATATATAAACATTTTTAAGGGATATAACAAAAATATGTCAAAATGAATATAAAATATTTAGGACTGAAAAAATAAGTCTATATGTTGGAAATTGTGAACTATTTATCTAAAGCAATTCTTAGAGCACATTTTGGTGTTTTAAAATTAAAGGGTTAAGTGTGAGTGGCACAAAATTTTATTACCAACTCAAGAGTCATTCACTTCCCCTCTCTTTATTCTTTGACTTATTTTAGAATTTATATTTGTGAGAATGGAGAAAGCTATCAGGAATAAACCATGACTGTTCTGAATGAGTCAGCATAATCTTATAATCTTATAAAGGTGGGCAGGTATCTAGTCCTGGCCCACCAACATGTGGAAAAATCTACCACACTGAACCTCAGAAATGTTTCTATAATAATAACACTGAGTAAATAGTATAAGGTGAAGGCTTTTCTTTGGCAGAATGTTGGTATGATAATGTGACACTCAGACTATAGTAGCTTTAAAGCCACCCTGAAACAAGCATAACATAAAAATGTAGCATGAGCATAAAGGGCAGAAAAAATAAAAAAGCTTGGGCCCCAGATGAAACTGTTAATCTGCTGAACCATTCTGAAACTGCCCACTGTAAGAATTCTTCCATATTGAGATATGTAATGTACATACGATTTAATTTACTGTTTAATTGGATGTTCTCACTGTCAAAGGAATACTTCTAGAATGATGTAGCATCCAAGTCAAGAATCTAGAAAAAGGACTACTGAGTATTTCCAAATAAAAAGAAGGAAGCAAATAACAAAAATAGAAAAAATAATGTAAGAGAAAATGAAGAAATATGAACAATATCAGACTAATAACATTAAAAAATTATATTATAGATAAAATTCCAGAAAATGTAACCAATGGAATCTACATGTACCCTAATTAGAATTAACAAAAGTATTCAGCAAGTTACATGAACAAAATTGACCTACAAAAATCAATAACAATAATGTTCCTGTACATTAGCAATAAATAATTAGTAAAATGTTCATATACTGTCACAAAAATAATGCTGTACTAAGGAATAAAACTAGCAACACAAATCATAAAATGTAATTGAAAGATGTAAAAGTAAAAAGAGAACTACAGAGATATCTTTTTTATATATGGGAAGCTTCAATATCATAAGGATGTGAATTTTTCTCAATAAATTCAAAGTTGCCCCTCAAAAATATTTTTAAAGTTTTTAAAAAGAAAAACTGATTCATATGCATACAGAAAAGAAAAAATCCAAAGTGCTTAAAGTTATTGCCTTCATTTTAATCAGAGATATATCTTCTAAAACATGTACTTTTTGGTAATTATTGAGCTTTCTTTTCTTAATATTTTATTTATTTATTTTTAGAGACAGAAAGGGAGGGAGAAAGAGAGAGGGAGAGACATCAATGTGTGGTTGCCTCTCATGTGGCCCCCACTGGGGACCTGGCCTGCAACCCAGGCATGTGCCCTGACTGAGGATCAAACCTGCGATGCTTTAGTTCACAGCCTGAGCTATGCCATCCAGGGCGAGCTTTCTTTATAAATCAGTATATAAACTATTTTGTTAAAAAATCAACATATTTTAAAACAGTATTGCTTTCTCTCTGCAGCATAAATTCCTTATTGATCATTTCAATAGAGCTTTTTTGTGACAAATCAAGTCGTGGTTGTAAGGATGCAGTCCTTTTGCAGACTCACTGGGCCCAGAGGGCCATGTATAAGGCAGTCACTAAGCAACTAATCTACTGGAGACAAATTATTCTTAAATCTATTTCTGGATACCATCTTAGTCAAGGCAAGGAAGAAGAATAGGTGAGAAAATTTGCCTAACAAAATATCAAAATTCAGTCTAAACTTAAATAAGTAAGAACTAGCAACTTGTTTTAAAACTAGTTATGTACAGAATGGACAATGAAATTAAACAGAAACTCCAAAAACATATCTAAAATAGGTGTTATACATATGATGACATCAAAGTGAGGATAAAAGATGGATTTATCAATAATTGGCACTGGGAAAACTAGTGTCCTATATCAAATACATAAATAAATAAATACTTCCTCATATCAGATTTCAATGCAATTTCAGAGGAGTAATGACCCCAAAGGTATAAAAATAGTCTATAAAACTTTTAGAAGAATACATTGCAGTATATCTTTCAAATAATTATCAGAGAAGGAAGAAGTCTTAAGTATGAAAGGATGAAATAAAGGACTGATACATATATTTATGCTATTCATTTCCTCCCTGTACCAAATTTTAGTTCTTCCAGTTCACGGCCACATCCCAACCTCCAGACATGCTGACCTCCTAATCCAGAATGTCCACCTTAATCCTGGTCCCAGCCTTCACCTCAATTACCTCCAACTCATCCTTCAGTTCTTGGCTCAAATGCCCAATTTCCTTAAGATAACCTTTCTTGACATCTCCAACCAAAGAATAATTTATGTCTCCTTACCAGGTTGTAAACTCCTAGGATCTTCCTTTCTTAATATTCATCACTTTACATTATTACATGTTTATCTGTGTGGTTGTTCAGTTAACACCTATATTCACACACGCACACACTCTAATCCCAAACTCATCAATGCCTCCAACACCTAAAACAGTGCCTAGGGCAAAGAAAACATCCCGTGTATGTTTTCAAGATAAACGATAAAAGAGACTTGTTTCAGTGGAAAGGTGAGGAGAGACATGAAAAAGCCCTGATAAAACCTTTGTGTGAAGGTGGAATTTATGCTGGAAATTTGTAAATACGTGGCATTTAGACATCTGAGAAATGTGGGCAGCATTTCCAGCTGGTCAGAAAACCTCACTGGTTGTAATCACTTGATCCTTTAACCCACTCTCCTATTTGTAATTTACTTTGAGATAGATTCCATACCCTATTTATCTAGATGCTATTCATTACTTCATTATTTGAGCCTGGCAGATAAGATCTCTTCTTTCATGTAGATTTTATTTTTAATGTGAGGAACAAAGGGCAGAAAGAAAAAAATACTTAAAAGTATCAAATATCAGATAATGATTGAAAAGTACTTGAGTAATACACAAAAATAAAACAGAATAATATTCTTGAGACACTGGGTTATATTAGATACTCATGGAGGCTTCACTGAGGGGGTGACATTTAAGCTTATGTTTCAACATGTGCCTCTAAGTTCCTAATATGCTGAGGGGGTTTATGATGGTAGTAGCTGCTTGATAACTGTGTTAGATTCAAATGAGTATAGGTGGAATCACTTCAACTCCTGATAGCTCCTTGTAGCTTTCTGTCACTAAACTAGGGCAGGAGATAAAAAGTTGTGTCTCTAATAGTTAAGTAATGTTTTACTCATTTTTAATCAAAGGGAGAAGAATGCCACCGTTGACCTACCTTTGGTTTTCTATCTTATGAAGTATAAGTAGTGGCCCTCATTTCTAAACCCAGGGCATTCACCAAATTTTCTTTTACTAGTACTGTCTACATTCTACCAAGTATACCTACACAACTCTAATCAGTTTATCCTATTTAACTCCTCACTCATAAGCCTGCACCCAGTTACTTTTATTGATTTGTGGTATATTTTCTAGCTAATATACAAATACATCACTCTTCTAGTGTCAACATTGTCGACTAAAGAGCTAAAGCAAATTAAAACAATTGCTAGATGTTCTCTATGCCATTATAGAGAAGTGTTCCCTGTTGTAGGTTTCTATGCCATATAACAAATTAGCACACATTTCATTGCTTAAAATGACACAAATTTACTCTCATTTTCTGTAGGTGGGGGAGTCTGAGCATGGCTTACCTGGCTTTTCTGCAAGGCTGCAAGCAAAGGAATGACCAGGACTGGTGCTTACCTGGGGATACATCTAATTCCACTCAGTCAAGTTGCTGGCAAACAGAGTTCACTTTCTGGAGGCATTTTCATAGTCATTTGTTTCTTCAAAGCCAACAATGTAGACAGAGACACTAGGCACGGGTATCCAAACTTTTGGCATCTCTGGACTACGCTGGAAGAAGAGTTGTCTTGGGTCACACGTTAAATACACAAACACTAATGAAAATTGATAGGCAAAAAAAAAGTTTTAAGTAAATTCACAATTTTGTGTTGGGCCACATTCATAGCCATCCTGGGCCTCATGTAGTCCATGAAGGGGTTGGACACCCCTGCAAGTCTAGAGGAGTCTGTTAGCTAGACAGTGTCTTCTTTATAATACGATCACAGAAGTGACATCCTGTCCTTTTTGTCAAATCACATTAATTAGAAGCAAGTCCCAAGTGCTTCCCATATTTCATGGAGGGGGTTGCAGGAAGGTGTGGATATCAGGAGATGAGGACCATGGAAAACACCTCACAATCTATCCTCCATGGGATTTCTTTAATGTTCTCTGTTTTTAGAAAATCTTTTATATACTATACATTTTATGCTAAAAGTCTCCATCACATATGTTCTTACCAATAATTATAGAATTACAAGATAGCCAGTATTTAGGTAATGTTAATCTCATACTTCATCTATATATCTTTTGAACAGCCTGGTGAGGTAAGTGGCCACAGAAGCAATAGCAAAATAATTATTTTATGCCTGAGGAAATAGAAGCCCAGAACAGTTATCTACAGTCAAAATCACATAATCTAAAAGTAGCAGAGTTGAAATCTGAACACTAGTTTCTAATAATAATTTCAGTATTTCAATGTACTATTTTGCTTCACTAGAAAATGCACAAAGATTGGCTTCCTCAAACTCAGCAAAATAGATGTAACTCCAGGAGACACAGAAAACCATTTGCTCTCTCTAAAATTATTTAATGTATCTTTTTTACCAGTTGATAATTGGAGGAAATTAGGAACACTTTATTCCTGCCATCTAGAGAAAAGAGAATACAATTCTTCTTAACATTTCTGTGCTAACTGCTTCTTCTAACCCTTGCCCCCGTACCCAGGGCCTGTATCATATCTCTTTCTCACAAGAAGTTAGATAAATTCTCTTCCTCAAAAAATGCCACAAAAATATTTGTGTCCATAGCTGACTTATAGTTGAATAATTCGGCTCTTCCCTTCCCATTGTACAATTAGTATTTTTAAAGGAAGTAGACATATTTTGTTTTGAAGACTTAAATACACTAAACAAAACAGGTGCTATGTGTTAAGCCAGTTTACACAAGCTTCTTTCCACACATACTAAATCAAAAAAATTTTCTTTGTGCAAATAAAATTAAATTTTACTCAACATGAGAAGGTATATGAATATCTTACTTGATAGTATGGATCTGTTGATTTGGCTTTTAATTCCCATTGAGTATTCCCTTTGAAATCATTTGTAATTTCTGGAATTTCTCTGTTTTATGCTCTAGTTGGAATGTTTGTCAGATTCTCCTGCATTGCCTCCAAAAGCATTACTGGATTTATCTTGGAGAGCATGGAGCACGGAGGAGTCGAGTTCACGGGAAAGGAGCTACCTTTATGTAAACAGGTAGCACTTGAAGATGTGGGCTGAGCTGATACAAACAGTGTGAGTAGTCAATGTGTCAGTGGGAGAAGAGGGAAACAGGGCACAGAATCCAAAGATTTTACTAAAATTATACTCTGTCCATTTCAAAATTTTTGCTGTGGACAATTAAAATATATATATTTAGACAACGCAGTTCTAAAATTCTTTGGAAAGTTTGACTTCCAAAAAGTTCAAAGAGATTTAGAATGCAGGGGGATTTTTGAGGTTATTAGCTTTGTTCAGAGTAATCATAGTTCACATACATCAGAAAAGTACAAGCTAAATTTATTTCTTATTTAGGCAAGGAAGAACTGCAAGCAAATGCAGTTTTCTTGTTAAAGAAAGAAGCTGGGCTGTTGATAGGTTTAGGGATAAGTGTAGAGTTTATATCAAATGTAAGTGCAGCACTATTTTGATTAACTATAAACAAAGGGGAAGAGTTCTGAGGACAAGGTTAACATTAAATCTGGGGCTGCCTTCAAAATCCTGTTGCCTTGGAAATTACAGCATTAAGATAAATGTGCAAAGCTGAGTCTGTTTTGTTTGCTGTCAAAGGCATATGGCCCAGAAATAAACGTGGAGTGGAGACACAGAGTGCTGGCAGGCGGGCCTTCACCCACGTGACTAGGACAAACTGAAGATGGGTGCAAAGATAATGTGATCTAAAAAGCTCAGGATTTTTGCTCAGCACGAAAAGTTCCCCTCTTAGATTTGAAAAGATTAATACTCTCAAGTTATAAATTTAAAGGAAAACCCATCTTGCTTCTGATTAACATTTTTTATAACACAAATTAAATGTGATCATAGAAATTCAAGCAGGTTAAGTAAAAGGGGGAAAGACACTAAAGGAAAAAATAACATCTAAAAGTTACCAGAAAGGAAAAATGGAAAAGGTGTGTGTGTGTGTGTGTGTGTGTGTGTGTGTTTGAGGAAAAAAGCTCTATGTTGACATCACAAATCCAAAGAGCCACTCTTTGGACGAGAAATCATCTGTAGTTGCATTATATATCCAAAAAGTAATAATATTAACGTTGCCAAAATTGAAAAAAGTCTTGGTTGAAATGGGAAAGAATTGTAGGTAACAATAAAAAAAACTTCAGCATTTCATATGGCTTGCAAAACAGGTATCGATTTTCATAATAGTTTGTGGCCAAATGATGTAGACGTCTAAAAATTTTGAAAAATAGACGAACTGTGGATCTTTGCCATCAGATATTCTTTACAAATGAACAACACAAAAACTTTCCATGTTCCTGATTACAAAGACAATTAACAGTCCTCTCAAAATTAACGTAGAATTTTAACATAATTATAATTGGAGCTTTAATATTTATAGTGAAGATGGGAAAAGGAATTAAATGAAATAAATATATAATTAATGTGGAAAATGCATGTTTATATAAAATCTAAAGCATCATAAAAATAGAATAGTAATTATAACTGTTTTGCTTTACCAATTGACAAAATATGCTATAAAGTTACTGTAATGAATATAGCATGAGACAGTCATAGAAATAATAAACTAAATCAGTAGAACAGAATAGAGAATCCAGAAATACAAGCAAATATACATGTGAATTCATTTTATTTAAAAAGTTTCTACTTCAATTCAATGAGAAAAATTAATGTTAATTTAATGGTGTTAATAAAACTGGCTATGTGGAATAAAATAATGTTGGTTATCACTACCTCGCATCACACTAAAAAAATATACCAGATGAATTACAACTCAAATATTAAATGGATAAGATAAATATTTGTAGCTAATTACAATAAAAATGAACTAAATATATCAAAGAAACTAAAAAATCATAAAGAAACCTTTATACTTAATTATGAAATTATATCACATGTTATTATATACCATATACAAATCAGATGTATCAGAAATATTGGGGCAAATAGCATTGCAGATAAAGAAAATTATCTGATGTAAAATATAATATTTATAAATTGATAACCAAAGGTCAAAAAATTGAAGACAATGGGTAAAAATTGAATAAATATATCACCAAACAGCCAAGCCAATGAATAAGTGAAAACAGGTTCAAACTCAGTAGTCACTAGGGAAATGGACAGTAAACAAAATTAATCAAGTGTTCATCTATTAAGCTGGCAAAAATCAAAGAGTAATAATAACTAGTGATGTCTAAGATGAAATTGAAGATAATATCTCATAAATGATTTCTGGAAATAGGTTTAGTCTTCCTGGAAAGCAAAGTGGCAATATGCACTTCAATTTAAAAGGCTAAATCTCTTGTATAGAATTACCAACACAGGTGTATTGGGATATTTACTACATAAGGTTTATTGCAATATCTTTTTAGTTATAAAACATTAGAAACAAAGCATATACCCATCAATAGTGGAATGGTTGGATAAACTGAGGTTCAGCAATAAATGCCATTAAATAGCTTTATATCAATTGATTCAAAGGGATTTCTAAGAAGTGTAGTTGAAGGCAGAGTAAGTTAGCAGCATACATAATGTGATCTCAAATAACCAAAATTTTCTATGTACTAATAATGATTTTGTATGACAAAAGCTTAAAAAAATGTTATGAAGAAATTCATGAGAGATTGTTGTTTAGAAAGGAGATTGGGAGAAAGTTAAAAAAAATTTAAATCTGAAAAAACTGAATATTTATAAAATAAATAATATATGTCTATAGAAAGGTATATTAAAGGGGAATTTCTAAAATATTGATGTTTATATTAAAATGATAGGAAATGGTATGGTTTCTATATTTTCTCTAGTTACTTTATATTGTTTAAATGTTTCATGATGAAGATATAAAGGGGGAGAGAGAAATATCCATTTCAGGAGAACAAATATAATTTTTATAACCCATATCTGTAGTTCAGAAAAACATGTGAGCTCTATACTTAACAGATACAAAGTCTTACTAGGTATTTACCCTCTCATGCAGCCTTTCTTTCTACAAGTAGAAACATTTTCAAGTGCCATGTCTTTATTTTTCCATACAAACTGCTTGTCTTTTGAGTTTGCATCTCCAGTTATTGGCAGGGAGGATGCCGATTTTTGGGGTTTTTTTTCTCCCAGGGCTGCAAGGTACCAGATCAGCAGGAAGCCCATAGCTATATAAGTCCCATAGATTTCTTGGTCTTCCACCTCAGTCTACACCTCCGAGACCAAATGCCTGTGGGTGAGAGGGTTTTCTCTTTTTCATGAATTATTAACTACCTTTTCAGAAAAGTCTGACAGCTCTCAAAGTGATGTGCACTCACACAGACACAAGTTTTTCTTTCCTCTTCTTGTTAAGCTCAAAATTAAAGTCCTTGAAGGCAAAAGTTAAAATCTAGCCCTAACCTAGCAATTACAAAAAAATAAAGAAGATAACTTTTTTAATTATAATACATAACCCAAGTACTGACACATTCATTGCTTGACACTCTCTTTAGCTTCATGGAAATATTAGTATTTTACAAGAAATGAGGAGCTGACATACATAAATGTATAGTTAGTACAAAAGAAAGTGCTTTGTCTCATTGTAAAAATTAGCATCTTTCCAATCTAAGCTATTGAATTGAGGCCAAAATAACATTTTAGATTTTTTGTTTTGCTTCAGTAGAAATTATTCTCAGTGTAGATATTTGCTTTCTTTAAGCAGATGAGAGCACTTTTCTCTTGACAAGTCAGACTGCAGAAAACTGAGTATTATTATCCAGGTTTACTATCAAAGTAATTAATGTGACAATGGAGAATAATAATCAGCTAATAAATTTATGTTATATAAGCCACAGAGGAGTAAAATCTAACGTGTTCCAAGGTTAAAGGAGGCAGAGGAATGCAGACCAATCTGGGAAAACTTACTACTGCCCTTGTATGAAGTGTCATGGGTATGAATTCTGTTTCCCCTCCCTCTTCTCAAATACAAAGTACAATAATTGCTGGTGGTATGCATTTTTTATTTTTATTCTGTGAACCTCCCTTTTATACAAAATGTAAGTATAATCAAGGAGGATAAGCATATGCGTCTCAAATAGTTTGGGTTGCTTACTGAAGATCTCATTTCCATATTTAAAAGCTTATAAATTATAGAGACTTTTCAACACTGTTATTTTAAAACATAGGAATCAAATATTGAAACAACTTCTTAGATTCCTGCTGTGTAAGCCTGAATTATAATTGCCAAAATCAAACTTTAGCTTGATTCAAAATCTGTATGTTTTAAGATTTCACTCATACGTGGAATCTAATGAACAAACTGAACTGACAAGGAAAATAGAGACGGACTCATAAAGAGCAGGATGACAGCTAAGGCAAGGGAGTTAGGGGGTAGAGGGATTGAGCAAAAAGGGAAAAAACAAATGGATGTATGTGGACAACAGTGTGGTAGTTACGAGGGGGAGGGGGGCATACAGGGATTAAATGGTAATGGAAAAAATACAATAAAAATGTTAAAAATAAAAATTAAAATAATAAAAAATCAAAATATAACTGAGACTGCTTTCACATAACAGCCACTAGAGTAGTTCTGTCTCCCTGACACACACACACACACACACACACACACACACGTAATCTCACACAACCTGTTCTGCTCTACAACATTGTAGCTCCCAGCAAACTCAACCCCAAGCTTTTCAAGGCCATTAAAACTCCAAGTTGGAATAGTTTGATCTGAATTACAAATCCCTATGGTCCCTGAAGCCCTCCAAAACATTAGGAGCTTATTTTGAAATTTCCTAGAATGTTGTTAGCTACATATCCTCCAAACCCAAAGTAATTGGTCCTTTCTTCTTTCTCACTCCACTCTGTACCACTTAGCACAGACCACTGTGCTATTGTTTGTATTGTAAACATTGGTTTATAGGGAGTTCATCCTGTGAGTAAAGGATTCCCATATTAATTATCTATGTATCCCCAGGAACTATATTCTACAGCATCTTTTACTCAGAAGCCAGTCAATAAACATCTAATGCATTTTGTTGAAGTATAGTATTTGAATTCACAGGAACAAAAAGAACAACAAAGGATTTCAGTCTACTTTTCATCTTTTTGCCATTAATGAAATCCCCCAATATATGGCATGTGCACTTCTCAGCATTTCTTAGAAATTGTGTACTTAGTGATTTGTGTATTAACACATGGAATAATTTAGGTAGACTTAAAGTACCTGCCTTGTTGAGTATCATTTACCAAGAGTAGCTTTAAGCAAAATGAACACTTTTCCAAAAGAACCACTTAAAAAAAAAGTCTCTAGACTAAATCAAGTAGAATCCCTTAGTCCTTTATCTGACAGAATGACAGATTCACTGAACACATCACTGTTTTTTTAGTGGGGAATTATTTCAGTTTCCCAACCATCCAGGCCCTAAAGCTAAAGCTATGTGCACTGAGATTAATTTGCAAAAACGCCAGGAGACTTTCCTTGGGATTTTTTGATGCAACAGTTAACACTGCCTGCCAAGCACACATCGAATATATAAACTAAGAATTCCTAAAGTAAAGTGATTTCTCTGTCATCTCTGTTGAGGCAATCTTTCTTCTTATCACCCACCCTCTCCCCCCAAAAAATTAATATAGAACAATCTACCTTTAAGAACTAACACATTGAACTGAGTACTGACTTAGGTGTGGTACATTTAACTGATGAATATTTAATGGGAATCTATCATGTACCAGGCACCATCTGATATGGCGATGGAGATTCAAGCAGGACTTGATCTGTCCTCTCCTGAAGCTTAGGCAGTAGGAGGAGGGAACAGACTTTAAATAAGTGCATTGAGTTGGGTAATATAATTTTGGATAAAAATCAGAGCTGCTTTGAAGACTATAAGAGATAGGCAGTGGTTGGTGGGGAGCAGCATTTTCAGTATTTTGCTCAGAGAATTCTTTGAGAAGAGGGTATTTTAGCAGAGGATGGGATTTAAAATCCAGAAACAGGAGGAGAAGCCAGCCAATGAGACTAAGATACAGAAATTTGTGATGTAGGAGGGAAATAAAGGCCCAGAAGTTAGTTGATGAAAAGTATGTATCAAAATTATATTTTGTTTTTTTAAGGCTTTTAATTATATCCTAGACCTGGCTGATGTGCCTCAGTGGATTGAGTGCTGGCCTATGAACCAAAAAGTCACTGGTGCGATTCCCAGTCAGAGCACATGCCTGAGCTAAAGGCAGATCCCCAGTAGGGAGCACTCGAGAGGCAACCACACATTGATGTTTCTCTATCTTCTTCCCTTCCCCTCTCTCTAAAAATAAATAAATAAATTCTTTAAAAATTATTTTCTAGTATTTTAATCTTAACTTTTAACTAATAGCCAAGAATTACCAGATATTTGATGAAAGTCTGCTATTAAGAGAAATGCTAAACTAAATGGAAAAAGGGGGTTGGGGAATAGAGCATATCAAGACAATACCAGGAGTAGAAGTCCTCAGAGGAAAAAACAGTTGGTACTCTCACATAATTCAAATATATTATATCCCAAAGATATATACAAACATTTTATCACTACTTAGTTTATAAACTATGAACATATATCACACTAACAAATATTATAAACTATAAACTAATTAAGAAACTCCTTTGTATAATATAGTAATTATCAGATAGTCTTGGCTTCCTAAAAGTAATTATATTAGTTTTTTGATGCATCAGAAAAATGAGAAATTGTGGCAGAAAGATGACAAAATATTAAGAAATAAAACACGGTATTTCCAAATAATTGGAGGATCATTATATTGGACTTTTTGATACAGTGATTTCTGATTATCAACTAAAGTACTGTGACTCCAATTAACAGAAAAAGCAATACACACTAACATAATAATAATGAAGTCTGGAGCTGAGTTTGCTGAGGGTCACCTTAATTCCATGGTTCTTATTTCCTTTGCTCGGCTGTTTCTTTGAATGTGCCTTCTTGCTGAGGGCAGAGTCAGGTTTCCCTGAATCATAGAGCTGTACAGTAAGAGGTTTTCCTAAGAAGATGGAAGGTGCAAATAGACACTGAAAAGTCAACCAGGGTTATCTATTACAGCCCACCCTTCGTAGTGTAAAAGGCATTCAAGCATATGCTACCACTGTCCTAGCACAAAGTAGTTACTTAGAAAACACCAATTCAGTAACCAAATGAATGAATGTCAGGCATAATGGGAAGACTCTACATATATTAGAAATGGTGAAATGACGTTAGAATTCTAAAAATTCATACCTGAATATAAATTCATTCTGAGGGACCAACACATTTGCACTTGCAGAGACTATTGCATTCTGTAGGAGGGAACCCTTGGTTTCTAAAACCTACTGGTGGCCTGCAGAGCATGGCAGGAGAAACAACGGGAATGGGAGCCACTTTAGTGGTGTCATTTAAAGTAGACTTATTTGAATAACTAGATTAGTATTCCAAGGTAATGTAAGGTTTCACAGAGCTAGCATATACCTTATAAATGCCTTTCTAACTCACAGAAATGGCAATTTAAATCCAATTTATATTTTTTCCTGCCTTTCTCTAAGTCGAGTTTTCTACATTACAAGGCAGAATTAACAAGAATTCAACTTTTTTTTCAGATGGTTAGTTGTGTGAAATCTCTTGGTGCTTTATTTCTAGTGTTTCTATGACATTTAAAGCACCTTTGTTTTGTTGATAGATATTGAACACCAGTAATTGTACTATCTGAGCTAATTAGGAAACCAGAACGTGTTTACCATGCCTATCAATTTTCTGTGGAGCATAATTTCTCAAAACCAGTTAACAAGGAAGGACAGTGTGAAATGCTTGCTTAATTGTGTACGCAGTTTTCTCTAAAGCCAACCAAGGACCTCAATCAACAAATCAAGGTGAGAGTTGTTCATTTCACTGCTATTTTGCAGCCTTCTGTAATGGCTTCCCCCAAATCAAGCCTTTATCTTGTAGGAAAGCTTTTATTGGGTTTGCACTAAGCAAAGGATGAGTTGTAAAACCATGGAGGAAATTATGCAGACTTGGGTTTAACTTAAACCTGAGTAAAGCCACAAAAAACAAACAATTTTAGCATGTTATTTTTCTTTTCACAGTGCTTTAAGACAGTATGAATAGGGAAAATGGGACTTTATGTCTTCATACCATAGACTTCTTTGGGGGATATACAAGAATGTTAATAAAACTCTAGGTATTATACATATAATTTTTCAGAGACAGGAATGTGTTCTCTTTGCAAGCATTAAATAAACTATGTGGTTATTGTGCTCCATAACTTAAAATAAACTTTGCACATAGTTTAGATATTTCCAGTGGTTGGATCCTATCATTAAAGAAGGAAGGAATGGGATTATTATTGATTAATCTGAGTAGACTTTTTTTGTTGAGAATTTAAAAAAATACTTTCTGTAAAACCTAACTTTTAGGACTAAACAAAGACAGAGGGCAGCATTAAAGGAAGAGAAAACAGGTTAAATCTTACTAGAATCAGACTACATCAACTAAGTTATGTAAAAAATGTTTAAAACATTGAATACAGAATTGGTTTTTCATATTCACAACTAAGCATGTCGTATTCTCCTCACAATGCATTTTATAAACCCACACATGGTATTCAATTTCCATTACAAGTTCCTTCGAACTCTAATTATAATGAGGAAAAATCGTGATGCCTTGAATTCACTCTAGAGAAAGAGATTAAAATATCCTACTATCATCATTGTATTATCTGAACAACCCAGTTTCATTTTTATTACTTTTTCTATATGTCAGGAAGGCTTTAAAAAACCATTTATTTAAATTATTGTAAAATCTTTTTCTTTCTTTCTTCTTCTTTTTTTTTTCCTACAGAGCAACAACATATTCTGTGGAAAGGTTTAGGTAGACAAATGGATAGAAAAAAAAAAAGGAAATATTACACTCCTGTCTCTTATGAGAAAAGAAAAGAAGGCAATTTTTCTAAAAATCTACCTCTGCATCATTTTAAATATTTTCTGGAAATTTGAAATACGTTAAAAACAACAATCTTTGTGTTAATCTAGAATATCTATGTTATTATGATTTTGCCAGTAATCATGAAAATTCTGCTTTCCTTGTTTTTATTGTCTGCCTCAAATAGTGATTGTCTATTGTACTTGATACCTCCATAACCTGGTTGGCTGGAAAGTGGCAATGTAGGGAATAATTTTGCTTACTATTTACAATAACTCCTCCCCCGCTGCTTCCTAAAGAGGGGAAGTATGACTTTGAAATATGGGTTCTGGAGTGAAAAAGAAACTGGCTTGCATTCAATTTCTTATTACCATTAGCTATATAATTTTATGTCACTTTTTCAAGCTTAAATTTCCTCATATTTGAAGATAATAATAATGTTTCTCTCAGAATTTTGTTTTTGGAGATACTATTTCTTAAAACAGTGTTTATTTTATTGTATATACTAACAACATATTAGCTATTATTTTATTTTTATTGTTATCATCATCATTATTAAGGATTCAAAGTGAAAAATGAAGTCAGCCACCCCTTCCCAGCAGAAATTTAAGTCATAAGAAACAAAGGCAAAGCCAATATTGATCAAGGATCAGAAAATATAGCTATATAAATGTATTTTTAATCCCATGGACATTGAGAAAATTATAAAATAAAAAGATAATCAGAAGGCAAAAATCTCATATTGTCAGTCTTAAACTTTAGATTAAAATCATACCTATGTAGAATCTAATGAACAAAATAAACTAATAAACAAAGTGGAGCCCTGGCTGGTATAGCTCAGTGGATTGAGCGCAGGCTGCAAACAAAAGGGTCGCTGGTTCGATTCCCAGTCAGGGCACATGCCTGGGTTGCATGCCAGGTCCCCCAGTGGGGGCATGTGAGAGGCAACCACACATTGACGTTTCTCCCCACCTCTTTCTCCTTCCCATCCCCTCTTTCTAAAAATAAGTTTAAAAAAATTTTTGGCCCTGGCTGGTGTAGCTCAGTGGATTGAGTGTGGGCTGTGAACCAAAGCATCACAGGTTCAATTCCCAGTCAGGGCACATGACTGGGTTGCAGGCCATGGCCCCCAGCAACCACACATTGATGTTTCTCTCTCTCTCTTTCTCCCTCCCTTCCCTCTCTAAAAATAAATAAATAAAATCTTTAAAAAAATTTTTTTAAGTGGAAACAGACCCATGGGTACAGAGAACAGACTGACGGCTGTCAGAGGGGAGTGGGTTATAGCTGGTGAGAAGGGTGAAGGTACTAAGCAAAGAAAAAGAAGACACAGACAACATGGAAGACACAACAGCATGGTGATTGCCAAAGGGAAGGGAGTAGAGGGAGGGAGAAGAGGCTAAAGGGGGCAATGAATGGCAATGGAAGGAAACTTAATTCGAGGTGGTGAAGACACAACACAATATATAGATGATGTATTGTAGAATTGTATAACTGAAACCTATATAATTTTATTAGCCAAGGTCACCCCAATAAATTCAATAAAAAAATAGAGTTAGAAATTAATGGGTTTGTTCTACTTCTTTACCCCATGATAAAATAGACATCAGCTTCCTTAACTAGTCTTACCTAGCTTCTTAAAAATTATTTATTATTATTTTAATTATTAATTCTCTAGGATAGCTGTTTATTTTACATGGATGAGCTCTAAGAAATCTATAAGTTCATTAAACTGAATGCAAATATTGGTAAGTACAGTTCTCTACATTATTTCCCAAAGTCACATTTGTCCTCATCTTGTTTTTTCTTTAAAATTTTCAATGAATCCAGAGAAATTTTCTAAAATGAAAAATACAATTAGTTCGACAATACCAAAAATATACCTTGTCGACTAAGCCATATTAGTATTCTCTTAATTTTTAGAAGAAATATCAAAAGCTTTGACTTGCACTGGAGGACTTGCCATGGTGTGGATTTTATCTACCAGCATGGTCACATTTGTTTATTCTCACTTCCTGAACGATGTCGCTGCCACAGGGACTTCACACATGCTGGTCTTTCTGCCAAGCAGCAGCTCCTCCTCCCCCAACACCTCTAGTTCATCCTTAAAATCTCACCTCTAATTCATCCTCAAAGGCATTTCCTAACCTTTTTGATTGGGCAGAAAGCCTTATCATACCCTTTCATAGTACCATGTAGCCACAGTGTAATTTTTATGACAGTTCTGTTTTAAATTTATGTATGTATTAATATCATTGACTTCTGACTCCTATGCCATTTTATAAGCTCCTTTACAGAAAGCATCTGTTATATACATCTGTACACCTTCAAATTATCATCACTTAGCACAATGGTAAAACAGATACTTGTTAAATGAGAGTCTAAATGGTACCTGGTACTAATATCACTCTCATTACTACTTATGGTAAAGTATTATTGAAGTAATCTATTATTCAGAAGTGAAAACATGTCATTCAATATATGTAAACATACATGAATGTTTTGGAATGCCAAGTTTATTCTTTGCTTGAAATAAGGATTTTTAAATATTTTGTTGAGACTTTTAAAAAATGAGATTATGCTGAGATTGCAATCTCAGCATTATTTTCCTTTTTAATCAAGCTTAATATGTTTAATAATTGAATTAACTGAATAAAAATATAATCATGTTAACATTTCTTTCCTAAGCTTAAAAATGATAAAGAAATAACCATTCAAAAGAGCAACCAATGGCATCTCTTCCTTGGAAACTTCTTCAGTCTCCTATATTGAAAATATATATTACAATTTATCTCAGGTATAAATTTCAAACTTAATGTTAAATTCCCCTCAATGGATACAATGGAGGACCCCCTAAAATGTAATTTATTTATAAAAAATTGTGTATTTATTCATATGTGTTTGTAGGAGACCAGCTTGTCTCAGTCTGGCAAATGTGACTCAGCTCTGTACAGAAAACCTACAGAAGCGAAGTGGTGGGCAGGAGCCAGACCTTCAAACCGAGTTTTCCCGTGGGAATCAGGCCTAGAAAATGCATACAGACTGTTAGGGCTTGCTCGGGCTAAAACTCCATCACCCTGGTCTAAAATAACAAATGTGTACTGTCTATCTTCAAGGTAGTTTCCAAAGCCTGTGTGAATTCACCCAAGGACAGAGCTAATCAGCTCACCGCCTTTCCCCTCTGCATGTTATTTTCACTTCCTTGATTGTGCCTAAAATGTAGACAACAATATTCTATGTAAGAGATGATAAATCTTTCTCTGATATAAGGCCCGAGAAAAACAATAAAAACCTGTCTAGGCAAGGGTGGGGGCGCTCTCCTCCTGAGAGAGTGGCCGAGGCAATCTTTTCTCTCCATAGGACTGCTGTTGCCTGTGCATTTGTTCTCGTCTTCAGTCACAACAGGCGGACTCTGCTGGCTGGAGTCCGCCACACATGTTTAAACTTCAGTCACCTTCAAAGTACTCTCCAATTGATGCAATACACCAAGACATTTTTTCCACTGGTCAAAACAGTTTTTGAACTCATCAGTTTTGATACCTTATAGTGCCCCTACCCTTTTTTTGTTTCACCTGTTCCACGTTAGCAAAACATCTCCTTTTGAGGACTTTTTGCAACCATAGAAACAAACAAACAAACAAAGTTGCCAGGGGCAAGATCAGGTGGGGCATGAGGGTCATTCCCTTTGTGAAAAACTACTGAACACTCAGCACAGTGTGGGCAGGTGCGTTCATAAATCACCCATCAAGAAAGGAGCAACAGCTTTGAAAGAGTTTCAAAAAAATTCGCTGAAGTCAAAGGCAGTTTCTCACAATGCCAGCTGGTGTACTGATACCGATGGGTTCCTAGAACACTCGCCTAGTGGGGAAGCCTGTACTACAAGGGGCCTGTGCACCAGAACATAATTCTGTTGTTTTTTTATGGCCCCGTCCCTTCCAAATGTCACCAAAGAAGAAATCAGAAAAAAAACCCATAGAACTCTAACTCTCTACTTTTACAAAATCTATAGTATCTAATTGTTCATGAGGTAAAATATATAGACTTACCAATTTATCCAAAAGAATGAAGATTAGAAGCAAACTTCTGAATGAAGGACAGTAAGTAAATTTGGTGTTATGCAATGAGGCATATAGCAAACTGAGTTAACATGCTTGAGGGAAAAATAACACTTTAGCAATGATGCAATTAAAATCTACTTATTTTACAAAATCTTATTTCTTATGTTTTGCTTGATCAGCTTCCTGCCTATCTTTTCTCCCTTAAGAAACAAAAAGCTTGGTTTTGAAATGGTGCCCAATTGAACAGTTTAACACCAATATTAATAAAGTAAAACAAATAATTTTCTCTAAATGTTATTTTATCATTGAATGAATTTCTATGTTGACCAAATTCTATAGATTTTGTAAAAGTTCCAATAGTTTGGCTCGTGGCTATTGTAACCTTACAATCTTTTCAGATTTTTACAGGGGTAATCAGAAAAACAGATTTTTATCTCTTCCTCTTGCTAATTGTTGATTGATGTTTGAGAAAATGAGAAAAACATAAATGAGAAAAACATCTGAAACGAGTCAGATCCATTTCTAATTTTTGAGTTATCCCCACACTGCTTTCCACAGTGGCTGCACCAATCTGCATTCCCATGAATAGTGCAAAAGGCTTCCCCTTCTCCACATCCTCATCAGCACTGTTTGTTGGTTTATTGATGATCCTGTTCGGACAGGTGAGAGATGGCAAGTCATTGTGGCTTTTATTTGCATTTCTCTGAGATTAGTGATATTGAGCATTTTTCATACTCTATTGGCCATCTGTACGTCCTCTTCAGAGAAGTACCTCGTCTGGCCCTTAGACCATTTTTTAATTTCCCACTTCTGGGAGTATATCTGAAGGAACCCAAAACACTAATTTGAAAGAACATAAGCACCTCTGTGTTCATTGCAGCATTATTTACAACCATCAGATATGGAAACAGCCCAAGTGTCCATTAATAGATGAGTGGATAAAACAACTGTGGGACATTTATACACTGGAATTCTATTCAGCCACCAAAAAGAAGAACACATTACCCTTTGCAATGGTATGGATGGACATGAAGAACATTATGCTAAGTGAAATAAGCCAGTCAGAGAAAGACAAATACCATATGATTTCACTCATATGTAGACTGTAATGAGCAAACTGAACTAACCAGCAAAACAGAGGCAGATTCACAAACGGAGAGCAGATGATAGCTAGTGGTGGAGAGGTCAGGAGGTGGAGGGACTGAGCAAAAGGAAAAAGGACTCATGGACATGGACAACAGTGTGGTGATTGCTGGGGTGAGGGGGTATAAGGGAAGTAAATGATAATAGAAAAAATACAATAAAGTGTAAGTAAAACAAGAATGAAATGAGGCTATTTCAGAATTAAAATATTCTTTTAGTAACAAAAAAAGGAAAGAAATACAAAATAATTTATTGCCTTAATACATACTTTGTATTTTATGATCTGCTATCCCTAATTCAGGCAAAACTTTTGCACTGAAATCCAAGAAACAAAATTAAGCAACAACCTTTAATAAAGCAAATTCAGGTACAACTTTCATACTGAATTTCAAGAAATAAAATTCAATATCAATCTTTAATAAAAAGAACAAAGAAGAATAAAATGACTTTAAGACAGAACCATTTATTCATTGAGTTTTCTGTGTTTTGAAGCAAGTTAAGATACTATATCACAATATACTACAGCTTTTGTCAAACATTTTTTAACATGTAAATGTATTGACTGAGTAATCAACTTTCAATTCTATGGAAACAAAAGCAAATTCTTCATAAAATTTCACTTCCATTCTGCAACTTAAATTATAATAGGGCTAATAAAAAAAAAGTATGTTCACATGGAACGTTATCAGCAGGGGAGTGTGAGGGAGAGAGAGGGAGAAAAGGTACAGAGAATAAGTAGCATAGATATTAGGTAGAAAATAGACGGGGGAGGGTAAGGATAGTATAGGAAATGAAGAAGCCAAAGAACTTATATGTATGATGCATGGACATGAGGTAAAGAGGGAATGTGGGTGGGAAGGGGTGTGCAGGGTGGAGGGGAGTAAAGGGGAAAAGTGAGACAACTATATTAACATAATTAATAAAATATATTTTTAGAAAAGTATGTTCAAATATGTTAACTTCTAAGTATTTGAGTTATAAGTTCTGTGGTCTTAGTTACTATGACTCTCAGTACAAACTCTGTTGTGATGCTGCAGCTGGAACTTGCCAATTTTATTTCTGCTTTATTACCATAGCTTTTGTAAGTCTCTTTCAATAGAAGTTTCTAGAAAGCACTGGAAGTATTGAAAAGAAAAAAACACTTCTTCCTTTCTTCTTAGTTGTGTCCTATACCTGATTTTGCTTCTTGCTGCTTTCAGAGTTGCTACAGCAACAATTTTTCACCCTGACGTGACATTTCATTTCAGTAGCAGCAGTAGATTTCAGTTTGCACTTTTCCCAACACTTTCAGAACCAACCTCATCACACCTCCTCAGAGAGGTCAGCCTCACGGAGCAACTCCTCCTTAGACACCTGAGTGCAGACAGCAACGTTTCAGCTCTGCAAATTTTCTATGCCGTCTCTGAATTGTTAATTCCAAACTTTAATTGCCCCAGCCTTAGTAGGGAATCACTGCTCAGTAGCTAATATCCCTTTCTGCCTTTCCAGTCCTCTAATAACTAGTACCAAATCTTCATATTAAATATTCCTAATCAAAAGCAAGCAACCACAATGAACAATCACAAAACATTCTGTAACTTCTGACTCCTGGCTGGACTCTGAATGACACATGTGTCATGATTACAGACTAAGAAATGATTGCTTAAATCCTTGCACCTGCATATCTTTGTTTATTGACATAAGTCAAAGTGCGAATTCTTATGAATTTTTCAGCTGATCAATTTTTCAGAGACCATTGATAAAGAAACCAGACTTCCACGTAAACACTATACTTTTCAAAGAAAAAAGTCATCTTGGCATTACTAACTCAGTGAAAATTGGTTCCAATACTTTTCAGGCATCACCAATAGATTTGCCAAAAGGATTGCCCTCTCATATATTCAGGAAGTCTGAAGGGGCAGTACCCAAGGCCTTCACTTCTAAATATTTCACTCAACTGCATGCACTTATCTGCCCCGGTAAATACACTCCTGCATGCATAACATATATAATGCCAAGAAACCCCAGGATTTCAAACTTAGCAATGTCAGTTTCCCCAGAAATTATTTTTCCTGTGTGTGTGCAACCAAGGACTAGGTCTCATCTATTCTTCCGCACCATCAAGAATATACTCCTACCCTTTACTTGTCTGCCTCTGGATCTGTGCCAGGAACTTCCTGAAGATAGAAAGTTCTATTAATATAATTCCTACAGATAACACAATGCCAGTGCAATGCCTTTCTGAATGCTTTTGACAAACGTGAGATGAATAAATAAATACATAGTTTTAATTGAGTCATGACTAGTCCTCTTGCATTATGTAACAAACCTTTGCCATAACCATACATTTCTATGATTTGAACTGTAGTGATAAGTTCTCCCAAATATAATCCAATTAATAACCTCATTTCTTACTGTGTCTGCTTGTTTTTGCATTATATCCTACATTTGCTGAGTCTCATTTGTTTATGTAAAGTTTACTTCTAGTGAAATTTGTAGGCATTAAAATGATTAAATTACTTTTGATTTGGTGTTAAGTATATTGTATTGTTTTGCAATTCTTTGGAATTTGGCAATCCCCCTGTAGAGTGTATGTGATAATTCCTGTATAGCGAATGTAAGGGTGAAAAACTGTATGTGATAACTTTTAAAAGTCAACTTAACAAAGACAGCAAATTCCTTTTCTACAACAGAAAACAGTTTTTATCCTATAATTAACTTCCTGAAACTTCTTAAACTAATTTTATCTTAGGTCCTTTCCGCGATGTTTGGCTCTTTCTGCGGTTGTTGAAACCATCTGGTACAAATCTTCCTTGATTTCTGCATTTATGATGTCATTTCCCTACATAGTTTATTTTACTATATTTTACTTTATTGTAAATATGTTTTCCTATCCTTTTGCTGTTGGCTCAAAGCCTCGGGAGCTTCCTGTATGAAACCTGAAACCAGCTATTACACATGGAAGTCAAGAAAAGACCTAAAAAGAAGCAGATCCTCCAGACTGGTAGGTGGCAGGTCTAAGTAAGAGAACTGATATACAAGGTTTGTCTTGGGTGGCTCAAGACAAATTCCACACCTGCCTGCCAGAATCTTAAAGGTTTATATAGAGGGTTACTCATGCATACCAGAGAGATGGTCTCAATAACATATTACTCTCAAGGCTGGGTCCTGAGGCAGCTACCAGCTTGAGGAAAGCAGGTGGACGGTACATTCCAAGTATGGCGGAGTGGGTGAGGAGCCTCTCATTTCCCACGTCCAGCTCCAGGTGCAACTGGAAGTCACATCCTGTCCATGGCCTCCTCCAACAACTGGCATGCATTTTAAATGACTGTTCATTTTTCCACTGGTCATCTTCCTAGAATACATATCTTCTCATTAGAGTGGAAAGCTAAGGGTCTTCATCTATGTGATGAATTTTTACATTAACATATCATGTGAATGTAAAAATTGCTAAAGAGGTTAGGTCAAGCCCTTTAACTCCGGAGACAGTAGTTTCTTGCTTCAGTATGAGAATGTAATACCTTTCACTTAATACCAGTGTTGTTGATGATATAAAACAACATGATATCACTTATATGTGCAATCTAATGAACAAAATAAAAAAAATAGAAACATGCTCATAGATACAGAGAACAGACTAAGCCATCACAGGGGAGGCTTGTTGGGAGGTTGGGTAAAAGAGTTGAAGAAATTAAGGAAAAAACTCACAGACAGAGACTATTATGGTAATTACCAGAGGGAAAGGGGGTGATTGCAAGCAAAAGAGGGGCGGTAAATGGTGACTGAAGGAGACTTGACCTTGGGTGGTGAACACACACTACACATACAGATCGTGTATTATAGAATTGCACACTTGAAACCTATATTATTTTATTAACCAATGTCACCCCAATAAATTCAATAAAATGTAAAAACCCACAATGATACATATGTATATGCTTGGAAAATGACCGCACACATTTAAAGCAGATAAAATCTTCCTAATTTTCCGATTCAAACTCCCCAGAAATGGGGATATTCAGTATCTGTGGCTTCTCAGCTTCATGTACCGACTTCTTTATGTTTACTGTTTCTTTTGCGTTCTCTGGCTGACTGTGGTCATGATAAAATTTTATTATCCAAAAACCTTTCTAAGTGACATTGTGATTCCTAAGAAACTCTCTTTTACAGATATAAACGGAACTGGAAATTATTCCCATGGCCATTCTTGATATGCTACAATTTACCCATCTTTAATACACTCTCTCCTAATCCAATATCTGCAATTTCTTATGTTAACAATAACATACTTCAACACCTCGGGAGTTTCTGGTACTTGCTGGATTCCATGATTCTCTTCCCATTTTCTTTTGAATCAATTCTATTCAGACTTTCAGCCCACCATTCCATTAAACTGCTTTTGTCAAAAACCACCAGGCTTCTATACTGTAGATTAGAGTGGCATATTATCACTGGTCCTTCATTCATCCTTAAAGGAATTTCTGCACTGGGCTCTCAGGACAATCTCCTGCTATCCTGTCTGCAGTCTGCTGTGCCAGATTCCTCTTGTATCTTCCATCTGTAAACATGGGGAGGGCATCAGGGCTTAGTCCTTGGACCCCTCTCTCATCTATCTACACTACTTCTTTGGTAATTCACCCAGCATCTTTGTTCTAAATATCACTGATATGCTGACAACTACTGAACACCTATGTCCAGCCAGGAGTTTGTCGGTTCATGTAATCAACTATCCAGTCTACATCTCCACTCAGGTTAATAATAGAATTTCAAAAGTATCACACCCAACACAGGAGTCCTGTCATTGCCTCTTCTACTTTTTTCAGAAAATGACTGCTATATTTTTCCCAGTTTTTCAGGCCAAAAATCTGGGATTTATCCTGACCCTTCTATTTCTGAAACACCTGGATATCATTATCCCCTGTTCATTCCAGCCTCTAAATAAAACCAGCACCAAGTCGCTTCTCATCACCTCTGCAGCCGGCACCTTCATCTAGGCCAGCATTATCTCTGTATCATCTGACCTACGTTCCTACTTACAGAGTCACATTCTTCTAATCTATTCCCAACAACAGCAGTGAGGGGAACTTTTCTAAAACTGAGGCCATATATATCACTAGTCTGCACAGAACTCTGAAACAGCTTTACATTCAGAGGGAGAGACAACATCCTAACAACAGCATGCAAAGCCTTTGATTCAGTCCACCATTCCTTCTCTGAGGGCTCGTTTTTAACCACTCTTCAAGGAATTTCTCTGTCTCAGTTACATGGCCTCCTTGCTATTCCTCCAATACACTAAATTCACTTCTGCCTCAGGACACTCACACTGCTGTAAGTTCTGCTTGGAATCCTCTTCTCCAAGAGTCCCTTAAAGGTTACTTCTTCCTTTCTCATGGTTCTTTTCTGAAATGTCACCTGAGCAGTGAAACCTTCCCTGTTCACCTGTTGAAAGTGATAACCTGCCCTGGCCAGCTGGCTCATTTGGTTGGAGCATCATCCCATACACCAAAATATCATGGGTTTGATCTCTGGTCACATACCTAGGTTGCAGGTTCAATCCCCAGTTGGAGCTTATGTGGAAGGCAACCAATTGATGTTTCTCTCTCACATCAATGTCTCTCTCTTTTCCTCACCCACCCTCCCTCCCTTCTCTCTCCCTCCCATTGTCTCTCTCTCTAAAATTAATAAACATATCCTCAGGTGAGGATTAAAAAAAAGGGGTAACTTAACCAAGCCCCCCTAGCTATCAATATTCCTGCTTTCTTTTCATAACATCACAAATTGTGCATTTTGTTCATGTGACTACTGCTGTCTTCCCCTACTGAAATGCAGGCTCCACGTGGGTGAGGCCATGCCCTCTCTCACTGACTGATGTATTCTCAACATCCAGCAGGCACTCAGTATATGTGTATAGCACATAAAGCAACTCAATAAATAATTGTTGAATAACTAATTAAAATAGGATTAAGAAATGAAAACAAAAATGTACCTAAAGTACTGTAAATTATTCTATTTGCCACGACATAAGTAATTATCCCCTGTAAATAGGAACATAGCCTATATTATAAATTACCTTGATCCTATGGGCATAGGTTAAAATACAAAGGGGCTTGGATATCTAGAAGAAAGGACATAAACCAAAATACAAAGGAATAGTTTTTTGGAGGGCAGACTGGGCTAATTGCTTCCTATCATGCAAGACACTTTTAGAAGGCTCCCAGTAGCCACCTCAGGGAATCCACAGTGGAAAGAATGAATGCAGGTTAAGGACTTTGCCTAAAGCCTGTAGTTTCTGAGGAGGAAGAAGCATTCCTACATGAAAAGAGGCTTTCAAATTAAGAAGGTCTTTCCCTGGCTGGTGTGACTCAATGGATTTGGTGCTGGCCTACAATCCAAAGGATCACTGGTTTGATTCCCAGTCAGGGCACAAGCCTGGGCTGTGGACCAGGTCCCCAGTTGGGGCCATGCAAGAGGCAACCACACATTGATGTTTCTCTCCCTCCCTTCCTCCCTCCTTTCCTTTCTCTCTAAAAATTAGCACATAAGATATTTTTTAAAAAAAGGTCTTATGGTTAAAAAGTGTGCACATAAAAATGAGGAGTTACTTGGTTTGCATAGTACCTACAGCTATGTATGCACTTACTAAATATTCATTGTATTCATTATTAATTTAATTATAGTAATAAAATAATTCTATAACAAGATCCTGGCATGTAATAATAGAAAACTGAAGAGTAATTGATCTTTAAAAGGAAAACTATATGATATAAAACTCACTTTATGTATTTCACCAGAATAATACTTTCTGAAAAGTACATTGCTTTTGTATCTTCATATTCATGGAAAGGTATGAATAAAAAACATTATAAGGCAGCACTTTGAATATAACAAATAATATGAACTGAATCTGTACCCTTTCAAACATAAAAATTAGTTAAACTCTAAAACTCACAATTCTATAGTGGGTAAATAAATCAATATACTTATTTTTATCTTACTATTTTATCATAACAAAACCTTATTTAAAATTTTCTTAGAATTCTAAGGTGGCATAAAACATTTACCAATTAAATCTCATTAAATTCTCATGAGAGATTGTGTAAAAATAATGCTACTTGACTGCTGAGAACTATAAAACTCTCGGAACAAATAACACCACTCAACCCAAGTGCTAAGAGAATTGACCAGAATCTAGCATAGCTTCTATTGGCCCAAAGCCATGTTCCTAGGATGATCACAGCACAACCCAACTCACATTTTAAAATATCTACCTGAGAAATCTCAATACAGTTGTAATGGTTAATTTTATGTGTCAACTTGACTGGCCCATGGGATGCTCAGATATTAAGGGAAGCATTACTCTGGATATAGCTGTGAAAGTGTTTTTGGATAAGATTAACATAAGAGTTTGTAGACTGAGTGAAAAAGATTGCTCTCTCAAATGTGCAAGGCCCTCATTCAATAAACTGAAGGCCTGAATAGACCAAAAGGGCTCACTCTCCCTGGAATAAGATGGAATTTTTTCTTCTTGCATGATAGCCTTAAGTTGGAACATAAAACTTGTCATTGTAAATCCATTTTCTCTTTGAGATATAAGCCTTCTAGTATCCAGAAATGCCTTCTAGAGGACTTGGAAACTAACTCCTTGAAATGTAAACATTCAGGAAGATATCTCTACTGTCTTCTAGTTTTTGTGGGCCAGTATGCCTAACTTCAGTGGGTGCCCTCCCCAACTGCCTCCTGACCTAAAGATATTACAATTTTGTCTCTCCTCCAAATAAATGCCAATTAATAATCACAGATGGCCTAATCACTTTGACTACCCACTCTTAATGCCCTTCAATAATTTTTTTAATTTGTTTCTTTTTTTAAATATTTTATTTATTTTTAGATGGAAGGGGAGGAAGAAAGAAAGGGAGAGAAACATCAATATGTGGTTGCTTCTTGCATGCCCCCTACTGGGGACCTGGCCAGAAAACAGGCATGTGCCCTGACTAGGAATCGAACCAATGACCCTTTGCTTCACAGAAAGGCACTCAATCCACTGAGCCACACCATCCAGGGCATCCTTCAGTAATTTTCTTGTAGCATACCCCAGATTTTTAAAAGCCTCCTGTCTTTTGTTTTGGTGGAGTCATGCCCAGTTTGCACTGAAGTCTTTCTCCCCTACTTCAGTAGTCTGAAAAAAACATCTTGCAATTTTTACCTAGTGTCATGTGAGTAATTTCTTTTTGACACTGCTTTGTCATTTTATAGAATAGAAAATAATTTTGGAAATGTGCTTAGGAAAGAAAGGTAATATTAAACTCATTAAACATTTTTTTCCTGCTTGTTGAAGATGGGTCCCCACACCTTCATTTTTCAATGGGCTCCACAAATTATATAGGTGGTGTAGGTATTATATAGGTGGTATACAGGTAATATCCTGGTTGTATTAGTAATAGTAATAGTAATAGTAATAGTAATAGTAGTAGTTTGGATAGCAAAATTTAATATTTACTAAGTGATTATTCTGGGCTAGGGCCTAGTCTTAGAGTTCTGTGTGCGTCAACTTATATAATCTCGTAACTGTGATAAGATAGCATACTAATATAAATCACTTTTTACAGTTGAAAAACTGAGGCAATAGAGAACTTTAGTACTTAAATATTAGAAATAAACACAGGGAAGTAACAATGAAAATAGAATGGAAAGAGCAAATGAAAGAAACAGTATAGAAATAGCATCAAAAGGAAATGATGAAGGTTTAGATTGAAGGATTTTATTTGTGCTCTTGCTTTTTGTTTTGTTTTTGACCTAGGGGATTGGTTGCATGGTGAAATAACTGAAATGGTCTTGAAGAATAAGAAAATAATTCTAGCTTTAGTTAAACTGAGTTTATATGAAGATGCCTAACAGGTATTTCAAAATAGGGGTCAGTTGCTCAAGAGAAAAATGGAAGCTGAGGAAAGAAATTTTGAAAAACACAATAAGATGATATTTGCTGGTTGAAGGGGTAGGGAGCAAAAGGAGAAAAATTGGGACAATTGTTCTAACATAAACAATAAAGTATTTAAAATAAACTAAAATTTTAAAAACCCAGAAATATGATACCTATTATATACATTTGTATATTTATGTTAAATACATATACATGTATATACATTTAACATAATTGACAAGTAGGAAAAGCTGGAAAGAGGCCTGGAAGAAGAGGAGAAGAAGCAGGGTGTGAGAAATGCTTTTCCATCCAAGGGCTATGCTGTCATTTATCTCTGGAGAGGGGAGAGAGTTTAAGTAAGCAAAATTTTCAAGAGTTCTAAAGTTTCACAGAGTGCAAAGAGGGATGAGGAATTACTGAGAACAAAATATGGGATTTGAAGATAGGCACTGGTGACTACCGAGAGAGCAATCCCAGTATCGTGACAGGCAGGAGCCAGGCTGCGAATGTTTACGAGGGGCACCGTTGGTAGGAAGGTGGTCGCTGTTCTCTGATGGTGAGTTGAAGAGGAGCAATGAACAGAGTGGTGGGAAAAGTAGAGTGAAGAAAGTGAGTTTTGGGATCAGAGAGGTTTTCCTTATTTAAAAAATAAAGGGGCAGAAAGAGTGGAGAAGGAAAGACACTGTTAACACAAAGAACTGTTTTGTTTTTTATTCTTTTTATTGCCATCTTTTGATCCTTTTATTATTCATTTACGTATCAGGTATACTGGACTTTTCCACTGTCAAACAGGCAATCTTCAGTAATAGACTTCTGTCCGTATCTTACTTTCCATGTATAAAGTTAGAATAATCAGCATCACCTTCGTCTGGCTTCCCTACTGTGTTTCCTTACGCAGAAGATCCACAGTAGAAATGTTTGTGAAAAGAGATTGTAAAATGAATAAGTGCAATGTTATAACTAAAATACAATTATACAGGAAATTTAAAAATTAGTGTTATTATTGCTTGTTTTTTGTTTTTTGGAAGAATCCCAAGGAGTGGGGTTCTTTGCTACCAATCAAGGCTTGCCTGAAACTCAACCTGAACTGCTTCTAGCTGTAGATCAAGTTTTGTTTTTCCATTCAACTGTGTCCACATCCTAAAACTATGAGAGTATAAAATAAGCAAAAATACCAGTAAAAGAGCTGTCAGTCAGTTCTAATAAAAATGACTTATCATTGTTCATTTGTGTACATGAGCTGACATATTTGCATCTTTATTTCCATTACTCAGGAATCCATTCTGATTCTTAAAGTTAGCATCCTATGGTTATCATATGATTATGTGTGGCATCAATTTTCCTTCCTGCTACATTCCCTTTTTACAAGCTGTAAGCATCATAAACTTGGGAGATTTTATTGGAAAGTCAAGGTGGCAGAGTTATGGAAATGACTCAGAAATGATGCTTCCCTGCCTGAACAATGTTGATTTACTTGGAATGCTAAACACACTCCACTAAGTCATACACAGCTCTTGGGAGAGGGATGACTAATTAGCTCAGTGACTTATCTGCCCACATGCTCTGCTGATTCTGATACATTAAAACATTTTATTAGCCTGCAAGGTCAGAAAATCTTACTGTGTGGGTAGTATTTCTAAAAATTGAATAGCAATAGCCTGATGTTAGTTCCTTTGCATCTGTAGACTGGAAATAAATCCTCCAAGATAAGTAAACTCATATAATTATTTCTCAGAACTTCTTTTCACATAGAATTATCCACAGATATTGAAAGTTTTAACAGGAAATAAGTATTGGCAAAGTCAGATCATTAACTATTCATATGTTGACAAACAAATTTAGTTGTCTAAAAACCGAGAATTCTGCCCTGGCTGGTGTGGTTCAGTGGATTGAGGGCTGGCCTGCCAACCAAAGGGTCGTTGGTTCCATTCCTAGTCAGGGCACATGCCTGGGCTGCAGGTCCTGTACCCAGTAGGAGGGTGCATGAGAGAAAACCACACATTGATGTTTCTCTTTTCTTTCTTCCTCCCTTCCCACTCTCTAAAAATAAATAAATAAAATCTTTAAAAAAATAAGTAAAAATGGAGAATTCTTCATATCTGGTGTTCATTGTATATTTCAATATGAGATAAAGACTCAAAGTTTATAGGTTTGTGTGAAGTGCCCTCTTTTAGCATTTACCATGAGTGGATCATCTTCAGCAAATATTTTTAAAAATGACATGTATCTGGATATCAAATATATTTCTGTCCATGGTAGAGCTACAGACAGAACCAGAGTAACTGGATGTTCTAATACAGATCTGTAATAAATGATATTAACCTGTATTCAATCTTTAGCATACAGAACTCATAATATGGAATTTTAATTTCCAGCATCCCCACCATATTAATGAGTTGAGCACAGAAATATTACATTAAATTAGACTACTATGGTCTATGTTTAGTTAACTAGACTACTATGGTCCATGTTCAGTTGCAAGGATTATATTCACTTAATTTGTTAGCATTGACTAATTCCCACAGTCAGGTTCACTGTCTTCTTCACATACAAAAGATGGCGACAGCCTAGCTGGTGTGTCTCAGTGGATTGAGCACCAGCCCGCCCACCGAAAAGTCACTGGTTTGATTCCCAGTCAGGCCACATGCCTGGGTTCCAGGCCAGTTCCCCAGTAGGGGGTGTGTGAGAGGCAAGTGGTTGATGTTTCTCTCACACAATGATGTTTCTCCCTCCACCCCCCCCTTAAAATAAATACATAAAATCTTTTTTAAAAAAAGGTAGCAACATTTATTTCTAGGCAGGTAATTGCTTTTTCTGCTGATCACTTAATTATCTCATACACTGGATTAGCATCTTTTATAGCAAAGGAACTGAATCAATAATGGTATGGAAAAAATGAAAAAAAAAAAGATAGGAATCAAAATAAAGCCATAGGGAAAAGAATGAGTTGAGTCTATTTTTGTATGCAGAAATAATAAATAGATTAACCTAAAGTAGGAAATATTTAAAGTGCACATGTTTTGCAACTTTTCACTAAGTATCATATTGTTCCAAAAAACTACATACTATATATATAAACATGCAGTGTTTTTTTCACTTGATCATCATTTTCTACTTCATCTGTATATTCTAAAGACTACCTATGAGAAAATATAAAAATACTTAAAGATGAAAGAAATACAAACACCAACTGCTGTTGGAGGTAGTCCAGAGGAAGACATGACCACTGGCTCAGCCTGCTGGCTGGACCGGGGCAATGGGAGACTCTTCATACCCTAACCTGTCTTTGGAATATGTGCTTCCCCTGTCTTACCCACTCCCAGAAGCTACCCTCAAAATACAGCTTTGAGCTTATTATGTGATGATAAGACTATCTGGACCAAGAAATGACTAAACCCAAATGAAGTCCCTAGTGCTCATAACAACCCTGTTAAGCCCTTATATACATTTTAAGATTTGGCAGGTGGTTGAGGAAAGTTTGCTGGTCTCTCAGCCAATCAAGACAAGTCTCACAGATAAATTCCCTTGCTTATGAAACTATCACCTACCAATCTGGAGTGGCCTGCCTCTTTCTTTAGTCCCTCCCTGCCCCGTGTTTCAGATTTTAGCCCAGAAGCAGCTGAGGAGGTTGTGAACCAATCGCTTAATAAATTAATTGATCACAAAATTTATGTCAAAGATTATAATCTTGCACACAAACTTGGTTCTTAAAATCCTTGAACATTAAACATTTTCCTATGCTACGAAGCATATTTTTTTCTCCATTTTTCTGAAGTTTCCTCATTCTGACACTTTCCAACCATACCAAAATGATGCAATTATTTTATGTGTATATTTATTCCCTCAAAATGAACAGTTCTGACCAAAAAATCATGAGTTCCAACTGTGCCCACATTCTAAACTATTCAACTGTGCTCATGTCCAAAAACTATAAGGTTAAAGAGAAGGAAAAATGTCAGTGGAGTAGATTGGAGTCAATTCTAATAAAAATGTTTTACTCGCCAGCCTTATTTACATGTATGAACTGACATGTTTGCATCACTTTGGGTCAAAAAGAACATGGGAAAGAGTATGGATTACCGGAATGTTATAGATGTAAGTTCAAACATCCAGGTTCTGCCACAACCCTCACTGTGTAACCTTGAGGATATATCATACTCCATTTCAGCATCAAGTTTTTTAAGCTGTAAAATGATCTTGAAATCTTCATACTCTCTGCCGAAAAACAGGCACCCAGAATCTCAGTATGTGTGGAAATGAAATGTGAATGAATTGGAGCTTGCCATGTATGCAGTAAAAACTACTTGTAAATAGAGTTGACACCCATATTTAAAATGAGAAAACAGATAAACATTTAATTCAAGAGAAAATGTATGTTCAACATTCTTGCCATAGTTAAAGGAAGTCATTTAACTATGAACTTTACTTTCTAGTTAGAAACTAGTCTTCCTTTTTTAGAAAGGATGGGGATATTTTACCTACCAAATCATCTGCTCATTAAAAAGCACTATACTGATATAAGAAATTCAGTTGGAAAGCAAGAGCTCTGCCTCACTTCATGTAATAACTATACTATATCTCTATTAAGCCCCCTAGTTTTATTAACCTAATCCTTTTCTTGTACATTTTGCTTATTGAGCTAAAGTTATATAGCCCCTGGACTGTTAATATCCATTATACCTACTTAAACCTCACCGAATTTCTTGAAGCAACAATAAGGAGTTATTTTTCAGCACATATGAATGGATAAAAAATAATTTTCCATTGAACTAAATTTATAAAGACTGAAGAAGTCATGTAGCTACATAATAATTATATGAGTAAAAAGAACATTAAGGATAACATAATGATCATATTATTCATATAAGAATATTTTATTAATATTCTAGTAAATTAGAAACAGATTGCAAGATTGCAGTTACATAAACAAGAACTAAGGGTCACTTTTTACATAAGTAATTTATAGGATAAATGCTTTCTCATGTGCAAGGGAGGCAGCCGAGCTCGGTGTCAGCTACATACCCTTATGGAGTTTGGATGCCCTTGAAGGAGGCACCCTGTGCCCGTTTGCAGGAGAGACCATGATGTGCTCACCAAAAGAGAAAAGGGGCTCAGGATCTGTGTGCTTTGGCCAAAGAAAAATGATCAGCTGAGATTAACTTTCGGCCTAAGGCCTTACTCATTCCCAGGAACTCGCCAAAAAACAAGTTTCTTTATCTATGTTATTAAAATATGCTTTTTACAACATATAATACATAGGAGAATAATAACAAACAACTCTTCCAGAGGAGTTATTTTAGGGTATTTTGAACAGCATATACAAGTACATAAAAGGACTGGGTTTTGGAGGATAAATGTGACAATCTCTGATTTTGCTGAGGAACAAATGAGAGTTTCTGGATTTCTATCTATTTGCAATTACAAATGTAAACTTGAATGGTCTCTTATTATCAATAATGTGGCCTTTGTCATGTCCAGGCTGGTTTGAACTGGTAAAACACAGGTTACACTTGGGAGAAAACAATAAAAACAGACAAGATATAACCCATAGATCTGTTTTTGTTTCATCCTCTATGAAAGATGCCTTCAGATAGGCTATAAAATGAATTTATATTGCTTGTTTAAACAGTGATCATTAAGCCCTAAACTATGTTCCAGTTTGGAAAATAAGGAGATTACACTTATGAAATATGTAATACTTTTAGAGAAGATGCATATATATGTATACTTATTCTCTAAAAGTGGCCAGAGTCCATAAGAGTAATCCCATCATTCATACATACATACATATATATATATATACACATACACACACAGACATACATTTTCCTTTAAAGTGTTATTCTTTTAGGTCTCTCCACAGAATATGCAGCTTAGCTGCTTCAGTTTTCTGAGCCACAAAATGAAACATGCAGAGATCAAACACTTAATATTAATTTATCTTTTATGCTATAGCCTGTATAAGTTCAGGTTCATAGGGCTGTGAAGGGGAAATATGTCATAAACAAGAAAGTAGTGATGAGTTGCAAGCATTTGTAATCCTTTGGCCTATTCAACCTTCAGTTCTGAATTTAAATCACCTTTGAAAATAGGAAATGTGAACATCAGTGCATTTAGACCATAGGAATAAATGCTGCATCAAATACCTAGCAGAAAGTAAATGAAACTCCTGTATGAGAGTAATAATATACGAGTCTGGCACTAAAACCTAACTAGGAACCTAGATTTCCAAGGCCAACATCTTCTTTCGGGTAGTGACCCATACTCTGCCACAACCCCTTAACAATTAATGGAGAGGAACTGAAGAAAATTACTACATTTCTCATTATTCTTCAGGTTGGATAAGTAATTTATATTGTAATGTCTCTTTTTAAAAACTTATCCTACACCTATAGCACTTGGAATACTATACTCATATCATCTAGGAATGGCATAATAAAAAACAATACTTACTCTTGAAGGCAGAATTGCAGGTAATTTGAAGAATATCTAATCCAAAAATTCTGGAGCATATTGTTCATTAATACACTAATTCCCTCACTCAATAATTACTTGTGAACTCTATGACGTGTCTGGCCCAACATCATACATACAAATATATTTTTAAAAATCTTGTCCTATACCCTCAAGAAGCCTAGAGTCTGATCTGTTCCATACATTCATTTAAAAAGTACAAAATCATAAATGAGGAAAGTATAGGCACAAAGGAGAGAGGTTTCTCTGGGGTGGAACAAGAGGGAAGTGTACAGGATCCTTATGTCAAATCAAATGTGCTCTAATCAGCCACCTGTTATAACTTCCATTTAGTATTTTAAGAAAAAAATATTCAGTACAATGTCAATTTACTACTAAGAGGTCTGGCCCATCTCTCAAGCTCTTCTGTGGAAATCCTGACCCTGGTAAGCTTTCGAACCACAGGGGGCTGCAAAGATAACCACTGCCTAACCAGGAAGGCCTATGGGAAGTAAAGTGGATATTCACTACTCATGACAAGGAGAAAATGGTCAAAACAGCAGCAAACACACTCTCATTTCTAATTTCACATCTACTCAAATGTGCACGATGCATTTGATGAAACCAAATTTGCACTCAGAATCCCAGCTGATAATCTAGATAATTTTAGTTTTCTAGAATCTGCAGCACAAGGCAAATGGAATGGATGCTTAAATAGCCATTACCCAGAATCCACTAGAGAAGATAAATTCTTAAAGAAAACACCATGGAAAAGTTAGACCTTTTAATTTCTTTCTTCTTCACACGTAAAACACCTCTTTCACTCTTTCAACACATGGCCAAATTCTGTTTTTGCCTTTCATAGATCACTATCAGTAGTCTTTTCCTACAGGAGTAGTGTATATTAGGGGTGGGATTTGGGGTGTGGAAAAAGAAAGAGAAAAATACTATATCTTCCACTGGTGGTATATTTCTCAGCTTTCCTTTTAAACCTCTGAAACTTTCCTTTAAAGTTTGAAAGACATAAAAATCCCATTACTTAACTTTCTCTCCCCAGTCCTATTGTTTAGTATGTTTAGGATGCTCTCTTGGGGAGGAGTTGTCAC
Source organism: Tonatia bakeri (assembly GCA_004024845.1). Classification (NCBI taxonomy): domain Eukaryota; kingdom Metazoa; phylum Chordata; class Mammalia; order Chiroptera; family Phyllostomidae; genus Tonatia; species Tonatia bakeri. Next base: position 352,219 of record PVIA01000313.1, on the reverse strand, counting down.
CAATCCATTTACACAGAGAAGATGTTTTTGCATTTTGCAATTATCTCCTTCCCATTTTTCCATTAAAAGTTTTTGTTCTCCAAACACCCATCCATGGTTTAAAAAAAAAACTTGCAGTAAACTAGGAATAGAGGTAAATTTTCTAAACTTGGTAAATAATATCTAAAATAACCCACAGGCGCTGTTATACTTAATAATCTCAGAGGTCTCCTACTAAGATCAGGTACAAGTTAAGGATATCCCTTTGTCATTGCTTTCCAACATGGTTCTAGAAGCTGTTGCTAATGTGGTAAGGCAAGAAAAAGAAGTAAAATGTGAACAGATTTAGAAGGAAGATTTTAAAATGTCATTCACAAATACCATGATAATATACAAAAAAATCTGAAAGAATCTAAAAATTCCTGACCCTAATAAGTGATCATAGAAAGATGGCAGGATGCAAGGTTTATATACAAAAGTCAATTGCCTTACTATTTACCAATAATGAGCAAATGAAAGTTTGACATTAAAAACACAGTATTATTTATATTAGGGCACTCAAAATGAAATACTTAGGTATAAATCTAACAAAATATGTACAGGATTTTTATGAGGAAAAGTGAAAGAAATCAAATGACCAAATAAACAGAGAGATAACCCATGTTCGTGGATAGAAATGCTCAATATTGCCAAGATGTCAGTTTTGACCAACTTGGTCTACAGAATCAATGTAATCCCAATCAAAATCCCAGAAAGCATGGATATAGAAAACTAATTTTAAAGTTTATATGGAGAGACAAAGACGCAGAATAACCAATACAATGTTGAAAGTGAAGAACAAAGTTGGGGAACTGACAGTACCCTACATCATCTTATTATAAAGCTACACTAATTAATCAAGTATGGCACTATCAAAAGATTAGACAAATAAATGAGTGGAACAGAAGACAGAGCCCAGAAATTGACTCACATAAATATTGTCAATTCATCTTTGGCAAGATAATAAAGGCAATACAATGGAGATAATCTCTTTAACAAGTGGTTCTGGAACAAGTGAACATCTATATGCAAAAAAAAAAAGAGGGAAATACAGATACAGATTTCACATCCTCCCTAAAAATTAACTCAAGATGGATCACAAACCTAAATGTAAAACAGAAAACTATGAACCTCTTAGAAGATAATATAGGAGAAAACCTGCATGATTTGTGGTATGGTGATGCTTTTTTAGATACATAATGAAAGACATTATTCATGAAAGAATAATTGAGAAGCTGGACTTTATTAAAACTAAAAACTTCTGTAATGTAAAAAAAGCAATGTCAACAGAATATAAGTCAATTCACAGACTGGGAAAAATAATTGCAAAAGACATATCTAATAAAGAACTGTTAACAAAAATACAAAAAGAACTCTTAAAACTCAACTATAAGAAAATATAAAGCCCAATTAAAAAATGGGCCAATGACCTTGACATCTCACTATAAAGATATATAGCAGAATTGTGGTAACACCCATTTTGCAAACATACAAATATCAAATCACTATTTGTACATCTGAAACTAATAAAATGGTGTATGTCAGTTATATGTCAAAAGACATACATATGGTAAATAGGCATATGAAAAGACACCCCATATCAAATGTCATTAGGGAACTGCAAATTAAAACAATTTTAATTTTTTTAAATTGGTGTTTTTAAACACAGTGGTGTAGAGACACCATCACATACCTATTAGAATGGCCAAAAGCTAGGACACTGGCAACACCAAGAGGTGAGGATGTGGAGCAACAGGAACTTCCATTCATTGCTGATGGAAATGCAAAATGGTCCAGCCACTGTGGAAGACAGTGTGACAGTTTCCTAAAAAACTAAACATATTCTTACCATAGCATCTGGCAATCATACTTCTTGTTATTTACCCAAATGATTTGAAAACCCATGCCTGCACTAAAACCTACACACAAAAACTTAGCCTTGTTCATAATTGCCAAAAACGTAGAAGCAACCATGATGTCCCTCAGTAGGTTAGTGAAGAAATAAGCTTTAGTACATCCAAGAATGGAATAGTATTCAGTACTAAAAATAAATGAGTCACCCAGCCATGAAACATGTGGAGGAAACTTAAATAAACATGACTAAGTTGAGGGAGCCAATCTGAAAATGCTCCACGGTATGTGATTCCCACTATCTCACACATTACTTTCTGGAAAAGGCAAACGTTTGGAGAACAATCAAAAGGTCAGTTTTTGCCAGGGCTTAGGGCAACAGGATATTGGATGAAGAGCAGAACACACAGAATTTTTAGGAGCATGAAAATACTCTGTGTGATGGTATCATGATGATTTAATATATATCGCTCATTATATATCTGTCCAAACCCATTACAACATCAAGTTGAACCCTGAGGTAAGCATGGACTTTGTGTGGCTATGATGTGTTGATGTAGGTTCATCTTTGGTAATGAATGTACTGTGCCAGGGGGTGGAGAGTATGTATGATATCTCTGTACCTTTCTCTCAATTTTGTTGTGAACTTAAAACTATCCTAAAAAGGCAGTCTTTAAAAAAGTTACTGCCCTCGAAGTACAAGATTGCCTCTATGAAGTAGGATTCAGTCTGCTTAGATCAAGGAAAGTGGGAGAATGTTGACTGAGTGGGCTCATTGAGAGGTAAGTCACTTCAGGTGAAAGGTATTTAATAACTACTGGCTTAATACATGAGTACTGAAACATGAGTTTGTATTATATTGAGTAAGTTTTAATGTCCTTATGTTTCTTCCATCACTTCGTATCTGTACCCTTGTCTAGTTATTCCTCAGCTTCCAAACAATGCCCAGCATATGAATAGCATTTGATTAAAATGAGCGAAATAAAACAATGTCTAAGTAAATGACCCCTGACATCAGAATTGTGGTTGGAGTGGAAATAAGATCTTGTCTTTGGAATTTATAGATGGAATCATAAACTCTTCACAGAATATTAGGACTGATTCTCTCTTTCAGTGTCTCCAAAGTGCCTGCCGCCCTGAAGTTAGGTGCTCAGCAATCACTGGTCCAGACAGGGTAACTGCATATCTATGTCCATATGTCTATATCCGTATGCTGCTGTGATCATGGACACTGAGAATGGAGACTCACAAGTCCCTGGCCACCTGCACACTGGAGATAGGGTAATTATTGCTAAAAAACAAAAGTAAAATCAATAAACAAATAAACAAAAACAACAACTGAAACCTAACTACTCACTGAGATATGAAAAGTGTCTAAAAATTTAAAGTGGCTGGTATTTAAACTTGATGTTCTTATTCATTTAATTATGAAAAATAACCTACAATATATAAAAATGAATGAAGCTACTTGTCAAGAAAGGATTCAAATATATTAATTAAAATCCTGTAATCTGTAGCAATGGAGGAGTGATACAAATTAAAAAGTAAAAATCAATCTAAAGAATACACTCCTCTAGAAAAACTGAAAAATATCAGTTGCTTTGATCCTCTAATACCAGAATGGGCAAAACACTTGAACACAGACTGCAGAAAATGCTCCATTGGCCTTACTTAAATCAGTCCAATTCTGCTCGTCATTGTTTAGTGTTCCTCTAGCTGATGCAGTAATTAACAGATCTTTGTCTGTGTCTGCTACTTTTGACATCATTTTTCACAGACAGTTTTTTGATGAATGAAAACAAACAATAGATTCTAATACCTTTTCCATATCCATTAGAAAGTAATCAGAAAACTAGAAGCAGAAGTCGGATTTTACTAATAAAAAATGTGAGGGAAGAAAAGTCAGTACATTTCATGAGAATTTTATGAATAAGTTGAGCATGAAATGAAAATAAAACAGAGCTGACAGTGTCAATCTAAAAAAAGTAGCAGATAACATGTCTGGGTCTCAAACACCAACATAAAATGTATTCTCACCTTATAATATTACAGGACTTCCCTACGAAAGAGAAACTCAGAGTGAGTAAAATTTTAAAATCCGAATTCCATTATGTTCTTAAATTTTCCGATGGAAAGATTTATCAGTACAATGAGTTAATAGTATCTCCTTTACATTTTTCAACTTAAAAATATATTCAGGATTTTTCTTGCCTTTCCTTAAAAAACGTTTTTAGAATATTTCACTTCAATGCAGTAGAATATACATTTTCTTTTTTTATTATTGTTCAGTTACAGTTGTCCTCATTTCCTCCCATTACTTTCCCCTGCCCTACCCACCCCAACCTCCCATATTCAATCCTACCCCTGTTGTCTTTGTCCATGGGTCCTTTATACATGTTCCTTGACTTGACCCTTCCCTTTCTTTCCCTCTTTATCCCCCTCCCCTTCCCCTCTGGTCACTGTCAGTTTGTTCTTTATTTCCATATCTCTGGTTCTATTTTGCTTACTTGTTTGTTTTGTTGATTAGGTTCCACTTATTGCTGAGATCATATGGTATTAGTCTTTCATTACCTGGCTTATTTCACTTAGCATAATGCTCTCCAGTTCCATCCATGCTGCTGAAAAGATAGGAGTTCTTTCTTTCTGCTGTGTAGTATTCTATCATGTAAATGTACTACAGTTTTTTGATCCACTCACTTACTGATGGGCACTTAGGGTGTTTACAGCACTTGGCTATTGTAAATAACGCTGCTATGAACAATTGGGATGCATAGGTTCTTTTGAATTGGTATTTTAGGATTCTTAGGGTATAATGCTAGCAGTGGAATTGCCAGGTAAAAAGGCAGTTCCTTTTTTAGTTTTTTGAGGCAATTCCATGCTGTGTTCCACAGTGGCTGCACCAGCCTGCATTCCCACCAACAGTGCACTAGGGTTCCCTTTCCTCCACAACTTCACCAGCACTTGTTTGTTGATTTATTGATGATAGCCATTCTGACCTGTGTGAAGTGGTATCTCATTGTGGTTTTAATTTGCATGTCTCTGATGGCTAGTGATGCTGAGTATTCTTTTACATGTCCCTGGGCCCTCTGTATGTCCTCCCTAGAGAAGTGTCTGTTCAGGTCCTTTGCCCATTTCTTAATTGGATTGTTTGTCTTCCTGGTGTGGAGTCACATGAGATCTTTATACATGTTGGAGATCAAACCCTTGTCTAAGGTATCTTGGGCAAATATATTTTCCCATACAATGGGTTTCCTTTACATTTTGCTGATGTCTTCTCTAGCAGTGCAGAAGCTCTTTAACGTGATGAAGTCCCATTTGTTTATTCTTTCCTTTATGTCCCTTACTATAGCAGACATATCAGTGAAAATGTTGCTGCGTGGAATATCTGAGACTTTCCTGATAATGTTATCCTGTAGGACTTTTATGGTGTTAGGACTTATATTTAAGTCTTTTATCTATCTTGAGTTTATTTTTGTGTATGGTGTGAGTTGGTGATCCAGTTTCATTTTTTCACAAGTAGCTTTCCAGATCTCCCAATACCATTTTTTGAAGAAGCTATTTTACTCCATTTTATGCTCCTGCCCCCTTTTTCAAATATTAATTGACCACAGAGACATGGTCTTATTTCTGGGCTCTCTATTGTGGTCCATTGATTGATATGTCTGTTCTTGTGCCAGTACTAGACTGGCCTTTCAGTGGCCTTGTACTATAGTTTGATATCAGGTATTGTGATCCCTCCTACTGTGTTCTTCCTTCTCAAAATTGCTGAGGATATTGGGGGTCATTTATGTTTCCATACAAATTTTTGAAATGTTTGTTCTACATCTGAGAAATATGTCATTGGTATTTTAATAGGGATTGTATTTAATAAGAAGCAAGTCACCAAAGTCATTTAATCTTATTATTTGTATAGTTTAAAAGCCCTTAGGTACACAGCTAGAATTTTTAACCTGGAATTCATGAGCTATTTTTGGATTCCCAAATGTCTAACAGATCCTGAAATTCATTGGAATGATTTATATGCATGTGCATGTGTGTATATTTTAAGAGGACAGAAGACCCATATTTAATAATATGTCAGTATTAGGATTCTCCAAAGAGACAAAACCTACATATGGAGAGAGAGAAAAATATCTATATCATATATATACACAGATATGTATTTACACACACACACACACATATATAATGATAATGGACACTGAGTATGGAGACTGAGAGCCCCCACAATCTGTCACCTGCAAGCTGGAGACCCAGGAAAGCTGGTGGGTGTAGCAGAGTCCAAGTCCAAAGGCCTGAGAACTAGAGGATTGAAGAGACTTATGTCTTCTCAAGCAGTCAAGCAGGAGAAACAATTTAACCTTCCTCTTCCTTTTCGTTCTGTTCAGGTCTTACACAGATGGGATGATCTCTCCTCATATGGGGAAGGAAAATCTGCTTCACTCAGTTCACCAGTTCAAAGGCTAATCTCTCCAGAGACATCTTCACAGACACACCCAGGAACAAGGTTTTACCAGCTCCCTTAGCATTCCTCGGCCCAGTCAGGTTGACACGAAGTCACCCACCACGATATCTATGACCCACAAAATACTGGGATCGTTGAGAATTCATTCAGCTGTACTTACTTCACTAGACTGAGTCACATGATCTATCTTCTTTTAATGAACAGAAATCTGGTAGTAAATCTAATTTCTTTTTTATTCTATTTACATTTGCATGCAGCCTTAATTTTTTGTCCTTTGCCACCTCTTCTAATTATGCATGCTCTTCCTTACAATTTTGCCTAAGTTCTAGGCTTTACCTATCACTTTTATGCTGCCAAGTCCTCTTTACTTCAATCTCTGATCACTCCCCTGAGCTATAAGAACCACAGCAAAATGAGCTTTTATATATTTTTACAGGATGTCCACAGTCAAATTTTATATTGTTACTTCTTAATTCCCTGTAACAATCAGTGAAATCATCTAGTTTCTCAAGGTCAGCAAATCATGCCATATTGAGCCTTCTGTTTCTTTTGTTATTATATACAATCTTTTCAACTTCACTGAATAAATGTTTCTTGCATCTTGTCTCCTCACATTGTCAATATTTAACTTTAAACACTTGTCATGGCTTACATAAGCAATGACAACTTCCGCTTGAGTATTCTTTCCTAAATCTACTAATATCTCTTCTAATATCACTAGAACAAACAACCCCAAAAAGAAACTTTTTGTTGTTTTGTAGTGTTTTCAAGTCCTGGTTCTCACCACACTGTACTACGTTGTTAAAATTTGCATTCCCCGCTCACCTCTGTACATAGCAATGCTCAATGTCTCACTCTTCTCTCTGTAGACCCAGTGGATCCAGCACTCATATAATATATAAGTAATACTATAGCAGAGATGAGTATAGTCTACCAAAATGTGTCTGCTTCTATATTTTTGAGTTGTTTCTGGATGACAGCTGCCCACAAGTGGACTACATTTCCCAGCTCCCTAATTATGCATGTGACTAGTTCTCAAAAGCAAATGTTTTTTAAGGATTTTATTTTTTATTTTAGAGAGGGAAGGGAAGGAGAAAGAGAGAAAGAGAAACATCAATGTGTGGTTGCTGGGGGCTATGGCCTGCAACCCAGGCATGTGCTCTGACTGGGAGTCGAACCTGCGATGCTTTGGTCACAGCCCGCGCTCAATCCACTGAGCTATGCCAGCCAGGGCTCAATAGCAAAATTTTATCTGAAGTGATATGTTGTTTCCAGCCCAAGGCGTTTAACAACTTGGTGTATACTGCTCTCACATTTGTGTTTCACTAGTTGAATGTAGAGAAGTCCAAAGCCTTGGAAGAGAGAGAGGCCAAAAGATGCAGAAAACTTGAGTTCCTGTCTCACAATCTGGAGGCAATTACTTTCCTGCTAGAGAACCTTCATTGGGGAAGCCTGAGAAAGTATAACTTTTTATTGTGTCAAGACATGTTTGCTAAAGCGTTATAGCTACTAACTATCCCAATGTGTTAGTCAACGAAGTATTTTGAAATTAATTTTTATAATGTACTCACATATTATACATTTATACAAATGGATAAAGGCAGAAAAATAAAAAAACATTTCTCTCTTGCATTTTCCAAAGTGTGGTTACGGTATACAAAAAGCCATTAAATAATGTTTCATTCAACCTTTTTTGTCAGGACATTAATGCGATTTCATAGGAACTTAACTCTGGTCCATATCAATTAGCTGATGATAAAACTGGATGCGTTATATGACATTTTACTTAAAGTAGAAGAGGCTACTAACAGTGCTAAGGGAGAACTTACTATAATGATCTGGGATTCATTATATGCCACTTCCTTTAAATATAGAGAAAAATTATAGACTATCTAGAACATATCTCAAAATTTGCATCTTTATAAAAATGTGTGCTTTAATAGTTTTTTCACTTTAGCATTAAAGCGAAAGTACCATTTTGCTCAAGAAATAAAAAAGAACATTACAAATAATTAAAGAAAATATAGAATATGTTGACAACTAATTAAGCCAATGAAAGCACCTGGATGAGGGCCCAGTCACACCTACCCAAAAAACAGACTGAGCTGAGTAACCATATTATGCACATCGGCTTTTTCATAAAAATCTGTGCGTCCTGGGATTGTTTACTTTGCCCAATGTATACATCAATGGTTTTTCCCAGTCTTGCATAGTCAGTCAATTTATTTCAGTAAAATTGAATTAACTGGGAAAGAAAATTTAATCAAGCAGTTTCCCCTCCAGCACACTATCCTTCCCATAATGCATTAGGACTGGTGAAATGAGTGCACACACACATGTATATGTAAGGTGATGATGAATTTGTAGTACAGAAACCTGTTTAGAATTGAATTCCATGTAGATATATTCACTGGTTCTTCTGAATGTAATACAATAATACATGGTCAGGGCACAATAATAACTCATTTGTGTTGATCTTACTATCTGTATAAGTTTGAAGCCTGAAGTCCATTTCATCCTTAATACTCAAGGTGTGTATTGAGTATTGCACTTTGGACCAACTGCATCGACATCACCTGGAGCTTGTTGGAATCACAGAATCTCGAGTCTCACCCCAGCTGATCGCTATACATGTTAAAAATGGGAGAGCACCAGTCTAGGGAACAAAGAGGGAATAAAAAGTGGGTTGATGACAGTTCCAAAGTAAAAGCACTGCTCTGAAAAAATAATGTTATTCCAGTTTAATAAAATGTTTCCTGAAATTAGGACTTTTCTGAATATTACATTTCTAGGTTAAGCCATTTGTCTATTTAGTGTTTGAGGACTAGCATTAAATGTCAGGGAAAACAGGCAAGATTTTCTTATATGGTCTTTCCATTAGTTAAGATGTTTCCAGCTGAAAATCATGGAAAAATTCACATTTGCTAAAAGAAACTCTGGGCGTATGTGCGGGGCGGGCATCAGAAATGACTCTGGCTTCCTTTGGTGGTATTTCCTTCAGTTTCACCCTCCTTCCTGTGTAGCTTCTAGAAGATGATAAAAGGCGGCAATAAAATTGACAGGTCTTTCACATGGCCAAATCCTGTCCAGATGAATAACGAGTGTCTCTTCTTGTGGCCAACAGTTAAGAAAGAGGACATTTTCCCCAGAATTCCTAAGCAAATGTCTCCTTGTATTTCATTATTTCATTGGGATAATATGCACCCCTCCAAAATCAATGCCTTCCATCCCAGGAATGTGATTCCTTATTGGCTTAGCACAGACCCTGAAACAGTGGTCATCAAGGGGATGAAGGGACCTTGACTGGCTCATGGCCTTAGATCAGTCCTGCCAACTGCTTCTCAGGGTTCTAATTAATAAGAAGGGGTAAGGATGAATGCTGAGAAGCCAATCAGGATGTTTACCAAATTCTACATTTCTTTTATTAGAACTTCATAAGCATGCCTGCAAAATTCACTTGTGAAATAAATATATTCTAACTTGAATAAACTAGATGAAAGTTCCATATTTTTTTAAAAATGGTCTGTGAATTTTGCTTTATAAATAATCATCATTGCTGAAGTTGCCAAACTAGGATTAGAAGTTAGTAGCAACTCAGTGAAGAATTTGTATGTTATATGTCCTTATTCTTGGCACTGAAGTTCTCCCCTTTTACTTTATGGGTTGGAATTACTCATATGATTGATAAGCAAAATCTAAGTACATGAAGATATAAATTACACAAGTATCTAGGCAAGTCGACTTTTATTGAAATTTGCCTGAGTCAATAGTAACAACTTATAAGTGAAGAATGCACATCATCTATGTGTCCTTCATGGTCTGTATGCATAAGTGAAATGTCTAATGAGTTAATGGTCTCCATATCCACAATGTTTCAGAGTATCAGGAAAATGTTTTCTCTCCTCCATCTCTCCAAACGCTAGTAATTTCTCACCCCTCAGTCAATGCCGTCCCTAGGAAGACTTCCCAACTCCACAGGTCATAGTAATTTTTTTTTATTCCTAGTATTTTCTCAGCCCTTGTTGACTAGATATTGGTGTCTAATCATTTTGTAAATATCGATCTTTTTGGCCAATATTATTCAAATGCCTCAAGAGCATAGTAAATCAGCGTACTTCTTTATATCACATACAGGTTGGAGCACGGAATAAGTATTTCATGAAAAAATAATTGATGAAAAAATGTAGCAGTCTCTATTTTCTTCCCTTCACTGCTAAACTAAATGTGAAATTTGTAAAAAAGGCGGTAAAGATCGTTGTAGCTTAAATGAGCTGTTCCACCTTAGAATCACCACCACACTCCCAGCATCGCTCTTCTGACTCTAGTCAGTTCAGTGACGGAGTGACAGTGAGCCCTCCGCAGATGTCTTGGCTGCGCTTTTACTTTTCTGCTTCCTCTGGTGTCTAAGCCACTGGCAGAGACAGTAATAATAATTTGACAAACATCTAAAAACTTATCCTTTTTTCTTTTTTTAATTTAATTTCTTTTTTATTTTCTTTAGAGAGGGAAGGGAGGGAGAAACAGAGAGAGAGAAACATCAATGTGCGGTTGCTGGGGGCTGTGGCCTGCAACCCAGGCATGTGCCCTGACTGGGAATTGAACCTGTGATGCTTTGGTTCGCAGCCCATACTCAATCCACTGAGCTATGCCAGCCAGGGCAAAACTTATCCTTTTTTCCAATGCTGTTTTTGTACAAATACCTTTAATATTTGCCTAGCAAAGAGACAACATATTAAAGATAATTTAATATATTTTAAAATATAAAAAATATAAATAGAACCCTACTATAAGAGCTCAGTACTACATGCAGGTCATACCATAAAACAATGTCTTTTTCACTTATATGTTAATATTCAAGGCTCTGCATGGGTGTCCAACCTGCGGCCCATGGGCCACATGCAGCCCAGGATGGCTGTAAATGCAGCCCAACACAAAGTCATAAATTTACTTAAAACATGATGAGATTTTTTTTGTGATTATGTGTTGCAAAGTATTTACTATGTGGCCCAAGAAAACTCTTCTTCCAGTGTGGCTCAGAGATGCCAAAAGTTTGGACACCCGTGCAAGATGTGCACAGAAAGGAAACTCCTCTGAATATGTTTAAAACTACAAATAAAAGTTTCAGATTAATTCAAGCACAAAGGAATATTTTCAAAGGAAATCATTTAAGTAACAGAGGTGCTTTGAGGGTCACCAACTAAAGAAATACTGAAGTAGGCAAAATGGATTTGTACTGAAAATCAAGAAAGGTAATTTCTAGTCCTAGCTAGTTAGCTCCAGGGTTTAGGAATGCACATAATTACGAAAGGGCATACCACATGCTTTTGTTCTAACTAAAATAGGCTCTTAAATGTATTTAGTCCATGAATAACCATTACAGTACCAATATTTCTGTTTGGATGCTTTCTGTTTCAGTAACAGCAAACCCAATTCCAACACTTGTCCTGAGATTTGAGCCCAAACCCAATAGTGGTACCAAACCAGGCCGCGTTTTTTTTTTTTCATCTCTACTCTACCTTCTGCTTTTCCTTGTACTGTGTAGGATTTCCTTCATGGTCTCAAAATTCTTTCTCCAGCTATATGGCTACGTAAGCCTTATTTCACATTCTTCAGATGTGGGAAAGTATCTTTTTCCCCCAAAAGTCAGCAAATTCCAAGATTTATTCTAATTAGATTAAGTCATACATGCTCCATGCACTAATTACATTGGCCAGTGCATTTTAAATGCACTGTGGAGGTACATCCCAGGCCATGTGCTCTACCCCGGAAAGCAGGAGTGGGTTTAGCTTCCCTCAGGCTACAAGGATGTCTTAGTAGCAAATGGGAACTTTGAAGAATGAAAAATATGACATTGATACACATGCAGCAAAAAAAAAAAAAATCATTCTCCTCATTAGAGGAGAATGCAAAGAAGGATAAAAATGATAAATTGGTTAAATGATAAAAGTTTAACAAGAGAAGGGTAGTAAGTGAAACAAACGAGTGAGCTCAGCTGAATCACTATAAACGTACATAATGCATACCAACAATAATGTTGCAGTCTGGGGATGTCTTTTAAAAATGGAATCCTCCCTCTTTAAATTAATCTAATCATTCCTCATATAAGAAATTAATCTGTATTTTCTGGAAAACATTAAAATGTTTATGGAAGTTAGGTAGTTACTGATTTTGATCAAAAATTTAATTAGGGACATGATTTCAGAGAATGAATCACATGAAGACCAAATAAGATGATATATTGTTCACTGCTTTTTCATATCCTAAAAAAATACATTTTTTATTTTACCAGTGAAAACTTAGTGCATTTTCTCAGATTCCAAACAACCATTTATCAGTTTTGTTATCAATATTATACTATACAGATGTGCAAGCTTCTAAATTGAAAAATGTAATCTCTTATTAGTGACCAAATCTTAATAATCAAGACATTTTTAGCTTACTTGAATTCTAATAGAACAACACAATGTTTACAGACTTATTGGTACTATATTGAAAATACCAATTAAAGAGTTTTGTGATGTATACATTGTTTCATTTAAAACAAAATGAAAATAATAGAGGGCTTACATACTTTGTTATGCTTGGCTGAAGAAGCCAACAGTATAAAGTTCAGGAAATTATGAACTGCCCTGATGAAGAATATCTTTAAAACCCAGAAAAGAGAGCCTCCTGCCCTTTGTCTTCTCAGCAAGACGCAAGCCTGCGGATGGTTCCGAGTGGGGCTGGCTGGGCCTGGTTTGAACACAGTCTCCCCGAGAGAGAGACAATACTAGTATCAGTCTTAAATGCTGTGTCCTTTTGGCATTAAGCTCCCACTTCCTTCCAGTCAAAGTGCACCATCGTGCCCCTCTTACTTAGAAAGTCTCAAGTAGCCATTTCACCAAATGTTATACACAGACAACCTTCACTCCTTTTTTTGTTTGTTTGTTTTTGTTTCTTGTCAGCCTGGATACCAAGAATCCTGATGATTCTTTTCATTCTCAATGGCCCGGCCCTATTGGTTCCTTGGCTCCTGTATAACACAGCTCTAGCTCTTCTGTGCCAGGCTGGGGTGCAGCCACATGCCGGCAGAGGCTACTTCTGGACCGAAGCATCTTAACAACGTGTCAAGAAGAGCTATAAACTGCAGTGGGTATGGATTTATTTTCAACTTACTCTATTTATAGTCATGGCGGGCTGGGCTGACCCATACTATGTTTAACCTCACAAACAATTTGCTGAACACATGCTTTGTGCTCAGCACTGTGCCAAGTGACTGGGGTTAGACTAGTGAGAATGCGAGGTCTGCACCATGAGATGGCAATGCTTCAAAGTGAAAATACGGCATGCAATTATAAACAGTGCAAATGCTAAATTGTGCAGTTGGGGAGAGCAACAGATATATGAAGCTATAAGTCACAAAAAGCTTCATAAAACAAGACAAACTTTTTAAGTAATATTATACACAGCTGCAGTCTGATGATTTCCTTGCTATTTTCTTTCCTTGCCCCCTCCAACTATTATTTCGCATTGTCTACATAACTTTTAGCAAAGTGAAAGCTATGTAGACCCTTAATAAATGATTATAGCAATGATATTGAATATGAGTGTCAGATATCTGAATCTATTAGAGGGTTGGAAATTTTCTTACCAAAAATGCCTGCACACTTTGTCTTCTCCCCAGCAGTCAATGAGATGAAGTGGCAACTATGATGGTCTTCTCATTCTGGGCTCACAACAATGTTTGCACACGAGTCCCCCAATCTTCTTCCAAACTCAAATGCAATTTCTGTAATGGATGTTACAAGCATGAATGCTTAATTAGGAAGCTGAAAGAAATATTACATGTTCAGAATAATTCAGTTGAACTTCAGATAGAAATGGTATCTTAATAACGCTGCTTTTCTTCAGGGAGCTATTCCTCCACCTGGAAAATTCTGGTCAGCAATAACAGGCGGACCCTGTGCTACTTTACCATGAGGAAAACAGAACAAAGAGATTTTCTTCACGGAAGAGGGATATGGAGGCTTCCTGGCTGCTACTGTGATGGAAATATGTGTGGAACCCTTCTTTCTGTACTAACGTCAACGTATTTCAATGTTATATAGAATTGCATGATCTGTCAACACTGGGTTAAGCCCATCCTGTCTGCATAGGAGCAATGTTACAAAAAAAAAAGACAATATAAATCAATGGAGAATGAGTTATACAATAACACAACAGGTAAACTAGTCATTTAAATCCCCTGGAATAAGTTCTGTGAATTGTCCATCAGTCACTGTTCTTGGCAGTTTAAATGAAATATTATAGTAAACATCTTCTTTCCAAAGAAAGTGAATTTTTCTTTAGAAACATATTTTATTATAATAAGAGCAATAGTTCATGATGTGTGAATAATAAAAAGTATCTGCTATCATTTCCACTCTTCCCTCCCTTTGTCTTCTGTATGCAGATGTGAGAATAGTTTGCATGAACAATAATAAAAAATTTTTAAAAAAGAAAATGAAGAGACTAAAATTATTATACATCATTTCTTTTTAAGAATGCTACTTGGTTCTTTTATTAATTAATTTATTATTTTCATTTCATAGTTTTATTGCATTTATTGGTGTTACTTCGGTCAGATTTAACAATAAGCAGAGACTATAGGTGAGTTTCATAGTGTATAATTTTCTAAACCTCTTTAGCACAGAGATACACTGTTATTGAACTTCGTCGTTTCATGTTGTCAGCATTTGAAACATTGCTCATTGTATAATTGATGCTTTGGATTCTTCATTTACAAAAATTTGCTTTATAAAAAAGAGTATGGCTTTTGGTTCTTCCTTCCAAACCCAGTTTTCGCAATTGCTCACATATCATTATCAGTCAGTTCAGTGAGGAGCCAGCTGATGCAGGGCTCTGCTACCCGTTTGTCCTTACATCTCCTATTCTAACGTTTCTAGGAATGGGGTCATTTGACAGTACTAAACAAAGTGACTCTGAATTTTGAAAATGAAGAGGTCACAGCTTGTGCTGTGTGTTTTTCCATACAGAAACTTGGTTCCTTTTGCTATTTGTGAAGATTTTCCTACATATAATCTTCAGAGCTGCAGCCAGTTGAACTCTCAACATTTGCTGATATTTTAGAAGCAGCATTTTGCAGAGATGTTTCCCTGTAGTAGAAGACCAAGGAAGTTATTTTCTTCATAGTATTTCTTAAAACAACTTTTTTTTTTTTAAAAGAGTTTGTTGAGGTATTCTATTGACTGGTTAAAAGTTTAGGCAAAAGTTAGTTATCAACGACCAAGTTTCTTACACTTCTCAATTCCATTAGATATATCTTTCACCAAAAAGTAGTTTTGTACATTTTCACCCCAGCTCTTAAAATTGAAATCTGAAACTTCTTAGGACAAACAACAATAATAACTAATTTTGTATTGTTACATACAACTTATAAGTACTATAATATTCTATATTTTATACACAAAATAATTAGCAACAAAATATTGGTGCTATATGTGGTAGTTTTCAACTTTTCTCCATCCATTTGGCCTTAGACCCTTATATATAAAACCATTGTCCCCAGTATTCCACTGAACCTACACATACCGAGGTCAACAATGGCACCGAGTTGTTAATTCCAATGGTCAATTTGCAGGCGTCATCCTACTTGATAATAGCAGAGTTTGACAGTTCATTATTCATCATTAAAATAGAGCCATGGCTTCTTGGACACTATTTTCTTGGGGTTTTCCTTCTTTCTCATGCTCTTGCATCCTCAGTTTTCTTTGTTGGTGATTATTCCTAATTGCTCCAACCAGTATGTGAGCTTGGGCCCGTTCAGCACACTTTTATTTTTTTTCTTTACTTACTTTTTAAGTGATCACATCTCATCCCTTGACTTTAAATATTATATATATGCTAATGACTTCAACACCTATAGTTAGAACCAGAACCTTCCTTGGACTCCAACCATATAAATCCAACTGCCGACATCAGTCTTTAGATGTCCAAATTCCTGGGCAACTCACCTACACCACAAAACTTGCTCTTCCCAGAGTCTAGCCCTATGCCAATCAACGAAAACTTTATTATTTGGCAATCCCATCTCTGAGCCAACATTGTTAGTTCTACATTCTAAATATAGTTACTACTTCAGTTTTTAATGTTCATCCAGGCATAAATGGGTTGGTCCTTTATCTCTATAAAATCTGTGCTTAAAACATTACATTTAAGTGAAGCTTTCCTTGACATATAGCAATTTTAGGTAAAAAAAAAATAGGTTAGTCTTGTTTATTTGCTTTTAACTGACCTTTTTTTTACTATAATGTAAGCTCTATAAAGAAAGATGTGTTTTTCTCTATCCTGGTGCCAATATGTCTAACATATAGTAAGTAGCTTGTCAATAAATATTTTTAAATAAATATATAATTAATTATCTTTAATTCAATGTCAGGTATTTAAATCACATAGTGCCTTAGAAGCTTTTTAATGTTTATATTTTGGGAGATTTGTTGTGGGAAGTTCCTTGTAGATTGCCGATTCCACAGCTCTACAGCTCAGAGTGCAGGTAATGAAGAGAACAGAAGCTTGATTCATAATTGTAGGATGTAAGGAAAAAACAGTATTAAGGAGGAAAGAAATTATTCTGAGTTAGAAAACAGGTCACTGCTTATTGTTTAAAACCATTACAGTATTAAAATTTTATGTTGCAACATAATAACGTAATTTACCCTGACTGGTATATCACTTTAAAGAGTTCATAGCTCCTTTAACATAAATTGTCAGTGTGATCATGACTAGTACCCTAAAGATAGTATGATTATACCATTTATTGTCTAAACTGGAATACTTCAGAGTTCTAAGACAGAGTGCTAAAGTAATTAAAGTTAGATACTTTTTTTAAAGGGTTTTATTTATTTATTTTTAGAGAGGTGGAAGGGAGGGAGAAGGACAGGGAGAGAAACATTAATTGGTTGCCTCTCGCATGTCCCCAAATGGGGACCTGGCCTGCAACCTAGGCATGTGTCCTGGCTGGGCATTGAACTGATGACCTTTCTATTCACAGGCTGGCACTTAATCCACTGAGCCACACCAGCCATAGCTAAAATTAGATACTTTTTGAAATATGTGTTTTTTGAATGAAGTTATATATTATATTATATTTATGTAATACTTCTGCTTAAAAACTATTTTTGGAAATAAAATAAAAGAACAGATAACTATTCTTGGTACATGATCAAATAACTCAATAATTTTCCCAGCTTTATCCTTCTAATATTCTACTTTTCACAAGAATGCATTTTTTCAATATGGCTTTTATATTGTTTGCTTATGTATAAATACCTGGGATATACTTCAAAGTTGAAACTTATGATGAAAAATTTTGAAATTGTTATCAATTTCACTTGACTTTTGTGCTAGCTTGGCTCAGCCTAGAAGAAGATACCAAGTTTGAGTTATATGTGCGAGACATGTGTGAAGGATAAAACAAAGAAAGACCAGGAGTAGACAGGGAGTGTCCCCAGGTCATGACACAGGTCTGACACCTGAGAAAGGAGAGAGGGAAGCAAGGAATATAGTGCATAAAGAATACAGCTCTGAGGAAGTCTAGGCCGGCTGCTGGGGAGTCTCTAAGTAAAGGTGCCCGTTAGAGGAGTCCTGTTCTGGGGAGAAAGGACCCAGCTCTAGTACGTTACCAGGCTCCGTTATTGACCATTGTCACAGTCTTCTCAGGCTGCTATAATAGAATACTACACACCAGGTGGCTTAAACAACAGAAATTTATTTCTTACAGTTCTGGAGGCTGATAAGTCCACGCTCAAGGTGCCCGCCAACCTGACACCTGGTGAGAGGGCTCATCCTGGCCTGCCGACAGCCATCACCTGGCTTTGTTCTCACATGGCAGTGGAGGAGAGAACAAGCAAGTTCTCTGCTGTCTCTTCTTATAAGGACATTAATCCTATTGGATGACGGCGTCACTTTTATGACCTCAGTTACCCTTGATTACTTTTTTATAAGTTCTATCTCAATGTAGGGTATAAGGGCTTCAACATATGAATTTTGGGAGACACAGTTAAATCCATCACAGCTGGGTTGATCCCAGAGGGAATATGCTTCAGCATAAAACACACACCAGATCCACAGGGGTGGCAGCCAGAGCTATGAAGCAGCTATACGACTTGTAGCAGTTTTTCTTGAAGGCAGGTGTGAGCATCCACAACTCTACTCTCTGCAAGTGCTGGAGCACCTGTCCACAGAGCCAGTACGCCCAATGAAAATTATTGTAAATTCTACTCTTTTATGAAAATGTATAAATACATTGCCCCTAAAATATTCATAATTAAAATTATTTGCCTCCACTAATGGTAAATTTCTTTGACAAATATATTTTATAAGAAGAACTCATTAAATAAATTTTTATCAAAATTAGATTTGAAAAATCATGGGATTTTTCAACTTTATTTCATAAATATGCAGAATATAACTGTCTCCAATTAAACATAAGAGTGTCACCCATCAAAGATACATTCCACAGGTTGATATCTAAAGTACAATTATGAATTTAAAAAAATAAACATTATATGTGATTTCAGGAATCACCAATTAATTTTTAGTTTCTGTCTTGATGTTTTAGGGACAAATTTCAATGTTTTTTTGTTTGCAAATTCTGTTTTTGACAATTCACAGCAACTGATTTATTGAATGTTTCAATAAAGATCTCCAACTGATTTTGACCAAAGTGCAAACCAAATTTAAAAGGCTACTTAAAATGTGCACTGTCACCGCAGAACACTGAGGTTCTGGTAAGTTCTTCTAGATTCTGCTCAGAAGTTCTAAGTGGCAAACATTTCTAAACCCTAATTGATGACAGGGAGCAAATCAAGTACATATTTTCATGAAGACATGTTCAATGTCACCTTTGTTCCCAAAATGGTAAGCTACTGCATGTGTACAATATTATAATATCTGTGAATTTAGACAACTACAGTTTCTGTTTGGACTGGTAGTGTATCACATGTTGTTTGGAGACAATTATGAATTACGAGTACACCTCAACCAAGTCACAGTACATTTCTTCTCCATGGTTTCTTAATTTATTAAGAACATAGTTTTTATGATGATAACTTCTTCAGACAAAAACTGTTTTCTTTTATCCTCACCCAATGGCATGCCTATTGACTTTAGAGAGAGGGGAAAGGAGAGAGAGAAACATCAATCCGTTTCTTCTCGTATGTGCCCATACTAGGTTGAGGGATAAAACCCTCAACCTAGGTATGTGCCTTGACTAGGAATCAAACCTGCAACCTTGTAGTTTATGGGACAATGCTCCAACAAACTGAGCCACACTAGCCAGGGCAGAAAATGGATTCTTATCATTACCGTTAAAACAAATAATTTTAACAGAATGTATAAGCATATTAGTAATAACAACAGATGCTTCACCTTCAACAGAATAAAATTTAAATATCTTTTATTTGAATTAAAATAAATTATTGTTTGAATTCAGTTAACAGATGTTCAGTTTAAAGAATCTAATGACTCTGATAGGAAATTGGTACTATTTAGTAACCGAAAGTATATTCAAATAATGTAGCAAATACATTAATACATATCATTGTTATGCATGCATAAGAAACTTGGAATTGTAAATTACCAAATTATACTTAGAAGAAAAGTTTCTGATCCAGATGAAAAGTGATTTTTTTTCATAATGTAAAAACACCTTAGGTTTAAATCTTTTGAGGAACACCATCTAACTTGCAAACTCAGCACTGATGCTTCAGAATCCTCTTTGTTTCTTCTGAATGTCTTGTGACTCACAACATCAGTAGTATCTCCGTGGTAGATGGTAGATGCCAAAAACATTCTGTGCGGGTGGCATGTTCAGTGGTTATATTGCTGTGCCTTGGGATTCCATCAAAAATACATTTTTATTTATATTTATTAGTGCTGAAAGGGTTATTGTGAAATTTTAAAATAGTGTTACCAAAAATTAAATAGCTGTCGATTTACACTCTACAATACATGAGAAAATCATTATAGCATTCTCTACAGCCGAACAGCTTGGCCCCTGTTCCCTGCACGTAATTCATGGGCACTGAACCTATCATTTTCCATGTTCACCACTGGCCCCATCAATGGGCAACGCTACTTACATTTTGTAAGCCAAACATGGACCACAGAGCAAATGGCTAGCATAGCAGCAGGCAGGCAGGGATATTCAGCATCAGATACTTTACCTTTAACCACTCCAAGCCAGCCCTGTTAGCTAACTCTAGCTGCTTATATCTGAATTCACTCTATTTCACCACTAAGTGCCCTACACGATGTTCTGAACAGGAGGTATTGGTTATAATGCATGCGAAAAAACATCAGGAAAAGAGAGGCCAGTTTTGTTTTCTTTCGTTTTTCCTATTGAACTACTCATTAAGATAAGTTCTCAGTTCACGACACACACATTACACACAGTTCTAGAAGAAACCTCAGCGGAAGCGGGAAGTAAAAAATTGAAGTTGACCAAATTTACCCTGTTTTAAGGTAAATAATAATAATCCATCCTTAAAATATAACAAAGTTGGAATAAATGCCCGGTAACAGGCCTAAGTTAAGACATATGGTGCTTTCACTTAAGATTGCTGTGATCATTGTTCCAGGCTACACCTGATTTTTGTCCCATCTTTAACTCCTTGTCTGATAACTGACCTAATCCATCTTGTTTATCACAAGTGTGAGCAGGGCACCCAGGCTTGGTAAGTCACAATTGCCAGGGATGTTGAGGTGATCCGGGCTGAGCCAGTCAGGGTCTTGTGTGAAACGTCCGGCCATAGTGATCGCAAAAGACTCTCTCTACCCCCAGTGTCATCAGGCTAAGGTGATACGAATCTGGAATTGTTGATGACCATGTGGCTTACCACATTAATGGAGCAAATATGAGTGGTAGAAAGAGAAACAGGGATGGAGAAATCTGATAGCATTATTTGAATTCTGGGTCCATTCTAACTAACCATAGTTCTAGCTCAGGGAAGAGAAAAATACATGTTACAATTAGGTGTTGTTTTTTTTTTACTTAAAAGTGACACCTAAATACAAATAGATATTTATCATTCCCATTTTATAGTAAAGATACTAAAAATGGAAAGGTTAAGCTTCCCATTTGGTTAAGGGAAAGAAAAGAGTCCAGCGTACATTTTTGTAAATGGAATTTATATAAAGGAAACACTTCTTTCTCATAAATATGGTTTATTAAAACAAGTGCATTCTACTAAAAAAAAGCTCAGTTCTTATAATATGAAATAAACTCAGCAAAACTTTTAAATTACTTTAAAATAAGATAATAACTCTCTTATACAATGCCAGCATTTGAAATATTAACAATCCTTGATTGTCTTTCAATAACCTCCTCAAAATAAATGTGCCTCAAATATACAATCTATTACATTCTACCTTCCACATCTAGAACACTGTTGTTAGTAGAGAGGTAACAATGTCGGAATGTTCAACAAAGTAACCTGGTTATGACTAGTCCTATTATTTCTAAAAGCCTCCTAGGTCTTCATGTTACACTGGTGGTTTTTCCTCGGTTCCCAAAATTAGTGCCATAGCAGAGAGACTCAAGTCCTGGCAGTTATGGATTATGGCTAAATAAATAAAACTCTCTCCTCAGTAAGTGCTCAGTTGATCTTACTACTTTCCTCAGATGACATTAGATGAAGAGTAATGTCAAGGGAATTCTTGAAGTAGAAAACAAATACATAAAGTCATTTGGCAGAGACAATTCGCACAGGAATAAGATCTGCTCCTTTACTGTGGTGATGCTGAGAATATTTTGGGGTTCGTTATATGAGCAAAACTTTGGGAACTGTGAACAAGTTGTCAAACCAGTGCTTCTCCCCTTCATCCTCTCAATCTGGTTTACGACAGGCAATGAGATGCTGACGGCACCAGCAGTGGGAAAGTGTCCCCAAATGTGGGGCAGGCTACAACATGCATTCGCAGTTCGCCCTGTGCAGGTCCTGGGCTGCCAGATTGTTTCATCTCACACACCAACTCAGCCCACCCGGGGGTGATGGCACTAGTCAGTCATCACGATGAGGACAGTGAAGCCGGGGCATTAGACAGGGACAATCTAATGGAAAAGAAAATAACGCCGGATTGAATGGAAATTCTGCTCTGGAAAAGGAGGAACGAAGGGCAAAACGACTGCCACATACTAGAAGGACCTTGCTTCTTTTGAGATGCTTTTATATGTTTAACTCTGATCGAGTGTGCTTCAGTGTCCTTGAGTGGTGGGGGGACACTCATAAAGTTAAGGCTTAACTTATCCATTGATTCCACAGTACTGAAGCCACTGTCATACCTGCTGGGCATGTGAACTGATCAAGTGCATTATTGCCAGACATCACTCCCAGGTTACCTTTCTAATATGAGGTAGAGGAGTGGACTTCGGACTGGCTGAATCCTGGATCTGGATCTGCAAAAGGACGCTGTAAGGACTGAGTTTCACCTCACGTAATCGTTCTTGCAGTAAGGAACGCAAAGTTTTGTTTTGTTTTGTTTCAACAATAATTTTCCCCTGAAGAGTAAGCACACACACATGCCCATTGTCACAGGACACTCAGGAGTTAAGAGAAATGTCAGGAAGATTTTTACAAAGAAAGAGAGGAAAACACTGGAAGAAAGAACGTCCAAAGGAGCTGTGCACACCCTTTCTTCTGGGCAGGAAGGATGACCTACAACCGCTTACATCTATCGAGAACTTTGGGATGTTGATTCTTTCTGAGAGTGTTCTGTGTTGCCACCTACATTGCTAACCATATCCACAAATCTCTGTAACCTTTGCCACAGAAAAATATTTCTCACTATATCTGTCACAGGTGGGCACAGGTAACTAGGCTCTTGGTGATCATGGACAAAGAATAGAACCAAACACACAGAGAGTCTATAGCAGAAAGAAAGAACAGATTTATTAAGCGATAGTACACTCCACAGATCATCAGCTAACTCAGAGCAGAGATTGACCTCAGGGGCTGGAGGGATTCTAATCTTATAGGGTGGATATTTCCTGCCTAGTTTTGGCAGACTTGTTACACATGTACAAGTAGTTATATTACTTTAAACTACTGTGCATGTGCTCTCCTTGATTGGCTACTGGGGAAGGGGTCCTACAATGTTAATTTATTATAATTCTATTATAATGAAGCAGGGATCATGTAGAATTCTGCACAGGTACATTCATGATTCACCATGAATTAGTGCTTTTCCAGAAAGTGGGAGCAACCGGTCTTAGAGCAGGGTCTCTGTCCTGTATCGATGTCCTTTATCTTAACCCTGGGGCTCCTCCGGAGTTTCCTCCTTCCTGACTGTCTCTTGCCTCATGTGTGCATGACCCTATAATGCCATTATGATCCCATGGTGACAACTGCAAATGAGAGGGAAAAAATCTCTAATATTTCTTCCCTCCATCTTTCCAAACATATTTAATAACTTGCTGTCTAGAAAATAAATACAATAAAACAAGACAAAATTAAAATTGAAATGTTCAAATAAGAAAAATTTTAAAAGACATTCAAAAAAGTATTACTGGTATATAATTGAGAAAAAAGGATATTCTTTTTGGAAACAGGAATCAAATTGGGCTCTGAGTTATCAAGCAGTAGTGCAGAGAAATGACAAAGCAAAAATCACGCCACAGAAAGGTAAACAGGCAAGGAAGACTTCCCCCAGGATGCTGCAGCAGGGAAGAGAGACTGAACTCGATTCTGATGAAGCAAAAGGTGGGAGAGTTTTTAAGGGCTGCAATGAGCTAGAGAGCACCTATGGGAGAACACTGGAGGCAGGTTTATCACATGGCTTGTGGAGGACAGACTCTAGTTATTCCTGAGACTGTAAATCTCTCTCCCTGTGATTAGGCCACCGGTGTTTGCTAATTGACCCCGATGGAAATTGGGCTTCTAACTTCCTGCAGAGTCTGAGAGATAGAGGTGGTACTCCTCTGTGTACATTTCAAAGAGGTGGCTCCCAGGTCCTGAAAGAGACATTTCCTGCCTGGAGGCTGGGAAAGAGTTCGTGGGTTTGAAAGGGCAGAGAAGGAATTTACAACTGCAAGTTTTCTAAAGTAAATGCTCCAAGGAAGGGGAGGTCAGGGGCCTAGAGTCTGGAAGAAGCCTGTCTGAAGGTTAGTCAAGCTGAGGGGAGCAGTTGGGCCCTTTTGGACAAAGGATATGAGGCTTCACTCTGTCGTTCATTAAACATATGTTATAAAAAAAAGTATTACTCTGTAGAAGAACATATATTTCTAAAAATGAAATCAAATTAGAGATGAATTTGCCCAATGGTTCCTTATTTATAACAAATTGTAAGGGAAAAAGGAATATTCTTTACAATATGTTTGTAATAACTATCATAGTATAAATGGAAGAAGTAAGATCAAAATACAATTTATTAATTAAAGGGGGCTAGATAATAATGCAGAGTTTAGATTTTTAGATGATCTGTTCTAATCAGTGGACAGAATAAAGAAGAAACAAATTGCATATCACAGAGGCCATCTCCATGTTCCTCAGAAATTTAGAAGTAGCAATATGTGTGTAGTTCTGCGTCCCTGTTAGTGTCTGCCAATTCCCTGCTAAGGCCTGAGGAGGGAGGGGTAGGAGTGGCACTTCTTTATGATACTGAGAACCAACTAACACGTGTCCACCATGAAACAATCTCCTTGGGCACAGAAGTGCATATGCAACATCCGCCCTGCACCAAGGACGCCATACAAATATTGTCTCTTTTCTTCCTCACAAAGCCCATTCAGAAATGGATTTGATTTTTGTAAATAGTTTGAAGCCTTTAAATTTCTCTAGAACATTAAAAATACCTCTAGTGCTTTCTTTTAGATAATTCAAAGGCCTGACACCATCAGTAAATGGCAAACTTGGATTTCAATGCAGATCTGTAAGACTCTAAATCTCCTGGACTCTATTCACTATACTGGGTTGACTCTCCAATTATAGGGATCCTAATATTATTTAACATTAGAGAAAGGCAGGTAATATAAATATGTAATGTTGACACTGTATAACACAGAGGCAGGACTATAAGAAATATTTAATTTCCCTTTTCACTCAACAATAAGAAAAGCAATAGCACAAATGCTCTGATAAATACCAACTGACATTTGGCCTCGGTACTAGTATGCGAAAGGGAATGGTAAGGACTGCAGTGAACTAGAGAAGGCGGTCTCAACCCAGCCAATAATTACAACGGTTATAATAAGATCCATTGGTATGAAATGTTCTGATTTTTTTCAAAAGAAGTCAGTTATCCACATATGAAGTGGAATCTCTCAGTTTTTATTAAGAGTAAAATATAAAGATGGTACAGACCAACAGTGAATGAGTCAAACAAAATAAATCTGTGGACCATCTGGGGCCTTCCAGCTGCCCGTTTTCAGCCTCTGGTAGGAAAACACGCTCAGTACAGCACTTCGATTTGTGAAGGGCAAACACAGCACAGGAAGCCGAGAGAGGCAGGAATGGGATAAACCAGTCAAATGATTCCAATTGAATTTATTCCTTTTCTTCTTCTTTTCCTAGTATTTCATAAACAGGATGTAAAACACTGAGGTTAATAACTTTAAAAGGGAAAGATAAACTCCGTTCAATAGACTCTTCAATAAACTAGGAATATTTGTGTTCCACTAAGACATTGTTAAAATGTTTACTTCACTCTAGAAAGTAAAGCTACATAAATGATGTAGTGGTAGTATTCTACATTATTAAATGTTTTAGCAGTTTTATTTTAAATATAGCAAAATTGTAGAAATGGTCTATATAACTGGAAAATCCAAGTAGACTTTAAAAGACATGTATGTTTTTTTCAGGCTGATTTAAGTATACACTTGTAAAACAATTAAATGTTAACACATGCAAACACATACAGACATAGAAAGACTCCCTCCAGTGAATTGTAAGCACTTATCTGCTGTCAATTCCCATTGTAATAAAAACGTGCCACTTTGACCTTATATTACACTTTGTTGTGTGCATGTCTTATTGCTACTGCTAGTTTAAGTCTCCATGATAATAATAATTCAATCCAAAACTGCCGGATTCCAATACTTACTCAACCATAACATGTTGCCTCATTTACCTCTTATAAACCCATGCCTGACACAAAGTGAACACTCAATAAATATCCAATGAAATGTATTTGAATAGATGGATAAATGGATGAATAAATGGATATATAACATAAATGTTTATCTCAACATGGAGCAAAGAGGAGGATTATATCAACTGGAGAAACACCACAGTATAGTCAAGTGAGTATAGACTAGGACCCAGATTTTTAAAAGTGTACGGTTATGAATACCTACCTGGTTACCTATAAACTAAATGAGCTTAAACAATGTATTCACCTCTCATGAATTACTTCGTAATATTGTGGTAAGGACCATGAAAAATATTGCATTTCAAGATTTATATTTGTCCCTTTGTCTGTGCTGGTCTTTTTTATTCCAGGTATGTTCTCTACTATTAAGCAATGCCTGGAGTATTATTTTATGAGCTCACAGCATGAATTTCTGCTGAGCCTGATACAGCACTTACCTTTGCTGCCTGTTACTTGGAAATGTGGCATCACCAGGGCTAAAATGAAATGTGCAAAATGTAAGCACCATCAAACCCCTCACTCCCATGATCCTGCACCTTGCAATGCTCTTCCTTTGATCAAATTTCCAATACAAGTGTTGAGGGCCGCCCTACCTGGTCTCAGGAAGCTGTGACCCCCTGTGACTTAGGATGAGTGAGAGACCTCCAGACCAGGAGCCACTAAGGAGACAAAACTTATGCCCCTGGCATGAACGCTACCTGTTCTGTCCCTGGCCTTTAATGCTTGATCAGTTAACCAATGACGGGTAACAATTTTCTAAGATGGAGAATAGACCTAAGACAGGTGCTGACCACATAAAGGCCTCTGGAATGAGACTCACAAGGCTGTGGAAATGAAGGGGCTGTGGAAAGGAAGGGGTGATTGACATCAACCCCTGCCCCCTCTGAGCCTGAGTCTTTTTACTTAAATCTAAGTCTCCTGGCTGCTTCTGTCTCCTGCCCTTCTCAGGGCTAAGCAAACAGCCAAAGGGGCAGCTCAGACCGGAGATGGCCGACCCCCGGGGAGTAATCAGGCCTGGGACATAGAATATGCAAGATCCTGTGAGATCTGTTTGCTGGAGGATGTAATTAGCTTAGAATTTAAAGAAACAGACAGGAAACCTTTGGAACCTGTAGCCCTTTCATATGATAAAACTCCAATCTCTGCCCAGAATCACAACAGGGACTCTCTTAGCATCTTTGTAAGTTACCTGTTCCCTTTGATCCCTTCTGCCAGACTGTGAATCCACAAACTGAGTCTACTTTCTCAATAAAAACCCACTGGGATAAAGGTACAGGGCTCTCCCCACTAGAGGGTTAGCCATGTTCTCTGTATCCCCACAGGATTAAGATAAATTCTGAGTATTATGCATGTTTAATGAACATCCACAGCCGAGATGAATACCGCGGGATGGCCCAGGACGGTAATTTCTTTCACAACAAGCACAAAGGTTGCAGCTTCAAAATTCCAAGTAGTATCTGTAGAATTTAGACCTGTGTATGCAGAACTAAGTCCAGAAATTAGAAAGGGCTGAGAGATATTTATTTTGCTGGAAGGCAGTCCATTGGAAAATAGGAAGGGAACAAAAAGGAGATTTCTGAACACTTAAAAGTCTATGTAGTCCCTGGTCTCTGAGCTCTGAAGCCCTGCACCCTGAAATGAGTCTACAATTATCCTGTAAGCATTATAAAGTGATGGGTGTGTGTCCCAGGGAGCTGGAGCACGGCCTAGTCCATCGTGGTGCACAGTGAATGTGTTGGATGGAAAGAAGGAAGGAAGGAGGGAGGGATTAAGGAAGGAGAGAAAGTAATTGAAAAAGGAAGGAGGGCAAAAAAAAATGGAGAAAGAAGGAAATATATAAATTGCTTGAATCCATCACTATAAAGCACATTTTAAAAAAAAATAGTGTGCTATAATGTATCTCTTAAGAAACTGAAGTCATAAGAGAGCATGCTATCCCATAAAGAGTTTAAGAATAAGATACAGGTGTAGATAGAATCATAGCACAACAAAAAGAAAAATCATGAAGGAATCATTTTCCCTTATTGTCCATATTCTACCTTTTAAGCACAAGCTCTGTAGGAGGCTCTCTGTTCTGACCAGCCTTTTAGTTTATATGCTACCAATAATATTTATTGAATTCTGGGCTGCAAAGAATAGAAAAATGTGTGTCCCCGAGTTTCAATTTTTTGAGAAAACATTTACTTTATGGTTGAAAAAGCTCTGGGGTTTAGGAAGAAATGAAGCACGCTCTTATCTTGGCTCCAAATTATTTGCAAAAATAAATGCTTACAGTTTCAAAATGGCAGAGCTCTGCTACAGTGTGGAAACAAAACACAGAGTGTGTGCCTTTTTTTTTTTATGTGAAGACAGTAAACATGAAGCTTCACTGGTTTCTGGTTCTCCTTTTATGAAAATAATAGCTCAATGCTGCTTCAAGGTTATATTATTTAAAAAACATACTGTATGTGCAAACAGTGTCTGTGAGGCTTTTCAAAACATGTGTCTGAAGCAGAGCTGTTTAGTGTGACAGAGCTTCAAATGCCAAGAAACTGTGTTGAATTCAAAGTCAAATTCTGAAAGCAAAGAGCGGAAAGTTAGTTGGACAGGCTGGAATCTTGACAAGGTTCAGGATCGCTTTATCTCAAGCTGGCAATCACTCATCTCAGCCTCCTCTCGAGGTCTTTTGAGCTGTCTTGGGGCTTCCCCAAAGAAAGGTTTTTGGTCCAATATTTAAACCTGAATGGTGGACCCCTGTGTATTTCTTTAATCACAGGTACTGTGTCATTACATAATTTATTATATCAATGAAACAATTCAATGCTCTAATTTTAGAAGATGGCAAACATGTTAAGATGTTGACTTCCATTAAATACAATATTTATATTCTAGTAATACCCCGAGGTATTCTTTGTTGGTAAAAGCTGAATAGAGAACAGGAAAGGACTGTGAGTAAACTCCGGGCAGATTGAATGGGTTCACAAAAAGAGAACTTTCATATAGTTTTCTCTCCTCTGGACTTGGAAAAAATGGTAAACCCTAATTTACATTTAGTTTATAAAGGAATGAATAAACAAAAGTAAAAAATCACAATTAATTATTAGTATGTCATGTACATATAAGAAATCCAGGACACTGACTTCGAATTAGCACTCACAGACACATAGGTAGTGCATAGAAAATGTGTTACATCTGACTCCAGAGATGTCAGACAAGGGATGGCCAGCAGCCAGATCTTCACATTTAATCTCTGTCATCCCCAGTCTGATTTCTAAAGACAGAACTACCTGACTAGGAAGCATAGATGAAGATGTCAACATTACTTTATATTTAGACCATCAGTTTGCTCTATTAGCTAAAATCAGAGTAGCAAAATTCCCATATGAATAGGGGGACTGACCATGTTGCTCTATTTAGAGGTTGCTAGACTGAGCAGCAGTCTCTGAATTTTCCTTTCCTCCTACTGGTCCACATACTCTTTTCGTGACAGGCTGTGAGGGTGGGGTTCCCTAGCTCACCCACTGTACAGTCTCTCGGGTCTCTGATCCCTGACGCCTGGAACCCCTGAGTCTATATAGTCATCCCCTGAGAATTACAGACCATAAACCCACATCTCTTTGAACTGAAACACTGTCTGGTTCATTGAGTTGCACAATAAATATGTTGGAAGGAAACAGAGAAGGAATGCAAGGAAGAAGAAAAGGAAGGGAACAGATATATGAATTGGTTGAATCAAT
Source organism: Tonatia bakeri (assembly GCA_004024845.1). Lineage (NCBI taxonomy): Eukaryota > Metazoa > Chordata > Mammalia > Chiroptera > Phyllostomidae > Tonatia > Tonatia bakeri. The sequence goes on along the minus strand of PVIA01000313.1, from coordinate 322,045 downwards.
CACTGCAGAACATAATTTTTGTAAATATTGTGTTATAATGTAACTGATAAGAAATTTATTTCACTATATAAGGGAGTGTGTTATCTTATAAAGAGCTTATATAGATATCTAATCCCTATTATCTATATCTACATCTGTATCTCTATATTTCTATGCAAATACATAGGTATATAGACAGAGGTATATATTCCAAGCTCTTCTGTTTTCTAACTCTGAGAACTTGGACAACTTAATGTCTCTGAAAAGCAGTATTCTCATAAATTTGATAAATGTAAGCATACACATCTCAAAACACTGCTGAGGAAATTAAAGGAACTCATCTATGCGACATCAGCTGGAATATCATGTACACTCATCTCCCCATTTCTCCATAGTACTGAGAATCCAAAACTTCTTATTTTATTCAATATACACAACTTTTCCATTTATGACTTTATATATAGACCAATTTGAATCTCAAATCTCTGAAGCCCAATTATGGAGGAATAGAAGAAGAAGATATTGACTTGAAATGTAATGAAAGTTTTTAAACTACATTATAAATGGTAAAAGAGCAGCAAAAACACACCCACTCTGACCACAGGCATCTAATCATCCTTAAAGATAACAAGATTTACCTGGAAAGTTTATCTCATCCAATAAGGCAATTTTTCTCAGACTGGGTGTAAGGAATTACATCCATTAGTAAGTAATCTGTGAAAAGAAAAACAATTTAGGCAGAAGTGTTTAGTTGTTGGACCTACACTAATTTTTCAATCCTCCAACCCCTCTCTGCTTCATAATGTATCCATGCCTGTGAGTTCCCCAGTGAATGAAGGGGAAAGACGTTCTTTCTTCCTTTTTTCCATTTATTTCTTGGGCAGTGCCAAATATCCAACATTCTTTCTGCAGTTGCACACAGAAAGAATGCCCTTCATTTCCCCAGTCCTGTTTGGTCTGCTTCTATAGACAGTCACCATTCCTGACATAGCTGGGCATGTTTTTGAGGAATATCCTCTGTATAGTCATCACATAAAAAGTTATTTAAAGGAAGCATAGAAAAATTATATTTAGAATATATGAGTATTTTTTAGCTAAATCTGTTTCAGAGTAGCTCCACTGTCTATTAGCTCTCGTGAAAATTTAAAGAAAGTCAGCCAAGATGGGATTACAGGTGAACCTCGAACTTACATACTGAAAACCAAAGTGGAGAACTTAATTCTGGCATCACCCTTCTGGCTTGAACAAGGTGGGGGACCTGGGCCCAGTCACTTGAGCCAAAATTTTATTCAATAATCTGAAAAATGGTGATGCTAATAGTAATTTATAAGAGTGTTATAAAGATTAAATTAAGTAAAGCCTGTAAAGTGTTTGAACAGAGCCTTAAATGTTCAATAAATGTGTAAATTTTAAAATGGGCAGGTAAATTATAGTCAGAATGTTTCATGGGAATAGGTTAAAGTTATGTGCAATAACCATTTCCAAGATGATGGTGTATTTGCTGCTCCCATTAGAATATTTATGTGTAAAGTTTATATCCCTGGCCCAGGGATATCCCTTGTCAATCATAACAAGGTTTCAACAGGTTTTTCTAAATTATTTTTATGTGCTATAGCAGAATAAATAGCCCATATTGGTTTCTCTACAGGGTGCTATGGACCAAATTGTGTCCTCTCAAAATTCCTATGATGAAGTCCTAACTCGCTGGCACCTCAGAATATGACCTTGTTTAGAAATAATGTTGCTGTCATCATAGATGCAATCGGCAAGGCTGAGATCACATTGAAGTACAGTGGGGCTCTCAATGTGACTGATTTGTTATAAAACGGGGAGATGTGGACGCAGACAGGCCGCAGTGAGAATGGCATGGGACAAAGAAGGCAGGGGTTGTGGTGGAGCAGCAGAAGCAGCCAAGGAACACCAGTTTGCACTGACTCACCAGGAGCTAGAAGACAGGTGTGGAAAAGATTCTCTTTCACAGCCCTCAGAAGGAATAACCCCTGCCATCACCTTGACCTTGGACTCAGCCCTCAGAACTGTGAGACAACCAGTTCATGTTGTTTACCGCTCAGTTCGTGTTCCTCTGTTACCGCAGTCTTGGCAAACCAACGCACAGGGTTAAGACGTCCACCTTAGTTAGCAATAACTTGTGTTAGCTTAAAATATTCTGCTTTTTAAAGATTGTATCTCTCTGCTCTAATTTACTTTCTAAAAGCCTTTCAAAGTGTATCTCTGTAGGAAACAGTCAACAGCCTCAGGTGAGAATTTTTAATGAAGGAACTATGCGCAGAAGTTGAGTAAGGCCAGAGGAACCCAAAAGATATTGAGACACTTAGAAAAAAAAGCAACAGAAAGCAACAGATATCATTACCCTTATCCCGAAGGAGAAAGAGGAGAAAATGGAGCACTAAGCCTGGTTGAGAGATACCATAGAACAAAGGCCACCACCTTAGGGGCCACAGTACTGCCAGAACCACACTGAAGCAAGGACACAGTTTTAAGGAAAAAAAAATACTCTGACCCACAGGACTCTCCCATTAGCTGATGCCAGCAAAAACCCAGAGGGCCAACAGGTCCAGGGAGACCAGCCCATAGGGGTCAGCCTTGCAGGGCGCACAGTGAGACAGAGAAGGGCAGAGAATGGATCTGAGGGCCAAGAGATACTAATGAAAACCAGGGTCCGTTACAATGCTTTTGGCTCTAATTAATAAATTGCCTTATTAAAAGTGGGTTAAGCAAAATGTAACTATTTGTCTCATTAAAAAAAATATCCAATAATAGAAATTTCAGAGTTGGTTCAGGACTAAACTTCAAGGCTCTTCAGACAGAAAGATAATGAAGGAAGACTGCATTATCAAACATCATTATACAAGCAAGTTAAATCCAAGAAGATGAGGGTCAGGAAGCTTTCTCTTTACACTTCCTTCTCTTTCGCTAACATGGTCATTTTCATCCCCCACTCCACTCCCCCCACCAAAAAATGAAAAACTTTTCTTATATCTTCTTGGCTAGATCTGGGTCACCACTAGTACAATCACTGGCAAAGAAAAAATGGGATCATCGTGATCATCTTAAATGAATTATTCATCTGTTGGATCAGGTGCTACCTTCTGTTAGGAAGAGGCTGCCTGTATGATAATAGGAAACAGATGAGGGAAACGGAAGTTGGCTCTGCAAGAAAAGGCAACCACCACTTCCCCTTGTTTTCCCGTTCTCAGACCAGAGCCTCATCACATTGTCCCGGTACTGACAACACCTCTCAGTTCCCCTCTCCCTCCTCCCACAGCTCTGATGCTCTTTAGACTCAACTCCCACTTTTGTCATGGTTGCAAAGTCAACAACAACAACAACAACACTCTGGTCCTGTCTTTGTCACAACGACCTTAGAATTCATGTAGCCTCTCCCTGTCTCTTTCTGCCTGCCTTTGCTCATTACTGAATTGAAACATGGTATGACTTCAAATTGGCATTGCCATTTTTGTCATTATCATTGTGATGTGTAGACGAGTTGGAATATATCTAGTTGAGGCAACTTTTCACAATAAGAGCAGAGATTTAGCTCAAAATTAACATTTCAGGGATGGGGATAATGGTGGGAAGAAGGAGAAGGGACTAGACAAAGAACATGTATGAATGACCCATGGACATGGACAATGGTGTGGGGATGGACTGTGGGAGAGGGGTGGGGATGGGTGCAGGAGGGCAAAGGGGAAAGAAAAGTTGGGACAACTATAATGGAATAGCAATAAATATTTTAAATAATATTTCGAAAAATTAAAATTAGTTATAAGAAAATAGCTCCAAAATAAGAGGCAGAAAGCCTTATTCTAACTCCACTTCTACTGACTTATATTGGGAACTTCATTCAGGAAGTGTTATCAGTTATCTGGGGTTGCTTTCTCATGTACTACATGAAGGTATTATGTTAGAGTACTAACCGTACAAACACCTCACAGAATATCTGTAGGCAGTTGATGAGCTGACAACATTCTAGATTTTAGAGGCACATATTCTAGATTAGTTAGTTAGTTGCATAACTAACTAACTAATGTGGGTTTAAGGCTCTTCACTTCACCAAATGGTTTTATAAAGGAAGGGAGAGACAGAATTGTTGACTGTATTTGCTAATACCTTCAAAGTTTGAACTGAATATATCTGCTTTGAGATTTCCCCCTACCCTGCTTGGTAGGGAGAAATATTAATATGCTAATGTTAATACACTAATACTGTCCCAGTTTCATAAAGTACAAGCTAGCCTAGTTGGGTTTGGTTTGTTTGTGTGTAATGAGCCGCTCCCCTGATACCAGTTGGTTGCCAGCTTGTGCAGGCAGAAGTCATGGTACATACTGAAAAAGCCAAAGAAATGGCTGTTTTAGGAATGCTTATAGTCAGAGTTATTAAATAATTCCCTCACATTTCCTCCAAACCTGACAAGTTTACAATGGTCAAACTTGAGTCTTTGGATTAATGTCAATGTCACCCTAATATTTGCATATTGGAGGAAACTAGTCTTGGAACAGTTTAAATAGTTGACTTCCATAGGTATAGTCTGCATTCGGAAAGGGCTTAAGCAAGTTCACGATATTGGCAACTATATGTTTCCAAATGTTGTTGAGTAAATATACCTCCATTTCTGCAGAGTATAGAATACTTTTAAACTATTAAGTAATCAGACTCCCAAAATGATGCACAAGAGATATTTCCTTTTTTAGAACAGTCCTTGAGAATAGGTGATCAAACAGCACTTAATCTCCCTGCTGAAATGACAACTGATCCCTTATTTTCTCATGAAACATACTAAGTTTAAAGAACAGGTATGTCATTGTAAATAGTATTTTTTTTATCAGACATCTACTTAAAAATAAGGATAAAGATAGCTTCACACATTATTTGGTATTTGCAGTAGACACCTGAGGCTCCATCATTTCCCATAATAAATGCAAAAATATATGTGCTGCTTTAGCAGAATATGAGATAAATAGAGTTTTACAATTCCAGGGAATCTCTTTATTACATGTGTTTGTGAAACTTTAGAAATATTCACTAAACAGTATAAACAGTACAGCCTACATAATCTTCAACTGATAAATAATTTAAAATACTAAGCACGTGTAATATTTTATCACTGAATTCAGACCCATTTAAAAGGCTCCATGTAGTCAACTTTTGCCATAAACATATTTGCTTAGTACATCCATGATTAGAATATGTGCCTCAGAACTATTTCTCAAACCTAACTTTCATAAAACTCCCTTCTATCATTAGGGTTATAATAACAGTTATAAATAACAGTAACTAACATTTAGAACAAGCTCTATAATATACACTTACCATTATTTGGATTCTATTTACTCACTAGAATTGTTGTTTTCACCCATTTTCCAGTACAAAGTAAGGGTGAACCTATTATGTGAGAATGTTCGGAAACCTAAAGGGAGCAGATCAGACATATCCACATCAGGTATCACAGCCCGAGGCTGGAGGTCAAGCTGTATTTTGTCTGCAGTTGAATTAACTCAGTGATTTCTAGTGCTATTGTGGGAAGGTACAGACATAAGTGTAAAGCTCAGTCTCCTGACTCTCATTTCAGAGCCCTTTTCATATTATTACTAATATAGAGTTAATCCACCCCCATCTCTTACCTCTCCTTTATCTATAAAACAATAAATAAGAGTAGAATACAAACTCAGAAAGACAACAGCTTCTTGTTTGGCTAGTGTAAAATCATAATCCTCTTACTGGGTTTTCTCATCAAAGAGCCTTGATAGACTAAATAAAAGTAAGTCTAAATTGAAACATGAAAAAAGCAATTGTAATTAATGAGGTAAGCCCATTCTTTTCTTGACCCACGTATTTAGAATTTGGAGGCGGGGGCAGGATTTGAGTTACTCACCACACTATTTCTCTAATTAGAATGTTCCACAGAGGAAAGTGCTCCATGACACACAATCCATAAAAGTGATGCCACCAGATCCTGCCTCTCCCCAAGGAGGAAGGGACCATTAGTTCTCTGCTTACCCCAAATATTGTGAAAGCACTCTGGGTATCTCAAGGATAATTTAGTCAGCTCTTTACTCAAGAATATAGATGGTTGGAACACTAAGAAAAATGGAGGGTCTTGGGGTCATAATGCCAGGAACAAGAACTAGTGAAGGAGAGAATCAGAGCACATGTCTGGTCCACTAACCACACTCTGCAAAAACCTTCTCACTTAGGCAACTGCCATAAGGTATAAAGATGAGAAGTGATCCCTATTACCTTAGAGGATGTTATATAGGAAAGATACAGATTTTTTCTCTCTCTATTTTCTCCCTTTATTCTCCACAACCCTTTCTCTTAAACACCTCTGCTTTTCATCTTGCTGAGAAAAATGTAAGCAGCAGAGTTTGTTCTTTTAAATGTCTCAAAAGAACAGACCCATCGTTTGTTCTTGGTGTTCCTCTGACCAGCATCTCTGGAATCACCTGCAAGTGTAAAGTTGTTCTCATATGATTGGCTCATCCTGAATCAGCTGAAGTGAGCTGGTCCTCTAGCTTGCTGGGAAGAGTGGGAGGGACATGGGGAAACATGGGAAGGGGTTTAACTGTTGGCTTTCATGTGTTCTCCCCATATATTTTTGATGTTAAAGTTAGCTTTCCACCAAAAGGATTGGTTTCTTCCAAAGATCCCAATGAGGCCGGCATACATAATTTTTATAACCTAGCTTTCCAAATTTTATTTCTTGTACACTAGTGACTCTATTATAATGGGTGCACAGCATGGGTACCCTGAGTGTTGTGGAGCCCCACCATGCCCCCAGTCCTTCAGGGAAGCAGGAAACGGGCAGTGTGGGGAATGTCCACAGAGTGAAGAATACAGCTTTAAGGTACATTACATAACAAAGATAGGTTAATGCCCCATGCCTTCCTGCAAAGAAAATCTTGGAAGCTGCAGACTTGTGTACCTGACTGTGAAAACATTCAGTGACCCATGACATAGCTGGGGGGAGCTCATACAGTGCTTGCATGAGCTGGGGTGGAGGGGCAGTGTCGGATACCTTCCCCAGATGCCTGTGCATTACTGGGAACTGTTGCCATGACTAAAGATGGCAGCCAATAGAGGGTCAAAGTCACTGGGGGTGGACAAAATGGCAGACACTAACACATCATAGGAGGAGGTGGATGTTAGATCACACAGGAAGTTCTGAGCCTAGCATTTAAAATTAGAGCAGAAAGTCATGGGGGCTGCCATAAGTTCTGCAGGGAGGTCTGCAGAGAAGTGTGCCTGGGAGGTCTGCCTGGAAACCTGCCTACAGAAGATGGCAGCAGAGCCGGCAGCATTGCCAGGACCTGGCTGGCCAATCACACAGAGGCAGGAGAGATGTTTGGAGCTGAACTGTGACTAGGAATGTTGAGCTGCAGATTTCTGCTTTTCTGAAAGATGGTACCTCTGAGTGGCATATTCTGAAACTGGCCTGGTTTGGCAAAGGGAGACAGGATTATTTATTTTAGGGTGTTTTTAAAGGGAGCGGGACTTAATGGTAGAAACCTGCCATTATTCTAATTCTGTATAACCTTTAAATAAACAGCCCGTTTCCTTTTTCAACAAACCCTTCCTTGCCTTCAGAGTTACACTTCTTGGCGGTGGCCAATCCAACCTCACGGCTGCTCCAGACCCCCATGGGCTGGTTCTGTAACACCATGAGTACATTTGCATACTCTCTGGAGAACATCACATGTTGTCCTTCACCCCACTCACTAATTGTACAAGATGTTAACAAATATCTCTCAGATTCATTGATTTGTATTTGTTCCCAAACTACATCTTCTCCAAGACTATAGAAGTTCCTTTTAACTTGTTACCTAGAACTAGCCAAACCATGAGGTCAAGTTCTCCAGACTGCCAGGTCTGTCAAAAACTTCTGATCCTTCCTGCACAAGCTGGGTTCCAGACACAAAGTTAGAGGGAAGAGTCCACACAAGTCCACTCTCACTTCTGATACCAGCTATAAGTTTGAAGGGTATATTAGTCAGGAGAATGAAAGAACAGAACCAGAGAACCACAAGCAGAACCAATAGGATGTGTGGATAGATAGATAAGATAGATGATAGATAGATAAATTTTAAGAAATTAACTCATGAAATTGTTAGGCTAAAGTCTGTAGGGTAGTCCAGAAGGCTGGAGAGCAAGGCAGAGTTGCAGTTGAAGTCCAAAAGCAGTCTGTTGGCAAAATTTCTTCTTGCTAAGGGAGGTCAGTCTTTGCTCTATTGAGACCTTCAGCTGTTTGGGTAAGCCCACCCATGTACTAGAGGGTAGTCTTTACTCAAAATCCCCTTAATCAAATGTTAATATCATCCAAAAAAACACCTTTACAGAAATATCCAGAGTAATGTGTGACTGGGTAATAAGGTTAATTAGAGGTTACCTAACAGGAGCCCAGGACAAAGACCGGAGCTCTCTTTAGGTGAGGCCACACTCCTCACCCCACACTTGTGCATCTCCACCCACACTTGACTGCTCATCAGTTCTGTTCATTGTGCCTCTCAGCCACCAAGATGTGAGTTTCATGGTTTCTGATTACCATCACAACAAAATATTGTACATAGGTGGTTTCCCAACCGCTTCCCCAGCCTCATTTGAAACTCTCCTCCTGAGTCGGTCTCTCCACTGAAGCTATGCAACCCCTTTCCAATCCCTTTATCACAGCACCTTTGCAAGGTCTGATTCCTCAGCATGAAATGTTCTTCCCTCCTCCTTGCCCAGTCAACTATCAACACCTCTCCTTTTTAGCACTCACTCAAAGCTGTAGTTTGTTTACATAATTAAAATTTTCTTTCCCATAAGATCCTCAGCTGCATTAGGCAGAATCTTCCTGATTTTTTTCCCTCATTATATCCCAGCAGGTAGAACAGTTTATTATATAATAAACGTGAATTAATAAATGTTCCTTTTAACTGGCGACAAAGGGCATTATGCTCAAATTGTTTCAGCTGAATCCCAGGAAAGTGACTTGGTGAAAACACTCATTCCTGGTGAAAAAGAAGTAGGCTCCCTTACAAAGGTGGCTAATATCAATCTTTCACTTTGCCAGGGAAATGTAACCATAAACCACCTGAGAATTTTCATTCAAAAACTAGAAATGACCTAGTAGTACTACCTTTAACTCTGACCTGAGTTTGTTCTCTGTTCAAGACCACAGAACGAGTGAGGCACAAATCAACAACAAAACAACCAACGGGAATCCGCAGGAGATGTGTGTAAGGAGTCGTGCTCATCACACCGTTCTCGCACTACACCCTGGTGTGTCATCTCAGAACACACGTGCGGAGATTTAAAAAGCCAGGGCCTGCTTGTGCATCTGCTTTTTTCTCTCCAACACAGATGTTTGGTGGCACTCAGGAGACAGGGCATCGTGTGTCGTGTTTGCATTTGTATTTATCTGCAGATACATCCAACTAGTTTAAACTCAGGATTTTTTTTTTTACCCATAATTACAATTACAGCTCTGGGTGACATTGTGGATGGCTTGCTATGTTTCTGAAAAGGTAGGAAAGTTTGCTTCTGGGAATTATTGAGTGAATGTAATGATTCTAGAAGCAAATGTGTCATAACGAATCTAAATCAATATTTTAATGGTGTAAGTTGATGTGTTTGTTGCTGCTTTCTCATCTAACTAAAAAGAAAAAAATCAGAATTGGAATAAACAGCTAACATTTGCATAAAACCTGGAAAATCTCAAAGCACAGGTTTTTTTTTTCTAAAGATAATAGAGATTATTTGAGAAACTGTAGTGAATGCATTATCTAGTAGACGGTGGGTTAGATCGTCCAGACATCCAAACAGCCTCCAGCACAACTTCTACTGTAACCCCCTATTTGAATTTCTGAGTGCCTTATATGTGAAACCCCACTCAGGGAAGAAAAAAATGCAGAATTTTTTTTTAAATAGTAAAATTAATTAAAAATAGGCATGCAAAACCATTGGAAATAAACTGGATTTAAGTGGGTACATTTTTTAAAATGGCTAACATTTTTGCCTTTGAAACTAAAGGACACGAATCTGTGTCACACGCCTATTGTGTTCTTGGGCCTGCCCAGGTGCTTAGGCATTTCCTCGTATTTTCCCGTTCAGGAGGACTCTGCTCGCTGACTCCTGTGTCAGTGTGCACTAAGTTATAAATTAACGATGTCATTTATAATTTAAATTAGTTCACAAATGTCTTGACCTCTGCCTTTTAATTTATTTTATGGATATCTTAACCCAAAGGAGTGGCTAATGTGATATCCCCAAGGATTAGAGTCTGAAAGGACAGAATAATGGATCAGAAAGGAACGTGTTAGATGAAGCCAACTCTGTCAGAAGAATTACCTTCCCCCGAAAGAAAAATGGCCCCCAAGATGACAGCTGCCCAAATTTCTGAGGCTGGGTACTTGCGTTTTCTGATAACCCTAGTCTTCATGTTTTTTCACTAAAATTTTAAAATGATTATTTTCCCCATTTTTGAGTCTGCTATGAATCATTTTATAGATCAGAGAAAAAAAGGGGGAAACTATCAGCAATTTGTCAAATATATTAGAAAGTAGAGAAAGTCTCAAGATATGCATCAGTCTAAAGAGCCTAGGAAATTACTTCTCAAAAGTAACTGCTTACAAGTGAACATTTGCCTTCCTAAATCACCAAGAACCAACTTTATTGAATCAATTGAAGCAGCTCTTCATTTTTTTTTTCCCGTTGATCAGAATTTCATTAAGCTGTTCTTTAATGCTCCATGAGTTTGTTTGCTCTGGATCTACACTACTCAACCACATCCCTTAAGCTTAATTAAGTTTGTTTGCTCATGCTTTGAGCGCTTCTCTCTGTCTGCAGCAAAAGTAGGTAACGATCAAGGGACACTCATCCCTCTGTGACACTGTCAGTCCATCAAAACTTGAATATTGATTTTGGGGGCGATTGTGACACTCCCTAGGTGAGCACATCAAGTTTGTTGACAGAGAGCTCTCTACTTAATTGAATATGATGTCTGTATGAGAGGAGATGAAGCATGTCGGTGACACGGAAGTTTTCTCTCCCACGGTGTGCAGCAGAGGGTGATGCTATTCCATCGTGTACTGACCAAACTCGTGTGCTTTGTCTTATTGCTTCAGTATTTTTTTTTCTCTTAAGGACCTGAGAGCAATACAGTTATTCATCCAAGAGATGATTATGCATTAAAAAAACTTGAAGCATGAAATATCAGATGGGATAGTCATAAATGATTTGCCACATGAGTAATAATTTTAATTTGGTTGCAAAAGCTGCAGTGCAGTTTTACTCATCTGTAATATGGGAGTGATGATCATCTTTCCTGTCATTAGCTACTTCTCAGCAGTGTTGTAAAGATGAATTTATGTTTTTAAATAGCTTTTCAAATGAAAAGTGCAGTGGAATGCTGGTTTCTAAAGCATAGCCCTTCCTCGCCAGAGTTAGCTTTGTGTCTGATTGACATCTAAAATGCTATATGAAAAAAACAAAGCTGTACAAGAAACCAAAACTTTGCTTGGCCAGAGAAAAGAAGTATTTTGTTAGTTTAAAAAGAGAGAGTGCATCTTAAAGTTACACAGTGTTAGATGTTAATTACATCTCATAAAAAAGGAGAGATATAGTTCCCAATATTTGAAGAAAATAGAACAATTTAACAAGTATAAAAAATTAACAAATATATTATCTAAATCATGCTTCATCATTTATAGGTTTCTGATGGGGAAAAAAATCATTGATTTCCAACCTAAATAATTGTACTACGTTGTGCCAGTAATTTATACAAATTAGCCTAAAACCAGTTCTTTCAACAATGAATGCAAAAATATTCTAATCTGACATTTCACAGAGTCTGGGTTTCTTGAGGTTTCATTTGGCTCAAATATACATTTAAATTACAGAAGTAATTTCTCCATGTGTTGGTACCTCCGGTTAAGCATTGGCATTACTACACAGCAAAGTAACAGACTGAAAGTTAATAAGCAGCAAAATCCAAACTGCCTAATCTCCCTATCCTTCCATGAGTGAAGAAAGGAAAATGTTTTCTTCTAACTTTCTTCCTACCTCTCCTTTTTGGTCTTTTTTTCCAGATTCAGTTCCAACTGAATGAATTTTAAACCCTTTGTTTGGCATTTAAAGCGCAAACTCCGCAATACCCAAGAGCTGACTCAACATTTCCACTTACTGACCCGTAGGCGTCTTAAGCTCAACAACAAAAAAGAAAACTCAAGTGCTTTCTCCCACTTCCTATAGCTGTTGCTGCTCTATCCTAGCGAATGGCAATGCTACCCAATTACTTGCCATACCAATATCTTACCAATAACACACCAAGATGTTCTTGAGACTTTCTACTCATTAGTGCCTTGAATAAACTTTTATTGAATGTGTACTGTATACCAAGAAATGTGTGAGGCACAGAGCAGAATAAAAATAGCCCTTATTCTCAGGTTACCTGTAGTCTAATGTGAGAGAGATCTTTTAATGAAATGAAATAAAGATAACGGATAGTCCCAAGAAGAACATCAATGGGATCTGTAATAGCATTTTTGACTTTACCTTCTGGAAAAGAGTTCCCTAGGAAGTGAGCTTCAGTCTGAAGATTGAATAAGAGTACGAAGGTGAATAGGGAAAAATCGTTGAAGGGGAGAGCATTTCACACAGAGGAAGGAGCATGTGCCCTCTTCTCAGCCTGTAATCAGACCAAATCAGGGACCGCTATGTTAGGTCTCTCTCCTAACTATTACTATCTGTCCATCATTCTGGGTTTCCACTGCCACTTTCTAATGTCATTATATCACTACCCTAACATGCAGGTACGTGGACCGAATGTTTCTGTCCCCCAACTGAAAAAATGCATACGTGGAAACCCTTCCCTCCCATGTACATGGAGACGTGTCATCGGGAGAGAATCAGCACTGTCCCAAAGACTACTGTATTTACCCAGTTAGCACATCCTCTCACTTCCTGAGGTGACTTTCTCATACCCTGTTCTCAGCTTCCAACATTTCTTCTTCCTCTCGCCTGATTATCTGATTTCTTATGTCACTGAGAAAATGAAGCCTTCAGGAAAGAGCTGCCGACTCAACAACTCACCTAGATGCCTTTCCTATTCAAGGACATTTCCAGATTATTGATCAATGCATTCCTATAATTGTTATCTACAATGATCTCCCACCTATCTCTTAATCTATCATCTGCATTTAACCATTCTAATATTTTGAAAATCTTTTTTGGCGATTGGTTTCCGGGATTCCATACTCCTTTATCGATTTTTCCTTATATCACTGGCTGCTGTTTCTTATTTTCCCCTCCTGTACCCTCATCACGATAACAATTTCTGATATTAGATTAGAAATTAGTCTTTAGGTATCTTGCCTATCTATGCTAGATTCTTAGATGATCTTATCAAGAGCCATTACTTTAATCATCAATTTGATGCTTGGAACTGATTGAGTTGTTAATCCAACCAAGATCCGGATCCTGAACTTCTGTCTCCTGCTCAGCATTTTCTCTTTAGTATACTGTAGAATGTTCAAAACTATGAATTTCAGATTTAGCGCTGGCACAATACAGCACCATCTTCGCTACACTCTACATTTTCTTCAGTCGTCTCCATCCCAGTAAATGAAAACTGCATGTACCTCATTATCTAGGCAAAAGAAACTTCTCTTTTGTCACATTCGATCTCTATCATGTGAACAAATTTTATTAGATTTACCTTAAAATAAATGCAGAACAGAACACTACTCACCACCTCCACTGCTATTAGCCCTGGCCCAAGACAGCATTCTCCCTTCCCTGGTGTTTTGAAGGAGCCTCCTACCTGATCTTTCTGGTTCTGCCTTTGCCTCCTATATGCTACAAATAATATTGTCAAAACATCAATTATGTCATATTCTTTCTTTGATTAAAACCTTCCAGTAACTTCCCAACATATCATAAAATCCCAATTGCTTAGATTTATATGATGTCAAGTCCATTACCATTGTGATTCTGTCATTTACATCACTCTACCTCAACGATTTATCTCTACTTTCTGGTGTCATTGCCGTTTCTCCATTATGCTGGGGCACACTACCTTCTCGGCAATTTTACACTGATTACTTTGTCCTCCTAGAACGCCTTTCTCCGGATATTTATGTGGCTTAGTCTCCAGTGTCCTACACATATTGATGAAGTGCCAGCTCTCAAAGACAGCTGACCATTCCATAAAGAGAGTTCCCTACCGCTTGCTTTCACCTCGTTCCTTTCCAGCTCTTTAAAATCACTATTCCCACCTAACGTTTATTTCTTTCATTCTGTTCTCCCCACACTACGTACTTCGTAAGCCTCATGACAACAAGGGCTGCATATATTCTCTCCATTCTTACATTTTCAAGCCCTAGAATGCTGTCTTATGTAGATATTTATCAAAATAAGTACCTATCAAATGAATTACAATACTCCCAGACACATTATGAACACATCAGAAATAGTATTAATAACCATGAGTGAGGAGTGGTGAATTTATCAGAGAGCATTGTCAAAATTTATTTAAACTGCTATCATTCTCCAATTACATTTAAATATTATATTGAATCCTCTGGATAGGGGAAAATCCTGACGAAGCTCTCTTGATGATTCTGATGTTAAAATCTCTTTCCCTGATTTTTTTAAGCTGTTGGGCTTCCACTAGCTCCAAATGGCATAAGTGTCTTCATGGAGCTCCACAGATACTCAAGAACTATTTTTGACAATTAGTAAGACAGGATGAATTATGAGATTGCAGTTAATGTGACAGTTCAGAGTAAATACTTGATGCATTATAACTCATCTGGGAGGAAGTAGGTAAGTGATGAATGGACTCTTAATGCCTAAGAAACTGCTCCACAGTAAACTACCGAAAACAAAAGGTCAGAGCAGATCCTTAGTGTCCCTGAAGCTCTAATGTAAACCAAGAAGTCGGGTTTGAATACGTGGATCTATGCAAACATATTTATTACAGCTGTTATAATTCTACAAAAGATACTCAGGTGAACAGGAAGTTTAATTTCAATTTTATCTTTGAATTTAACTTTTAATATGAAGCCCTACTTCACTATTTGGCAGAACTTTCTCTCATTGTTTTTGCTGTTCTTCATTCTCTTCCTTGAAAATGATTCTACAATCTAGAGCCTTTATATAATAGCAAGGTAGGAAATGGAGATAGAACCACATTTATTGATTGAATTTATTACAATTTATTGAACATAATCTGCCGGTGAGGATATTCACTAAGTTAACTCACTGTGTGACCACTTCTCAGTTTTCTCTCAATTGCAGTTTTTTAGGTCTAGTTTTCTGTTTTTTGATCAATGTAAATAGGTAACATTTTTTTTGTTGTTGTTTTAGTAAAAGTTTTAGGGTGTTATATACAATCCATTTCCACCTTCACTTTCCTGCTGTTCTTAAACAAATGGAGTTTATTGCCCTGGCTGGTGTGGCTCCAGTGGCTGGGCACAACCTCATAGGCAAAAGGGCCGCAGGTTATATTTCTGGTCAGGGCACAAGCCTGGGCTGCATATTCAGACCCAGGTCAGGGCATGAGAGGCAACCAATCAATACTTCTCTCTCACATTGATGTTTCTTTCCCTCTTTCTTCCTCTCTTCCTTTCTCTCCAAAATCAATAAGCATGTCCTTGGGCAAGGATAAAAATAATTTGAATGGAGTTTATTTGTCATCTACCAACTATCCTATGTGATAGGAGAAAGCCTTTACAAATCTCAGGCACAGAAAGGCTTACTCTAATGTAATCATTTTTACCACCTTTTACTAAAAATATATTGTCTTTGCCCAGAGCCTTTTCTGTTTCTCCCCACTCTTTCTACCTTCATCTTAAAAAAAAAAAAAACCTATACTTCTCTTTTTTAGACAGTAAGCACTATCTTAAAATGGTGAAAAATGGTACATTGGAGAAGGTGTCAAGGGGTAAAAATAAATACAAGGAACAAAACAAGGAAGAGAAATAATTTAAAAACTTAAGAGTGTAGTCAAAAATCATAGAGACAGAAAGTAGAATGGTCATTGCCAGGGGCTCAGAGAGAAAAGAGCAGAAAGCTATCATTTACTGGGCACAGAGTTTCGGTTTCACAAGGTTAAAAGCACCGTGGAGACGAATGGTGGTGATGCCTGGGCAACGTTACGAATGCATTTACTATCACTGAACTCCACATTTGAAAGTGGTTAATATGGGAAATTTTATGCTATGATAAAAAAATGGGAAAGATTTACTATTTTGTCACTGAGAGGAACATGGAACATATACCAGTGATATCTTGATCTCTGATGCCCCAAATCAGCCTAAATACCGTTTCCTAATATAATCATATAATCAGCGTTTTCCTTGCCACCCCCGAAGTCTGCCTGCCTGCTACCCCAGCACACACACTCATGCATACACTCCCAGTTAGGAAGTTCTATGGTGCCTAATGCTGAGTTGTTTGATTTTTTTTTAAATGACATACTGAAGTGAAAGTGGATATCAAAGCCTACTTATCCTCAGGGGAGAAATAAGCATTTATATAATAAGAGGGTTATATGAAAAGGAGTTAAGGATGAGATATTATGGAAGAGTTGTAGGTAGGTTTGTCGGGGAAATATGTTGGCCTAAACAGACCTTATGTTATTGCAGATTACAGTATGCAGACGTAAACATAGACTACATCAGTTACCTGAGTGCAAAGTGAACCGGCTGTGTTGGCCAGTGCGAGAGACACTGATGCTATGACAAAATACAAGTTAATCTTAACTTGAGTCTTAGTGAGTTCACACAGTAAAAGTTATGTCTCATGCAGTCAAAATCGAGTGTAGATGTTTCTCTTTGGGCAGTTGCCCTGGTAGCTCGCTTCCCAGTAGTCACCCAGCCTCAGGAATCCGGGCTGTCTAGATGTCACCCACCATCCTTCGTACTCGGACTACTGTGTCACTGCAGGACACACAGAGTTTTACTCTACCCAGTCTGCAAGTGAAACACCGCACTTCCTTCCACATGCCAATGGACCAAATTACTTCTGTGGCCCACCTGAGTTAAGGAGCTGAAACTTGTAGTGTTCTTGTGACGTAATTCTTTGGTGAAGGCTTAACATCATCTCTGCTCCAAGACGTTTACGACCAACTTCTTGTAAGGCATAAAGGGAGGGTAGAGGTTTTAATAAAAATAAGTTCTCTTAGTAGTAGCTGTAACATCAAGCTAACAGCTAGTTTGCCAGTGAATGAAGCATTAGAATGACAGATGGCCAGTCATTCGCCTGGCATGTAGCTCCCACCCTCGCTGATGATAACAACATCTTGGAATATGAAAGTAAAATGGACAGCAGTATGTCAATAACAATTAAGTGTCAAAGAAATAGAAGTCAGATAAAATGAAAGATTCTGAACATAGCCTAGGTTTAAATCTTAAACCATCAGACAATCTTGACAGGAAGAACGTATCTTCAACTACTGATTAACTCAGTTTTCATACTAGAGGGTTTCTCAATGTTTTCTGATGCCATGCCATGACCAGCCACAACTGCCTCCACCACCAAACGACACACGAACGTGTGGACACACACCCACACAGTAGCACAAGAAAAGAATAGAAGAAAGATGTTGAGTTTTGTTAGAAACACAAAAGACAGGTGAAATTTTGATAAAGAAGCAGAAAAGAAATAGGTGGTCTGGTTGACTTCTAATATTAGTGAATATCAGGAAATGTTTAAGCAAGAAGCGGGGAGGGGGGGTGCGGAATTTTTCAAGTAACTCATTGAAATGTAAAAAAGAGAGAAATAAGGTTTTTTAAAAAGGTGATTGTTCTGATTTTCATGCTAGGATTTAAATTTAGCTCTTAAAATTTTCCTACTCTAAGAGTTTTGACATTTAAAAAAATAAAGAACTTTTACAGAGTTAGGTATTTGCTGTTGCATTTAAGGCACTTTGTGCGTTCAGTAAATGTCATGAAGCCATTAAGTCGCCTTTGCAGACATGCAGTTTTGTCCTCTTACTGTGTGTGGGCTCTCCACGCAGGGAGTGCCTCAGGGAGCACAGGGGAAAGCCTGGAGGCTGGCAGGGAGTTTTCACATCCTTGCAGTTGGGCTCCAATCTTAACATCCTGTCATTAAGAAAATGACTCTCGATTAGTGTGGTACTTACCCTCTCTTACTTTGTTTTTACAAGACCCATCTCTCCAAAATTCCCATCCATACAGTATATTTTTTAGTTAGGAAAATGTTTAAAAGTTAATACCTGAAAAATAGCATTTTATCATATTGCTTTCATTATATGACATAACCAAGTGTGTTGCTAGGCAACAAGCTATGGCTTTTGGAAAATGGCATACTTTATAATAGATTACTTTAGAGGCACTTTTTCAGAGTGAATACAATAGAGTTATCTAAAAGCATCTTCTGAAATTCTATATAGAAAAAAATTTTTCAGTCAACTGCAGAAAATAAGGAGGAGATACTCCTCTCATATAGGCCATGCAGTTTTCATTTATGAGAGAGAAAGAGAGAGAGAGAGAGAGAGAGATTTGTCTACAAGCATTCAAACTGCTAATGAAAATGTTGATGGTAAATTATTCATTAAATTTATTCTCCATTCAAATGTTTCTTTGGTGAGGAAAAATATAATCATTTGGAAGAACCGAACAACAACAACAAAAGAAGAGAAATGAAGTGAACTGCTGGAGCCCGTTCTGTCTGCTGGCTTTCTAACTGCTCTCTTAGTTATAGAAATAACTATCAAACTTTGAAGAAATGATTTGTGGTGACTAGCGCCAGTAAGTAATGATTTAATTTAGTAGAAACAGGATTATTTCATTGAATAGAAGATCAGACTATGTAACATCTAAAGTTTATATTAAACTTTTCTATGATGCTATAAAAAGTTATATTTTAGTTTTTAACAAAATATTTTAAATGATAAAGTGATACATTAGCTGTAGAAATTCAGAGAAATATAGAAGCATGTAAAAGATTTATCACTCATAATATTAAAACCTAAAAAACTATTAATATTTTAGTATAAATCTTTTAGAATTTTTCTTCTACATGTATTTTATTCATTTCTGTTTTCACTTTTCTATTCACCAAATTAATATTTTATAATGTGTTATATCATATATATGCATTATAATTTTATTTTTTCAAAGACGGCCAACAATTTGTTTCAATCAACATTCATTATCCAAATCCTATCAATTATATCCTCACAATTGATTTTTTCAAACCTAATCAAAATGTATTTTTTGTATATTTAATTGGTTATGCTATTACAGTTGTCCCATTTTTTCCTCTCCTTTATCACCCTCTGCCCTGCACCCACCCACCAGCATTCTCCTCCCCTTAGTTCATGTCCATGGGTCATACATATAAGTTGTTTGGCTTCTCCATTTCCTATACCTCCCCCTGTCTATTTTGTACCTACCAATCACACTTCTTATTCCCTGTACCTTTTCCCCTTTCTGCTCCCTGCCCCTCCCTACTGATAACCGTCCATGTGATCTCCATTTCTGTGATTCTGTTCCTGTTCTAGTTGTTTGCTTAGTTTGTTTTTGTTTTTATTTTAACATTCACTTGTTGATAGTTTTGAGCTTTGTCATTTTACTGTTCATAGTTTTGAGCTTCTTTTTCTTAGATAAGTCTCTTTACCATTTCATACAATAAGGGCTTGGTGATCTGGGAAGCACTTTATCTGCCCTTCCATTTGAAGTGATAGCTTTGCTGGATAGAGTAATCTTGTATGTAGGCCCTTTCCTTTCCTGACATTGAATACTTCTTTCCACCCCTTCTTGACTGCAAGGTTTCTTTTGGGAAATCAGCTAATACTCCTTTATGGGCAACTGTCTCCTTTTCTCTTGCTGCTTTTAATATTCTCTCCTATCTGTAACTTTGGGTAACTTAATTATGATGTATCTTGGTGTGTTCCTCCTTGGGTCCAATTTCTTTGGGACTCTCTGAGTTTCCTGGACTTCCTGGAAGTCTATTTCTTTTGCCAGATTAGGGAGGTTTTCCTTCATTATGTTTTCAAATAAGTTTTCCATTTTTTTTGCTCTTTCTCTTCTCCTTCTGGCACACCTATGGTTCAGATGTTGGAATGTTTAGAGTTGTTCCAGAGGTTCTTAAGCCTCTCTTCATTTTCTTGAACTTTTATGTCTTCATTCTGTTCTGGTTGAATGTGTATTTCTTCCTTCTGCTCCAAATCATTGATTTGAGTCCTGGTTCCCTTCCCTTCACTGTTAGTTTCCTGTAAATTTTCCTTTATTTCACTTTGCATAGCCTTCATTTTTTCCTCCATTTTGAAACTATACTCAGTCATTTCTGTGAGGATCCTGATTACCAGTGTTTTGAACTCTGCATCTGATAGATTGGCTCTCTCCTTCTTGCTTGGTTCTTTTTCTGGAGTTTTGATTTGTTGTTTCATTTGGGTCATATTGCTTTGTCTTGGTGCACCTGTTATATTGTAAGGGGCAGAGCCTTCGGTATTTGCCAAAGAGGAGCAACCCACCTCACTGCCTTGTGGCACTGTTTGTAGGGGAGGCATCAGAGAAGAAATAATACCACTTGCTTGGTTCTACCACTCCACTTTCAGTCACTACCCCTGTTTCCCACAAGCAGATTGGGCCCCTCCAGTGCTGATTCCTGGGTGGGTGGGCTTGTGTACCTTCTAGCACCCTGTGGGTCTCTCCAATGAACTCTCCTGTGAGGCTGTGAGATGATCCTGCTGCCACAACCCCCACAGGTTTTTATAGCCACGAGTTTTTGAGGCTTTATTTCCCCAGGCTAGAAACCTGGGTTGCACAATCTGTCTCACTCCCCAGTTTTTCCTTCAGGTTTATCTGCATGTAAATGTGGGATCACCAGTTCCACTGCCTCATTGTGTGTCTTCTCTGCCTAGCTGCCCATCTCTGCCCCTCCTACCAGTCTGGATGAATGTTTCTTCTTTAATTCCTTTGTTGTCAGACTTTCATGTAGTTAAATTTTCTAGAAATTCTGGGGGTCTTTTGTTTTTAAATTTGTTGTCCTTCTTTTGGTTGTACAAAGAAGTAAAGTGTATCTACTTACCCTCCCTCTCAGCCAGAAGTCCCATAACTTTATAATTTACCTTTTTTTGGTTAGTATTATATTGTGAGCACTTTTCCACATATATAACTTCTTTGAAATTTATAATTAAGTATGTGACACCCACCACATGGCTGTAATATAATTTATTTATTCTACTATGGTTGTTTTTTTTCACCTATTTTTCATTATTATAAATAATGCTGCAAATAATGTCCTTATTCATAAATCATGACCCACATCTCTGTCGATTTCCTTAGGGTAAGTGGCTGGAAGTGAATTTATTGAGTCAAAGGCTACACATTATTCTACACATTATTTCAAGACTGTAAATACATATTTCTTGTTATTTTTCTGTAAGCAAAAAAAAAAAAACCACCTCTACTTTCTTGACAAAACTCCACTAGCAGTGAATAAGAACGGATAATGCAATCTCGTCATCGTTGGATATTACTAGATTAAGTCAGTTAGAAGAGGAGGAGTCAAGCACATTTTGTGGTTTTAGTGAAAATTAAGAAAATTTTTACATAAATTTCCATATTTACTTTTTTGGTAAATTTGGGTGTGTGCCCATTTTCAGTTAAATAGTTCATTTTTTTCTTTTTCATGTTAACTTCATAAATATTTAGTCTGCACGTATGGGGGCACACCTGCAGAGAGCTAGCATCAATTTGGACTCTTCAGTGTAACGACATGGAAGTGTTAGGATGTTGAAAAAGAAAGAGCCCAATCTAAGCTTTTTCTGTTTGATAACAGGACAGCTGCCTATTGGAAAGGACCTAGCCAAGAATTATTGTTTTCAGGAATTACACTTCCTTGGTTCTAATTGCTGTAGTTATCCCAATAATCTTTAGTAATTCCAGTGGAGGCATCCTCATGTTCCCATTCTGCCAGTGGACTGCGGGCTATGACCAAGCTCTCAGGGATGGCAGAGCATGAGATAGAGGGAGTTGCAGTGCCTTAGTCACCAAGGGAGAAGTGCTGTCTGCTGAGAAATGGCACCTCCTTGGATTGTTGTTTGTGTGAGAAATATGCCTCTAAAGCTTTGAGTCGTTAAAGACTTTTGGCTCCACTTGTCATAGCAGTTTTGTATATTGACTGATGTCCTGATAACAGTATTTCCTGAGCAATATTCATTTCATTGTCTTCAATTCTCTGCAAGGGAAATCCCCACTATTCACTTGGTCATGGGACAAACCTAGAATTTTTTACCCATAGTTCACAGTCAGTTTCTGAGGTCACAGGGAGATAACAG
Source organism: Tonatia bakeri (assembly GCA_004024845.1). NCBI lineage: Eukaryota > Metazoa > Chordata > Mammalia > Chiroptera > Phyllostomidae > Tonatia > Tonatia bakeri. Next base: position 299,757 of record PVIA01000313.1, on the reverse strand, counting down.
CCTCAAAAGGTGTTCTGATCCCTTGCTATTTCCCCTTTAGGAAGAAAAGAGTGACCATTATGACCACAAATAACAAATTTATTACCTGATTGTATTCACCATATTGGGATCAATGGTGCTGTACATTCCAAGTTTGTTTGCTAACCTCATTTGAGGTTTTAAAGGGCAGTTTCTCTTCTTTCAGTAAAAATGTAAACAGGAAGCAGAAAATAATCAGAGATGTTTCAAAGAAATTTTCAAGGCAGTATAAGTTGCCCCTATTTTAATGTTATCCTCTGAGAACGTTTAAATGCAATAGTTGTGGTTTTCTGTTCTCCCCACCCTATCAACTGCCCAAGGAAAAGTTAAAGAAAAATACTGGGTTACATAGTGGGGTAAGGATCCTCGGTTCTCTTAAGGGAACTTCAATTGGCTGACTCCCAGAACAAGTGGAAAGTGGGCTAAATTATATTTGTGTGTGTGTTTATGTGCCAACTGCATGAAAAATTATTGTGGTAAGATTTTAATAGTTTGATTCCCAAGACCCACACCAAAATTTGATTTCCAGAGGTCAGAGATGAGTCTTGAAGATAAATATGCTTAATTCCTTGCCTAAATGATTCTGATTGCACCTAGCCTTAAAAATGCATGCTTCATTATTTTGAAAAATCAGTATCAAATAATTAATTATAAATTACTAACTTCAACTCTTAATTGAAAATCACCACCCTTTTACTGCTTCCTTCATTATACATTTATTGAAATTACTTTTTATCAGAAATTAATAATATTTTTCCTTCAAATTTTCTTTTTTTACAGGTCTCTTTTATAAAATTCTCATGCTTTATTATATTGACAATACTTGTTTCTATGTTACTTTTGTCTGATTTTATTGCTCATCACAATTTTTTTAGACCATGCATTTCCATTCTTGAAAAATTCATTTTGATGCGTGTTTCGATTAACTGGACATATCTTCAAGTAATATTTTTCAGGATGACTACATAAATGATACAATTTCCATGTCTTTGTGTCAGAAAATATCTTTCTCCTGCCCTTGCAAATAAATGATGGCTTCTCTGGGCATAGAATTCTTAAGCCTTAATCGTTTTTTTTTTGTTTTGTTTTTTTTTTTTCTTTCAAAGCTGCTGATGTTGCACTATTGATTTCTGACCCTTTGTGATCAGCATGGAAAAAAATCTAACACCAACCTCATTATATCCTTTGAAAGCAGCTCACCTTTTTTAGTTGGATATACAGAGTGTCTATTTTCACTAAATTTGCTTGCTACTCTCTGACCTCTTTGATCTGATGCCCCAAGTCTTTCCTCAGATCAGGAAACTTTTTAAAGAATTTATTTGATGATGAGCTCTCCATGACCTTTCCCTGTTTTTTATTCTAATTCCAAATAGCAGAACATTGTTTTTTCTGAACCCTTACCAGGTACTTTTCAAATATTAGTCTCCAAATGGATTTTCTTTTTTGCAAAATGTAATCAAATGATAATTCCCTCTATTTAAAAAAAATGTTATAATGCTTTTTACATAAATGCCTTCTTTTCTGATCTTAGATTTTTTTTTAATTTTGATAGGCTAGATTTTATTGTGGTTAATAATTAGATATTTCATTTGGTTCCTTCTATTCCTTTAGTAAATACACTCTATACTCCTTAGTGTCAATAAATTTACATCTGTCTTTTGTGCTACTCAATCGTTATAAAATCATATTATGTACATACTATATTCAAGTTTAATTGCTATCCTTTTATTCTTAAATTATGAACTTAACAGATATGCTTCCCTTTTTTGGATTTACAAATTTGTCCTTAATAAAAGTCAGGTACATGCATGTCCTAGTTTTTGTACATGCCAAATCTAAGCGAATACATTCTGGAAACTACCACTCAATTTCCATAGAGAAAGCATGTAAGTTATTTTTTCTTATGCTTATATTGATTATTATGGTAAGCTTTCCAATAAATAGCAATGCTTAGTAATAATTCTTGAAAAACTTGTTTGAAATGTGATAGAAAAAGAACAGAGATTATGGGTAAAACTTGATAGACCGAGATAAACATCTGCCATGACAGATTTTTTATGCTTGGTTACACAATACCTAATTTAAATCCTTTAAAATATATATATTATAATTCCAAACTCTCTTAAATAGTGATTTTTTAGAATTTGCAAGAAGGATGTTGCTCACATATGATAGTAATACATATTTGCATTTGTAATTGAATAATAATCATTCTGCAAGCTATATTTTCCTCTAAACATTATAATTAAATTTATTTTTTTTTACCAGAAGTCACCTTTAGAGGAGCCAGATAGACCCTGAATGGGGTCTATTTGTAAATGGTATATGTCTCCAAATAGGGTCAATAGTAAATGGTATATGACATGCTCCTTATTACCAAATCTTCTAGCATTCATTATGCGTGGCAGAGACTCTGGTGTGTACTAATCAGTGTTCTCTAGAGAAACAGAACTAATAGGATGTGCATTTATATGGAAAAATTTATAAGGACTTGACTCACATAATTATGGAGGATAACAAGTCCCCAGTCTGCAATGCAGGCCAACAGCCTAGATACTCAGGAGAGCTGATGGCGCGGACAAAGTCCAAAGCAGTCTGCTGAAGAACTGCCCCTTGCTCAGGGAGACCAGTCTTTTCGTCCCACTTAGATCTTCTTTCAGTTGATTAGAGGAGCCCACCCCATCACAGAGGGCCATCTACTTTACTCAAAGCTCACCTATTTAAAAGTTAATCTCACCTGAAGACATGCTCCAAGTTAACCCATAAAACCAACCATCACAGTGTTATAAAGGAAAAATTATTATATGGAATCCAAAAATCGTAGTCAATTTATTTAACTAATTTGAATCTCATTAAAGTAAGAATAATAAAATACATTAAAGGATTATGAGGATGAAATAACATGATAAATTGAAGCACAGAGTGCCAACCAGAACTGGATAAATAGCCAGAGTTGGAATTTTTTTCTGCAATACGAAGAGGAAGGAAAGCTGGGTGACTCAGTCGGATGGTGCATCATCCTGCACACCAAAAAGTTGTGGGTTCCATTCCTGATCAGGGCATATACCTATTGTATTTTGCCATGTATAATGTGCACTTTTTTGCCTGAATTTTTGAGGGAAAAATAAGGATATACATTATACAAGGGTAGTACCTTATACCTGTTCTTATGTTTTTTAATTATTTGTTACATAAAATTTCTTTTACCATAATATGTTTAAAAATAAATGCAAAAATTCCTTTATAATACAAAAAAACAAGTATATAAATATAAATAAAGAAATAATTGAATTAAAAAATTAAAATTGCAAGGCTTTTTTCCCTGAAAGTTTAGGCCAAAAATGTGGGTTCACATTATACACAGCAAAATATGGTAGGTTGTGGATTTCACCCCCAGTGGGGTGCTTAAAGGAGTCAACCCACTGATGTTTCCCTCTCCTAGAGATGTCTCTCTTTCTCTCCCTTCCACCCACTTCCCCTCCTCTAAAAATCAATAAACATATCCTTGGATAAGAATTTAAAAAAGGAATGAAAAATACAAGTTGATCTCCTGGAAATATAGAAGAATCAGGAAAGAAAAGCTAATATTAGTTGATTCTCTATAGGTTTCTAATATATTCTCTCACATAATTAATTTTACATTACTGAGCTAGGTGATTTCTGAATGAGGCAGTTAGCATGGTGGTTAAGAGCAGTCATGTTTATGCAGACAGACCTGAGTTATTGTTCAAGCCCAGCACTCACTGGTGCGTGAGGTTTCACAAGCCACCTAACACTTCTGAGCCTCAAAGTCTTCATCTGTAAAAGTAGAAATAACAAGAGCTTGTCCTTCATAGTGTTGTTGTGAAAAATTATAATACATGTAAGCCCTTGACAAAATGCCTAGTACACAGAAAGAATTCAATAAGTTGTAGCTCTCTTTATCATTATAATACATATTGTTATGTTAGCCTAACAAACTATTAATGCAAATACATATATTGAATAGATATCTATCTGTTAAAATACTAAACACTGAAAATTATGAGCCAGCTACGCTGAGATTTTTACTTTTCAGGAGCTGATTTTCTGAGTTACTTTGTATCAGTTCTAAAACGTGATAAACAAATATGGGATGACCATTGTTATTAGGTTTCTGTGCCTCGAGGGAAATTTCACTTAAATCTGTACAGCCTCTTGACAGTTAACCTCTATTAAATTTAAAGAAAGTTTTTGATCAATTTTGTTTCTGAAGTTTACTAAAAATAAAAATAGAATGAAAATCCAAAAATATAACATTCTCAGAGGCAAGATTTCCAAACAATCATAACATCAAGTTAATACCACTTTGTTCTATTTCCCATCAACAATGAAATTTTGTATTTACTTATTTTAAATTGTCAATACGTAGTATTAACATATTTGTGTAGTTGCAAGAGAGAAAAATTCATTCTACATTAGGCTAATAAGTAATTGGAAGTTGAATCTGATCACATTAAATTATGAAAGTAACAAAACAGAGACAGAAATTACAGCATGTAAAACTGAGTCTAAATCCACAATTAAAAGGGGGGAAATGATTAACAGAAGTATCATAAGTACGTTCCTAAACCTTTTCATAAACTTCAGCTATGCAGAGAACACACATAGTGGAAACAGACTTCTTATCTTTAAAAAAACACATTTTTTAGGCTTAGGAACAAGATATAAATTATGTATACCATTGCTGCAATGAAAAAATACAATTGTTGCTTGAAAAATTCATTAAAATGTAAATAAATTGTAGTTAATCCATGAGTTGATTATTTATCTCAGGATTTGTTTCGTGGGAATTTGAATGCCTATATGGTGAACAGAATTAAGGTAGGCAGCATTTTGACGTTGTATCCAATTTGAAGGTGGAAAGCAGAGAGAAAGACAGACAGAGAGACAGAGTGGGCCTGAGCTAGATGCATGAGGAGAGGTAGCAGAGCTAGTTAAAGCACGTCCCAAGGCCAGGCCTACACTAAAAGATTCAAGTGGAAATTTCAGTTTGACTTCCATGCATTTTAATCTGATAAATCAAGCCAAATAACCTGATGTGAGGGCTTTAGAAAGTAAATCTAAAAAGGCAGTCAATTTGAAAATTGATTTTGAGAGACGTGAAATGGCTTCAAAAATGATAAGAAAATGTGGCAATTAGCTGAAATCTTAGGTGTTGATTCCAATTCATGGCAAGCTTCTAGCTGTGTCAAATAATTGAAAGGAATTGTATGGTTTTTCTTCCTTCTTTTCTTCTTCATCATGTAACAACCTGGTTTTCTGTTATGTTTTCAGTAACTACAAACAGTATGTGACACGTTTTTTTCAGTAACTAAAATCAGTATACTATACTGTGTGATCTTTTGTTCTAACAAAATTACCGTATCACACATCACTAATATCCTTCCACCTCAAAAACGGAAGAAGGGCCAACGGTTTGAAAGTGTCGCCTCCTTTGAGATCAAGCACTACAGAGGAACCAGATAGCTGTGTCAGTCCATCCAGAAATAGCAAGGACAAATGCAAGTGGCTGACTTCTCCCTGTTAACAATAAAAGAAGAGAATCCCCTCCCTTCCCCTTTCTTAGAGTTTACATTAAAAACTTGTATGCCCTTTCTCCTTCTTTGAAATGTATATAAATATTCATGAAGGCTAGATAGGCTTTTGTCAACTTTCCAATCTAGGTCATTCTCAAGGACCTGGGAGCTACCTCTTTGAATCGTAAAAATTAAAGGTGATAGCACCCTCACATTCCAGTTTTTGTGGGAGGACAGGAGCCTATTTAGGTAGGTGTCTTGCTCTAAGTTGCAAAGCTACATTCTGCCATAAAGATATGTTTGGTTTATTTCCTCTAAATAAAAACAATTAGCTAACATAGACAATCACCCACTTATCAGAAAAAGTTAAGATGCACTATGTGCATCTGTCTTTGTGATCTCTTGGTGGATTGCCTGTGATGCACATCGCTTTTGATTTAATGCTTATTCAGTAATAAACCTGTGCTTTTCTTCTCTATTAAATTTGTGGAGAGATTGTCTGGGTTGGGTAAAGATTCTGATTTTAATTATATCTCCACAACAAGATGTCATGAATTTGAGTAGGAGATGGGGCAAGATATCTAACTGGACTACATAAATATTTTTGTGTATTTTGTGAAGCAAACTTTTTATTAATATACACTTATAAATTTAAAAAGCATTTTCATTGACATGAATACCTACATAATCCAGGACATAGAATTGTTTTTCTTCTTCACCAACATGGAATATCCATAATTTCTTTTGATATTTCACTGAAATATTTTCTTGGTGGTCTCCTGCTTTAATTTAAAATAATCTTTCTCATTTATTCTCAAGAGATATTGAGTTCCTCCTCTCTTGTATTTATTAATTTTTATTTACATCAAATATAAACATAGATTGTTCCAGCTTCATGATGAAATCCATGATTGTAACAACAAATATGCCCACAACTATATAATCAACATCAACAATTTGTTGTTAAATTAGAGTCAGGATCTGCTCTCCGGGAAGGAGGATGGCTCGAGCAGGGAAAGAAACCAGAATGCAAAACTCCTGCAAGGGGTCAGAGGCAGGCAACAAGAGAGAAAACCTAGGGAGAAGCAGTAATGGTCTTCCTTACAGTACCAAACTTTGAATCTTGGAAGATAATATTACTTCCTTATTAATTCCTCATTGGCTGAAGTCTGAATTTGGGACCACTAATCAGGACTTGAGTCTAGAGACCCATGAACCTTAGAGTAAAGAGACACCAGGAAAGACAAAGGAGATATTACATTAATGTTCCCTTCAGAAATATTGTCTTTGGGATATTATTCCAGTTGAGAAAATATCCACTTAGTTTGATATATAAACGTGTGTCATTAAAAAGCTGACGTTTAGATTTTCTTGACAGAAGTGAATTGTATTTTATTATGACAGTTGTAACATGAATTTGTCAGCAAATGTTTTTCAACTATTGATCGGTTTTAGTAGAAGTGGACTCTGGTTGCATATATATATATATATATATATATATATATATATCCACATTTTCATACATATTATAATTTTTATTTTGTATTTTTAGTTGCTTATAGCAATTTATTTTGAAAACTTTGAAGATCCAACAGATTTTGTCCTTTTAAAGTCATCTACTTCTATTTTTAATTATTTTGAGGAAATTCCATACTGTTTTCCACAGTGGCTGCACCAGTCTGCATTCCCACCAACAGTGCACTAGGGTCCCCTTTTCTCCACAACTCTGTCAGCACTTGTTGTTTGTTGGTTTATTAATTACAGCCATTTGGGCAGGTGTGAGATGTTATCTCATTGTGGTTTTAATTTGCATCTCTCTGATGGCTAGTGATGTAGAGTGTTTTTTCATGTGTCTATGGGCCACCTGTATGTCCTTCTTGGAGAAGTGTCTCTTCATGCCCTCTGTCCATTTTCTGATTGGATTGTTTGCCTCCCTGGTGTTGAATCATATAAGTGCTATGTATATTTTAGAGATTAAACCCTTGCCTGATATATTATTGACAAATATGTTCTCACATACAATGGTCCCCTTTTGATTTTGATGATGATTTCTTTAGTTGTACAGATTTTTAATTTGATGTAGTCTCATTTGTTTGTTTGTCGTGTTTCTCTTGTTTTAGGAGATATATTGGCAAAAATATTGGTACCCCAGATATCTGAAATTTTACTGCCTAGGATTTTTATGGTATCACAACTTACATTTAAGTCTTTTATTCATTTTGAATTTATTATTGTGTGTGGTATAAGATGGTGGCCTAGTTTTATTATTTGGCATGTACCAGTCCAGTTCTCCCAACACCATTTATTGTACAGCCTGTGAGTTCACTGCTAGAAATATATCCTAAGAATCCTGAAACACTAATTCAAATGAATATATGCATCCCTATGTTCATAGCAGTGCTATTTACAATAGCCAAGATTTGGAAACAGCTTACATGCCCATTAGTAGATTAAAAAAAAAAAAAAAAAAACCACAACTGTGGTATCTCTATACAATGGAATATTATGTAGCAGTAAATAATAAGGAATTCTTATCTATTATGACAGCATGAATGGAACCAAAGACTATTATGCTAAGTGAAATAACCCAGTTGGTAAAAGACAAACGCCATATGATCTCACTTTTAAGTGAAATCTAATGAATAAAATAAACTAATAAGCAAAATAGAATTGGAGTTATAGGAACATGGAAAAGACTGACAGCTATAAGAAGGGAGAGGGGAAGGGGACTCTTTGAAAGAAGGGTAAAGGATTAGTCATAGAATATATATGAATGACCCATGGATTTGGACAACAGTGTATGAATTGACTGTTGGAGTGGGGAGCAGGCTGGGTGGAAGGGGGAAAAAGGGAAGACAGTGGGGACATGTGTAATAGTGTCAACAATGAAAAGGAAAGGAAAGGAAGGAAGGAAGGAAGGAAGGAAGGAAGGAGAAAAGGAAAAGAAAGGGAAGAGAAGAGAAAAGGAAAATAAAAGAAAAAAAGAAAAGGAAAGGAAAAGAAAAGAAACAAAAAGAAAAGAAAGGAAAGGAAAAGAAAGGAAAGGAACAGAAAAGAAAAGAAAAGAGAAAAAAGAAAAGAGAGAAGAAAAGAAAATTATACTTCTAGCTGACTGTAGGGGGCCCATGGTCATCCTGTAGTGCACCACCAGGGCTTCAGTACTGATAGTCTAAGCAAACCAATCATTAGTCTTAATTGTCCATTCATGACATAACAGCATTCCCTTTGGAGTTTTTCTGGTCTATGGAAAAAAACTTTCAGCAATAGCAAATTCCACCTTTTGCACTCATGGAATTCATCCATAATTAACCCTAGAATGCATTCCCTCTGTGCTCAGTGTCAGAATTCTTCAAAGCAAAGCACAGCACACAGCTACTACCACTAGACCAAAATTTGCACACAAGATAAAGACTATTTGCTACAATTAAGCTAGGTGTTCATTTATTTCTATTCTATCAGTCATGGTGCATGCATTTTGACAGTGGCCATTTGGAGGGACTGCCTGTGCAGCAGACATCACTTTCCTAATGAAAAATGGGGCTTGAACTGGTTAAATAGATTACTTATAGCTAATATGAAGAATAAGGAGCAAAGTAAGATAAGGAACAGTTAGCATCTGCACATCAGAATGGTCTCTTCTTGTTCGGAACACCTGTACAGGGACCTTACGGGAAAAGGTTGTCAGAATAAGACAGCCACTGAGGTGAAGGAAAATAAAAGAGATTTACAGGTTCATTCTGATCATGTCTTCTACTTTGAGAGCAGATGGCAGGAGGACTGGGGAAGGATCGCCTGTGACATATGCTGAAAAACGACAGGGGAATTTATTTTATGGAAGTGATATTTAAACTCTGAGTCAATGACTGAGTATAAAAAAAAAGAAGATTCCATTGTGGCATTAGAAATTCAGTAAATCCTCACTTAATATCATCACTAGGTTCTTATAAACTGAAACTTTAAATGAAACAACATATAATGAAACTAGGTGCACCATAGGCTAATTGATACAAGTAAGATAATGCTTTTCCAATCAGCTGATTCCAGGTCAGGGACTGCTGTGGCCAGAACCTCTCAGGGCAGCTCAGGGCACAAGGTGGGGACCCACCCTGAATGGGACGCCCTTCATTGCAGGGCCCCTCACAGCCCACCACCCGCACTCACTCAGACTGGACAATGTAGACATGCCAGTTCACCCCCCACGCACAGCTCTGGGATGTGGGAGGAAACTCGAGAACCTGGAGAAAACCCACACAAGCACAGGGAGAATGTGTAAAACTCCATACAGATAGCGGCCCCAGTAGAAACCAATTATTTTTTTCACCCATGCTGTTCTTCTAAACAATCCCAAAACAATGTTGAACAAAACAAAGTTATCTGAGAACCTGCTGTACTTGAAAACAGATATTCATCTCTTAGAAAATTTTTTCCTTTTTAGATTTCATGAGCACGTTCTAGAGAAACGTCTGAGCAGTTCAGGCAAGGGAAGGGGACGCCTCACTACCCACTGCTGCATCACAGCCCACTACAAAACACAGTGACTGCAGTGAGAGCCATTTTATTACACCTCATTGTTTTGTAAATCAGGAGTTGGGTGGGACTCTGCTGGGCGCTTCTACACTTTCATGGGGCACCCAGAAGGTCACTCAGTTGCCTGGGTGAGTCTGGTAAGTCAGCACTATGGAGATGGCTGGAGGCTAGTTCTCTCTCCCTATTATCTCAGGGTTTCTGCACATGGTCTTTCCAGCAAGGTGGCTGGTCAAAGTACACAGTGACTTCCAGTTTCTCAAAGCCTACGCCCCCCAAATGGCCCAACATTACTTCCACCATTATTCTAAGAGTCGGCCACTCACAGAACCCACTCAAATTCAAAAGGAGGAAAATAACAGGGTCTGACACAAATAACGCCCCTAGTAAATGTGTATAATGTTTATTAATTATTTAATAAATAGAGAAAAACAAGTGTGTATATTACAAATGTGTGTATTGACTTATGACATTTTAGGTGAGATGTTCCAATTGCTGTCCATCTTGTGCAAGACCTTCACATACCCTACCACACTCAATGGGTTACTTCTGCTGGACCCTGTATCACACTTTATCCCTTTCAGGAGAAATCTCAAAGAGAATTGTGACCATTTTTAAGCACCGTATAGGGAGGATTCTTGGTAGCATCTCAGCTTATCATTGGAAAATCACTGGTCACATAAAAAATAGTCTTGTTGTTGCATTTGTTCTTTTTACGAAGTCAGAGGAACTGCTAATTTAGGTTTAAATGGAAAAATTAAGTGATCCTTTTTCCTTTATTTCACATTATTATCCTATAACTTCCCAAATGAAAGCCATCTGCTTTAAAAGTACCAGTGACTCAAGCTGACATTTTAGCAAAGATCCATTTTACATAGCAAATAATTTGCAAAAGGTTTTCTTTTACTAAAGGCAGTAAGATATGGTTTCTAATTTTAGCTCTATTATAAGCTAGAATCAATCTTTTAACCTCTGATTCTTGTTTGGATAATAAGCTCTCACCTGTCTAAAACTTAGAATTGTGACTAATTAATAAGGTAATGTATATTAAAGTCTTTGACTTTTATGTATGAAGGAGTATGATGATAGAATTCATTAGGAGTCCAAATTCAAACATGGTAAATTAGCATATGCAACTTCAAAAGATATGTTAAAGTGTCCAAGTGGAAAAATACATTAAAAATGTCAATTGTGATATATTCATGATGATTTTGTCTTATTGTTTCCAGTTCAGAAATTTGTTTTGATTCACAATGTTCTTTTAGATTGTCTCATGCTTCTGTTTTCCAAGATCTCACCTCTCCCAAGATTATGCCAAGAGACTTTATTTCATTTTAGTTATTCTCTTTTACAAAAAGGTATTAGACATGGCAACTTTTTTGTTTAATAATTAAATCTTAATTGTTTTTCTTGCACTGCTTATCACAATTAGTGATCTTTTGTAGTTGTGTTTATGCACATGAAAGAATTTTACTTAATAAGGACATTTTCTTTAATTAAATGTGACTGAGGAGAAAATATCAAAAACTGATGATCCAAGGCATGGTTTCACTTTTGATTTATTATAGATACACCCAGCAAAAATTATTATTTGTAAAGTTTTTTAAAAGGTTTCTTAAATGTTAGAAAAGTACTTTTATATAACGCAATTAGTTTCCTTCTTTGATTAAGGCCTCTTTCTGTACTAAACAGAGAATAAATTGTACTCTGCCAAAATGTCTCAGCCTCTCAGTATTCCAGAAGAAAAGATTACACATAGCGCTAGTGTGGGGCCTCACTGATACCCACAGCCAAATATGGGGAAAAGTTATCATGGTTGTTTAATTGAACCTGTGGGTAAGCTGTGAGACACCTGAATACACCTAGAACACTCTTGCCCCAGTACCGACATGGCTAATATCTTCACCCACTGACGTTTCACTCAGTTGTCGCTAAGACTTATCCTGATGATTCTTTCAAAAATCGCAGTCATATGTATCTACACATTCTTCATCTTTCTTACTAGCCTCTATTTTTCTCTTTTCCATTGGTACCTAGAAACTTATATACTTCACACGTATTATTTATTAGAGTTTATTGTGTTTTGCCTGTACTTTTTAGAATGAAGTGCCATGAATGTTAAGGTCTCATTTTGTTTACTAATATACTTTCAGGCACCTAGAACCATGCCTGGCACAGAGTAGGTACTTAATAAATGTTATTAAATAAATATTAGCTATGCTTAATACTCATCAATAGATTTTGCTTCATAATTATACAGGGTGAGGCAAAAATAAGTTTACAGTTGTGAGTACTGAAACAGAATTTATTCTTGTGTTGTTTTTATTAATTATTATATTGCTTTCCATACAAACAACTATAAACCTACTTTTGCCTCATCCTGAATATATCTTCAAATAAGTATGAAACTTATACAAGGATTGTTATGAATCTGTGAAATAAACATTTCTTAAAGGTAAAGTAGGTTTTGGGTGGTGAGCCATAGTTCAGCAACAGACTGTGAGAGCAACTGAAATAGAGACATTTATTATTCAGTTTATTGCTGACCTTTCCTGAAGGAAGTACACAAGGGGCAACACGGGCAGGGGAAGGCAGAGTGCAGACAGAGTGAGGAAGGACCCTGGGTGCGTGCCTTAACTAAAGTGGAGAGCTTAGGGGTTACTGGGATACGGCCAGATTGGTCCATTCAAGCCAAAAGAACAGGATTTGTGTCAGCCCCATGGGGTCTTATCCAAGGGGCAGTGTAAAGCACACCGGCACTGGGGGACAGGGAAGATTCTTGAGCACAAGGGCAACTAAAGAAGCATTTTCAGGAACTTACATGTGCTTAAGACTCTGTGGGCAGCTCTCTAGGGCACGCTCTCGCATGAGGGTGCTAACATAAGTTTAAGTTCCCTACAGGCTACTTGGTCCGACACATTGGAAGCTGAGATGAGTAGCTGAGCTGAACTCTTGACAAGGGTATTTTATTCTTTTTTGTTTTAATTATTAATTGCAGAGATCCTTGAAGAAATGATAGATTACAGATTTGGCAAAGACAATGTACAAGATGAGCCTGGGATATCTTTTCTCAGAAAGCAAGAAATTAATAAAATACAAATTGGATGATACCTAAATGATAAACAAAGTCTGTCTGGAAAAAGTACAGCCATTGTTCATATGACAGTAGCCTGTGGGACATCAGTGTAACCTGGCAGCCAAGGAGAGTAAACTGGAATGCACATATGTGAACAATGATGACTTCACTGTACTGGTCAGTTGGGGCAATCAACTGTTGAGTGAGTATGTGTACTGTGTGGCCATCACATTCAAAATGACTGCAATGAATCTGCATCCAATTTTGGGTTAAGCTTGAATATTCCTCTGCGGAAACTATTCGGATGATTCAGGCGGCTTTCAGGGGCAAAGCAATGAGTGTAGGGCAAATGAAAGTGTGGCACAAACACTTCAAAATGGTTGAGAATCTGTTGAAAGTGACCCGCAGTCTGAAAGGCCTGCAACTAGCAGAACACCTGAGAATGTTGAACTCAGCCCTCTACAGCCCAAATGTGGCACCATACAAACTCTGGCCTTTCCCAAAACTAAAATCACCTTTGAAATGGAAGATTTTCAAAGCATCAGTGAAATTCAGGAAAATACAACTGGGCAGCTGATGGCAATTCAAAGGATTTTACAGATTATTTTGAACAGTGGAAGACACTGGGAAACCTATGTGAGGTCCCAAGGTGCCTACTTTGAAGGGGACCAAGGCATCATTGTCCTATGTACAATGTTTCTTGTATCTCGTAACTTCTTCAATAAATGTCTCTATTTTTCTTAGTGCATGGCTGGATACTTCCTGGACAGACCTTGTATAATCCAATTTGTCAGGGCTCCAATGATGTTAGGATGGAATAATTTAAGAATTCAACAAGAATGCTGAATCTCACTTCCAGTTTCAGCTCTGACACAAAGAACTGGGTTGTCATCGCCCTCATTCTTATGACAAGAAAAGCTGTACAAACTGAAAAACAATGATGCTTTGGTCCTATTTTTACTGAGCAGACTGGGGTCAATCTAAATCACCCTGGTGTGAGACCAAACAATTAATGCTGGAAGGAGCAGGACTTTATTTACAATATTCCCACCTTGGTCGAGTCTGGAGCATTCATGCTCTGAGCCCAGCTTTCCCATGAGACCCAGCACTTTCCCCAGTGGTTTCCCATATTCTTATCTGGCCTTAATCCACCTGCGTAAACAGTTCCCCAGTCCCTCTGGGAGGCACCCAAGTCTCCATCCTCATACAGCAGCTCTCTCCTCTAGGATCTGGGGTATGTGGTCATCAGCTTCCGTATAATAGTCTAGAAAAGGCACAAGTCCTGAGTCCAGGTAAAATCCAAGCATAGCAAGACGGGACCTTGTAAGGGAGTCCTTCACCACTCCGAAGTCAACTGGGACACGTGTGGTCACAGCAGCAGCGTCTCCAGCTGCAGAGCCTCCATCCTCACTGTAAACTGCATAGCTGCATGCTCACTCCTCCATTCCAAGCCACATGGCAAAAATCCCTTACTACAGACAGCATGTCTCCTCCCCTACTACTCCCCCCTGCATGGCACAGAGTGCAAATGGCTGCCATGCTTGAATTCAAATCCTCACCCTGCACCTCCTCCATAACCCTATTTCCAACTCCTCCCACAGTGGGTTACATCTGTCATTTCCCCCTATCTTCTGGCTTTCTCTAGCTCCCATTGTTAGTCCCAGAGGGTGTGACCCTGTGACACAGAGTAAACTGCCCCCTGATTCTGGATCCAATGCCAGAGCCTGGGAACCACCTCCAGGTTTAAGGCATGAACTGTAAGCTCCCAGGCTAAGTCACAAGCCAGGATACATTCAGAAAGTCATGCCTATCTTCCTAGCAGCACAGCTTTTTAACACAACTATGAAGCTAGCTAAGATGCCAAAACTATGCAAAATCTCCCAATCGCTGTGTGCTCGGCTTTCCCATCCCCCCAAGCCATGGCTGGAGGCTTTTTTCCTGAACCCCACTCTATAACCGGTATCACTATCAGGGAACTGAGGTTTCAGAGCAAACTACCACCTATTCCTGTATTTGCAGAGGAATCTAGAGAGACACAGACTTTGCCTGTGGAAAAGTCTGTGGAGCATTATGTGGTAGGAACATTTAATTTTGGTAATTTTTGACAAATTGCTGTAATCTGAGTGTGTGGACCTGTGAGAGAATGGAAAGTTGATGGTCACAGTCTTAGTTAGGAAGGACATTTTATAGATAGTACCTTCAGGCACTCCACCAGCTTCTCAGGGTGAACACCTGAGAAAAGTCCGCTCCTGGTTCTGGAAGGTGAGGACTTGGTAGTCATTGTGAACTATGCCCAGAACCTTCTCCAAAACAAAGGCATACTCCCTAGGAGACAATGCATCACCAGAGCTTTACTCCAGCTGGGGAAGGGCGTTCCTCCATCTCAGTCCTTTCTACTCTCCGTGCCTCATATAAACAGGAAAAACCATAACGAACAGGAGTTGAGGCTTCAGCAAAGTGGATTGGGAATGAGAGTTGAGACAAAGAAGAGAGCAAAGAACAGAGGTGAAATGAGCTCCTGGAGAAACGCTTCCAAAGACAGCCCCGAGATCATGTCTATGAAAGGACTGAGCTGTAACCATAAGACTGTAGTGTTCTCCACCTTGCTAACATCTAACTAACACAGCAGCAGGGCTCCAGCATAGTAATAGTGGGTCACAGCTAGAAGAGCTGCAAGACACAGACTCTCTCGCAGCAGGAGTGTGTAGGAAAGCCCAAAGGTAAGAGTGATAACATGTGTTAGGACTCCAGAGCAGTTTGAAAACGTTGGCACCTATAGCTACATTAAACGTTGAATTAAATATTATTTTAACATTTGTTATGGTGGGGGAGGGCATCTTATCTAGAGAGGACTGTATACTAGCAAGAATAATGTAGAGTGAAATAGTGTTGAAGAAAAACACACACACACACAACCCAACCTGGAATCCCATATCTAGCAAAATTATCTTCAAAAGTAAAGGAGAAATAAATGTTTTCTTTTCAGCCAAAAAGGGAATTTATTACCAGCAGACATGCCCTGTAAGAAATGTTAAAATAATACTTAATTCAAAAAAAGAAACATATAAAATCCACAAATTCAAAATGTTACCCTCTCCCAAATGCACACACCGACACAAGGCTCTCCACTGAATGTTGCCGGGGCATGAACTCATTACTTTGAAAACTCAGAAATAAAAGAAATCAGTCAATCATTTCTACTACCTTTCCTGAACAAATTATATTTCAAGATAAGAAATAGCTGATGTGTAAAAATTCTCTAAAGAAGCATTCCAGCTAATAAATGCAAAACCCCTGACAGAATTATAAAATTATCATTTGTACCATATGAAATAATGAACTTTAACTATGATGATCCACTAAAACCACTGAATAAATTTGACAAGAAATTTTATAAAAGAGGGGTCACATTAGCATTGTCTGTATCCACTAATCAGCTGAAGCATCAAAAAAAGTGAGACACCTTGTATCATGAGGTTTCTGATATGATGTTCCATTAAACACTATTGTCCTCTCCAAAAAATGAATCTAATTAAACTTCAAGTATGTTAAGATATACAGGTGATAAAGGTTAAGATAAATGATATCACTGGAAGCAACAAGTCAAATTTAAGACATGCTTTAAGGACAGACAACCTGATTTCTCTAAGAAATCAGTTACATGAAGAAGCAATAATAGAATAAAGCAATGTGTGGACATTACTGGGATCTCAATTTTAGCAAATGAACTCTAAAGAACATCTTTGAGACAATTAGGTCTATGTAATTGTGGTTGTTTTTTAATGAAATTTTTAACATTAGTTTTAACTTTGAATAATAATGCAATGCATTTTTGAAAAAAAGATTCTTATTAGCTACATGCACATGCTGAGGAAGTTATGAGAGAAATGATATAATATGTGGGATTTTCTTTAAATGCTTTAGTTTAAGAAAAGAAAGTGGGGTGGTCAATGAGACATTTAAAAATGTTGATCATTGTTGAAGCTGGATAATTAATATGCATGAAGATTTGCCCTTTATTTAGATTATAAGTATGTTGGAAAACATACAAAATAAATAAGGTTTTTAAAAAACTTTTCAGTATAAGAAACTAGGGGTAAAAGTTTATTGGTCAATACATAACTCACACATGTAGGCTAAGGCTGCCTTATAGCACAGAGAAACCTTAAAGAGAAGTGAACGATTCCTCATTTCTGTAACATAGCAAGAGTTAATCAAATTTACTTTTGATTGAGTAAAAACCTTATGAAACTTATATGTGAAACTCACCAAAAGAAAAATTTTCATTCTTTAGTGTCTTCCTTGAAGAAAAATTCTAGCTCAATAAGAGATCATCAATTGAAGGATGTGACACCTCTTTTGATTTTTATTCAAAGTGCTAAGAACCACCTGGAATATAGCTGAGGAGAAATGTCTCAGGAGCTTCTAACACCCAGGGGAAGACAAGAGAAGCTACCCAGAACTTGATTCAAAGAGGTAATGTTAATCATAAATCTCAAAAGAAATTTTCTTTTGATTTAATTTTTTTAAATAACATATCACTTTCCATAACATCATTAGTAGAAACACATTTTAATGAATCAGACTAAAAAAGAAATCTAAAAGCAACTATGAGCTTCTGTCCACAGGAAATGAAGAAACCCAAGACACATCCAATTGTGGGGACTCTGGGTCATTCAAAAGTATTCAGAGAATGTAGCTGGGCATTCCTGTGATGGCAAAGTCATGAAGATGTAGCCTAGGGAAAAAAATAATTAAGAAAAGTTATAAAGTACTCCTTCAATAAAACTCTCAGAACTCCGTATTGTGGAAGGCCAGAAGAAAAATTTTAATTACCTTTTACTAAGTTTTCTAATTAATAGTGAAGAAGGCAGAAACTCTAATATAACTAGAATCTATGATTATTTTAAAAAGCTAGCTGGACCTTTATGTAGATATTAATACAGATATAGTTAATCCTTTATGTAAATGGAAAAATATGGCTTTCTAAAATAAATGACAGGATTATAGGGTAATTTAATATTTTAAATATTAAAGTTGTTTTTTTTTCTATGGCATTAACTGTTAGACAAAACTGTGTCCACTGCATATATTCTTCTTAGATTATTTTTAATTGTGAAGACTCTCAACAGGTTTACAGCTTTAAGAGTGGGCTGAATAATCAATCTACTTCTCAGTGCCTGCAGTGTAGCTGAAATGCCCACTCAGCAAAAGTTTAAAAAACTGTTTCAATAAAATATGAGGAACATTTTGATTGGGCCCATGCAGGAGAAGCAAAATAGAAAGGAACTATGACTGTGCTCCTGTAGTGTTCCTCATACACTCACCCTGGTCCTCCCTCGTGATGAGCGGACCATCACAATGTCTTCGTCCTGCTGAAACCTCCTGGCAGTGGGATCACAGAAGAGAATGTATCATCTCAGAGATTAGAAATAGGAAAGATTTTTTTCATGCCCATAATATTTTTATTCCAGACTAAAACATTAGATGTTATTTATTTAGTAAATCATGTCCTGCTTCATTCCACAAACTACTGAGGCAGCATATTAACTATCCCCTCTTTGAAAAAATCCTTTAAAAAACAGCTCCATTTTGAGGAGCAAAGAGCAAAACAACAGAGGGAACTTTTACAGGCCCAAAAGAAAATCAGAGATGAGCGGAGTAATATTCAGAGATTTTCAGTGTTATTCTTTTAATTCTGAATATTTTTATTGAAATGGCCCTAAGTAAATTCATTGTTTCTTTCTCCTTCTTTGAAAATATTTTACAAGCTAGAATTTGAGCCCTAAGATATTTCCTATAAACGTTGAGTGTTTCATATTTTGAAGTACCTATAGTATTTAGATATATATAAATTGAATAAGATATAAATCATGTTCTTCAAATGTCATTTTTTAGATTAAAACATTAAATGGTAGTTTGAGGAACTTATTTAATTAAAACTAAGATGAAATTCTCAGTTAAAAAAATAATTAAAAGTGTAAATAAGTACTCAAAAAGTACTTTAAATACAATATTTTTCTTATAGAGAGGTATGCGCACAAATGTAGTTTCATTTATTACTCCCTTCTTTCATTCTTTTTTCTCTTTCCTTCTATCAGCCAATTATCATAGTCAGCACATTATTTTAAAAGTGTTGAACAACAACAAAAAAAGGTTGAACAGTACTGAACAGAAATTATCAGTAATGAAAAGAGCAGAATAGGTAAAGATACAGTCAGTTCCAAATCATCGCCTAACTGAAGCCCCATTGGCTATGCCCACCCTGCCATCTGAACCTAAGTCCCTTGTTGTTTAACCTGCTCAGACCTCCACAGGGAAGCCCAAGCTCCGGTTCATGGCCTCAGGTTTTCCATTTTCTCACTGTTGGCCTCTATAGATCACTCTTGTTTTTCAGTATCTCAGCTCTGAATTTTGAACAATTTTGTTACATTTTAACCAACATTTTGTTTGTTTTATGTTATACAGCATGTCAATTAATTTTGTAATTTGAAGTATTTCTGGTTTCTCAGGCAAGCACTGTTTTCATAACTCATTAAGGCCACTCTATAAAGAAAAACTTAGATGTAATTCTTCCCACAGGAATGTCATAACTGCCCAATCAATCTATGAACTATAGATCTGTATAGTCTCTGTATTATAGTCTATCAAGGTATGTATCTATAAAACTGAAGATTGACCTGAGAAGAAGTTCATCTCAAATCCTCATCTGAAAAAGTTATCATTCATTCCTATTGGAAAATTGAAAGAGAACAAGCTTTAGAAAATAGATGAGTTAGTCTTTCTTTTCTATACTTTCAAACCATAGCTGTAAGTGCTCCAGGTTCAAGAGAGATGACAATGGGCAACAGCAGGAAAGTAAGAAGCTCAGGCATGACCTGACTCTTTCTTGGGGATCCGTTTGTAAAAAGATGAAGCCAAAATATTTGGCAGTCCAAACCTCTTCCTTACAAATTTAATTGTTCAATTTTCTAATTATCTCAGTATTTAATTTCTTTATACTATCATGCGTTACTTAAACTTGTTTGGAAGTGCTAGCCTCTCTTGGCTTTGCTGAGAGGCATGAAAACAAGAAAAAAGAATCATGCTCCATAAAGTGAATTAATCCTGGAAACCTCCCCAAACAGGCTGACTCCCCTGGTGGACTGACCTGGCCCGTGGAGAGTCCTCTCAGGCTACTGCCTGTAAGACTGCATTTAACGTCACTTAAAGGGCCTCCCTGCATTTCCCATAGCAGTTTTTCCCAAAGTTTTCCTCTTTTCTAAGGTTTCCCTACCACCCCGAACCATCAACAACTTATTGAAAAGATCTGGGGAATGCTGTTTAAACACAATTATGTTCTTAACTACATAATTTAATTAAATTTGTGTCACCATCATTTCCCTTTGTCCCAGATATCGAGAAAGAAGCTGCCACTCCCAGTGATTCCAGTGTACTCTCTACCACAATGTTCTATTAACTATGTTGTGTAGCTACCAAGGTCAAAATCAAGTTTATATCTTATTGTAATAGGAACTCTGTATGCATAGGTGTTGGGCAATGTGAGAGGTTAAAAGGCAAGGCCTCATCCTCTTTAGTTCATGTACAATTACAAGGTTCCACGACTCTGAGACCAGGTATAGAAAAGCTCTATGTGACAGTCATATGAGGTTGAAGAAGCAGAAAAGGGGAGCTCATCAAGTGTCACTAGAACTTGGAAATAAGTTAAACTTATTAAACTGACCACAGTTAGGATATAATACATGAGAATTACTATCTGCAAACACCATCTCAAAAAATAAAAATAAAAGAATGTCCTGAAGATCCAATACAGTAAGACAGGGTCTGCAAATCTATTCACACCTCATAACATATAAAGTCAAACTCTAAAATATCCTGTGGTATCCAAGAAATAAAGTATGAACCTTAGAAGGATGGTCTGTTTGAAGTCCACAGCTCAGTCCATGCCCTGCCTACTCCTTCATGCCTCCCCCAGACCATCCTGTACACAGAAAAAATAAGGTCATAAGCATTCTTTCTCTTCTTCTTGATTAAGTTCTTTCAGGATCCCTATCCTCCTCTGCCTGTCCTTTAATTATTTTCTCACCACCCCCCTCAGTCCCTGCACCCTGTCCCTTTCCTCCAGCTTGTGTCCTCCAGGAACACCCAGTTGCTGCCAGAGCTCCACATTGCTTTCTGTTCCTGCCCACTCCCCATCCCTAACTCCCTGAGCTGATATAAAAGTACCATAAATTTACTATTTTAAAAAAAGGCAATTTTAAAAAGTAGCTCCAAAAAAGAAAATTGTCAGTGTTTCCAATTCTGCCCATAAAGATACTTTCTTGATCATGCTCACAGGTTTGTAAGAACATCCAAGTGCAACTGGATGTGACATCCACCTCTGACATGCTCCTACCAACCCAGAATGGAATTAGATTTCTGGGATGGACTTTCCACTAGGTAGATTTGGATCCCACCCTGAAGAGGTGGTGTAAGTACGAGGACTTCTTATCAGTTCTTTATCACGAGAAGTGTGGTTTACACATCAGCCTTTCGTGAGTTTTGTTCTAATGTGTCATCTCTAGTTTCTGACTCAGCGTGAGCGTGACTCTAGACCACCATGCCAAAAGGTGAGAGTTGGTAAATACCAAGCGATGGCTACACAAAAAGGGCCTGCCTGGGGGGCTTATTAAGCTCCATCTTTAACATTCATAGTCAATGTCACAGTCACACTTACATGCATGAATATTCACATAGTAACTAAGGTTCTTCATGATGAAGTATAGAGAGTACAATAAATGGCAAATTAGCATCTATTATGATAAAGTCACAATTGTAATGTAACTTGAATATCTAACAAAAATAGGAGGGAGAGAAGGAAATCTTCAATGGATTGATGTTTCTGAGGAAATAAATGGAGATACAACCTGACCATTCATCAACAATTTCAAATATAAAATATATATAAGAAGTCAAAGGTATTAGTGCTACCTGACAATTCTATGCTGAAATGAAGTTTCCTGCTATATAGAAATATCACTACATCTATTATGCTCACACCTTCATAGAGCTCAGATATTTGATTCAAGGGATAGGCAGTATTCATCAACAGTTTTGACAGTAGGAGATAACAGATATAAAGCAAATATTTACCTGAAATGAAATATAAAAATATGTCTAGACATTTTTTTCAGAGTAGCTCCTAATTTCATATGCAGTGAAGTTGCCCTTGGCAACTCAAGGCAAGTTTGCTTATCTCCCTGGGTTTAGCATAAAGAATCTAGTCAAGTCTTCAAATGAAATGTGCATTGTCTTGCTAAAAGTGCAGATGCCTCTATCCTATTCCAATGCATCAGATCCAGTTGCCAAAGCTAATATGTGGATCACGATGGTGACAGAAAAAGTAGTGGAGCATTCTTTTTCAAAGTTCTAAATATTTTTAAAATGTGAATTATTATATTAGACTAATTTCTTCTTTTAACATTAACTATTACATTCTTATCAAAGTAGGTGTGACAACTGATGGTGACAATAGAACAGGGCGCCCCAGGAGTGGATCTGTGTTATAATCAGCAAAATGAATTTCGTTCGCAGTAATTTCACTGTCACCATGATTTTCGCGGCCTGTAATGCTGAAGGCTTCTGATGTCAGTTGTCCCACTAAGCTGTCAAAAAACCACTGTGCTCATTGTTCTTCGGCAAGAAGAAAGTTTCCGTAAGACTCAGAAAACAAATGGAGAATTTCCAGAGAAAGGTAAATAGTAAACTATTGAAACTCTAAATAAGATATTTAACATTAAATAAAAATGATGTCATTTAAAGTGGTGTAGAAGAAATGAATGAGATTTCATAAGCTCAACTGCAAAAAATAGCCAGTACATGCAGAAAAAAACAATGGTATGAGAGGCTGTGATTTATAATATTCGGTCCCTGTTATAATTTTCTTCTACTGATATTTTGTTCCATTTAAGCCCATAATAGACAAAAGTTTTCCTTGAAACTGGAATCAGGTAAATTTCGACTCCCAAACACACCTGCTTAAAACCTTTGCATTCTCTTGAAAGTTTTGGGTTAATTTCATCATTTGTAAATAAATGTATGCTATAAGAAGTTTATATGTTCACATTTTATGCAAATGTTATACAAGTGAGGTATCCCTGAGTTCCAGGTCTATAAATGAGGTAATAAATTTTTAGTCAAACAGTATTGTTCCAAAGTATGAATGTGCCTCAGAATCAGCTAGGTAACCTCTGAAAAAGATAGCTTCTAGGGCCCCTTCCTAGAATAATTGAGTGAAAATAAACTACAATGAGCAACCTGAAATTTGTATTTCTCAAATGTTCCCATGGCAAATCCAGTGTTGTTAGCCTTGGTCCGAACCTGTGTTTGAGACCTTGTGCTTAAGTTATAACTACAAAGAAAGAAGAAAAACTATTTTTTGCTAAGCATCGATACGAGGTACTAACCAGATGTCCTATATGTTATCACCATGAATCGTCTTCATATGAAGACACAGAAGGTTGAATAGTGCCCCCTCAATATTTACATCCCCCCAGAACCACACGACACACTCATCTCTGGAAACAGAGACTCTGCTTTGTAATTCAGTTCAGATAAGGTCACACTGGATTTGAGTGGGTCCTGAATCTGGTCGCTGGGTTTATGTAAGAGGAGCAGACACACAGAGGAACAGAGAGAAGAAGACCCAGTGAATATAGAGGCAGAGACGGGAGTGATGCAGCTACAAGTCAGGGAAAGCCAAGACTTGCTCAGCGCCACCAAGATCTAGAAGAGACAAAGAAGGATTTTTCCAGAGAGCCTTCAGAGGGAGCATGGCCCTGCCAACACTTTGATTTCAGACTTTCAGCTTCAAAAACTATGAGAGAATGTTTCGGTTGTTTTAAGCCACCCAATTTGTAGTTTGTGATGGAAGTTCCAGAGAGCTAATGCAGACACAGAGGTTCAGCTAGGTTCAGCAATTTGCCTGTGTCATTTGGGTAGAAAATGACCAAACAGGGCTCCATTGATTCCACTGCTCATGAACTTCTGGGACAACATTGGCCGAGATTTCCATTGACCAAGATTACAGCAACATTTGCTTAAAGTGGGGTACCAGATTACCCACACTAGAATCACCTGTGTGACTTAAAAATGCATTTCTTTGACTCTGTTTAAAATTGCTAACTTAAAAATCTTTGCAGGTTGGACTTAAGA
Source organism: Tonatia bakeri (assembly GCA_004024845.1). Lineage (NCBI taxonomy): Eukaryota > Metazoa > Chordata > Mammalia > Chiroptera > Phyllostomidae > Tonatia > Tonatia bakeri. The sequence continues at coordinate 275,409 of PVIA01000313.1, read as the reverse complement.
ACCTACTTTTAACAAAGATCTCTGAAAACTGTCATTCATCTTAAAGTTTGATAAGATCAACCTAGAAATTCGTATCTCTAAAAATGACATCCACTTGCATTTTTATTAAATATATTCTAAATGCATGAAACAAATAAAGCCACTGTGGTATCATTGTAGCAAATAACTTGATGAAGTCAACCTGTACTTTGTTTGAAACCCTTTTTACGTAACTCTGGGCTACTCAAGATGACACACATGACTAACATCCATCCTCACTATTCTCCTGTACATAGAGTGCTTTCACATTCCCACATCAGTTAATTCTCCCACGAACCCTGAGGAAGAATGAGAAAGCACTAACATCATTTCTATTTTACAGGAGAGGAGGCTCAAACTAGAGATCTAGAGGAATTCACAAATTACTCTCCCGTGGCCCACTGTTAGAGCATTATAATTTTTCTGTCCTGACATTGCCAAAAAATTAGCGGGGAATTATAATGAAAAGAACACAGGTGGGGGAAGTGTGACCTCACTTTTTTACAGGAAAGCAGCGAGAAATATAACTATAAAAAGATATATTAATTTTAAAGGCCATGGAAAGGGCAATAACAAACAACTTTGAGAGAAGCCAGAGAAAAGAACTCTACATTAAAGAGGACCTCAGAGAGCCCTGGAAAACATAAAAATTCAGACTCTCCAATACGAAAATTTTTCAAGAGAGCACATTCTAGGTAACTAATTAGTTTCTACGCTCGCACATTATTTTTGGACCTTGTTATCTTGGAGACTCCAGTTCTCTGTCGACAACACTAACTGTACTGAGAAGGATAATTGAACTAAAGAATACATATTTCCCATCTAGATAATGGGGATGGGGGAAGGAAAGTGATTACTTTTTTACTGAAGTACCTGCCTATACTCAAACTTTTCTCTGACAGAAGTACCTCTTTTATTTACTAACCTTGAAGATACAGTTCAAAATATTTTCGTTTTGATCGTAATGCTTACTTAGCGGCAAGTGTGTGTGTGCGGCTTACCTTCTCCTTCCAGTACGCCTGAGCCGGTTAAAAGTTGTGTGTGCTTGTGTGGGCATGTGTTTGGCTTTCCAAGTGCTCTCAGAAAGTGGAGAATAGAAGGAAACATTCAAAGAAACAAATTACGTTGCCAGAAAACACCTTAACTCAAAGGAAACATAGAGAAAGAGGGGGAGAGAGAAAAAAATCATAGATGATGAAATGTATCACAGCACAAATAGCCTGGCCAGGACCCATTTTAATTTGAATTAAAAATATAGTTGGATTCTTTGTTATTTATGATCTGATAACAACACATTTTAAATCAAAAGCAAATTAACAATGAGGAATAACACACGAGATCATGTTCATAATAAAATGAAAATAACAGCTTTATTGGAAAATTGCGTGATTATAAAGTTACTTAGGAATCAATATTGAAGGCAAATTAAGATCCCCCCAAAATTACATATTGTAGAACTCAATATACTTGTTAGTATAGTTCATTCGAAACCAAGACTCCAGGCCATGAAGATCTCCTATCTGATCGGATTCTGGGGTTAATTCTTGTCCTCGTTGGGTGTAAACCCTGAGCAGCATTTGACCAGGTTGAGCCTTCACCTAGGCTTCTGTGATACCTGTGATACATCAACCAAACCAGCCACATACTCCCTTATAAGCTCCAATCCTCTTTCTTCACTGTTTTTTTCTCCTCTTGAACCATTATAATACCAAGCATTCCAGAACTTGATCCCATATTCTTTTTTTCTTCTCTATTTGCACTCTCTCTTTGGGGAAGCTCATATGATTCTGTTATTCCCAATACCATCCATACCCTGATAACCCAGAAATGTATGCCTTTAATCTGGATGTCCCCTCTGAGCTCTATGCTTGTATATCCAGTATGACATTTCCACTTGGTTATATCCAAGAGACTGCATTTTCCCCTCTAAATTCAGTCCTGGAAGATTGGTCCAACATTGTCTGCCTCTGCTCTACCCTTGTTCATAATCACTCAGTTCATATGTAGAATGTGTTTCCTTAAGCACTTCAAGCTTATTCCTATTTTCCTGTGTTTTCATTTTCTCTGCCTTTTTCTTAGATCACTCCTTTCTCTGAATTCTACAATTCTCCCTCTTTATTATCATTCGTCTGACTCAAATATAACTTCCTTAGAAAGATCTTCAGCCTCCCTAGGTAACGCCAGTCCCTTTTAGTTACTCTCTTCCATATTAGATGATTTGATCTTTTACATAGTATTTATCAATATATTACCTAATTCATTGTTTACTTCTCAGCACTTTTGTCGTCTTCTGCTAAAAATAAGTTCCTTGAGAACAAGGGCCCCGCCTTCTTCAGACCTACTTCCCACTCCCTAGTGCTGTACTTGGTACTTAATAGGTTCTCAGTATCTGTTGACTATATAATTCCAGAGAAAAATCACCATATTTAACAGTATGGAACTAACACATTTATACAAGCACAGATACTGTTTATGTTTTTATCAGCATAGCAGCAAATATATAAACTTCACTGGGGGACAAATGCCATTTCTAGTATTTACTTCTATTCTTCCTATCTAAGAATTTGAATTGTTTCCACATATACTCCAGTGTTCAGTTCTGTCAATTTTTATTGGTCTTCCATGTATGAAAATCTGGTACATTCTATGTTGTCTAGTAACTTCACTGTTACAAATGGAGGTTGTTTTTCTACTGTACTATTTATGTGGCTTATGTAATATTTACTGTATCATGTATGTGTCTAGTAAAAAAATTACTGTTTCTCTAGCAATAACATTGAATTCTATTGTTTCTCATAAATAAGAAAAAAACTAGAGCTTACCTTATAGAGAATACTGTTAGTTCTTTTATTTTTGTTTGTTTTGAGAAGAATAAGACGATGTAGGTCAAGCTGTTTCTTAAACTATTAAGTATTATATGAATGATAGTTTTCTATCTGTGATTTTTATCTTTTCTATTAAAAAAATTGCCCCTTTTTGTACATTATTTTGTCAGCACACATTTTCTATGTTATGTTAATTAATACTAATGGTAGAGGAAGAAATCAGTTTCCCAGTTCTGGATCTGTGCTCACTTAGATCCCTCAGCCTGGAATTCCTTTTGCCTCCCATCAACCCTTCTCCAACAGTCGCCCTTTGGGGAAACCATCCCAGGTTGGCCTGTTTTTCTTTGGATGTGTGCATGCCCCTCTTCACATCCTTCTACTCCACTCAAGTGTACACAACACGTTGTTGGCTTCCGTGGCAACTTTTAAAGCCAACATTTACATGGTACCTACTGTATGTCATGCTCAGGTCTACACATTTCACACAATTAACATTAATTCATTTAATATTCAAAACTCCCTATAAGGTAGATGCTCTCTGTTTGCCATTTTCCAAATGAGGAGAGATTGAAGAGGAGTGAATAATAACTTTTCCAATTGGTCACCCACGTGGTAAGTAGCAGAGGCAGGGTAAGAGTTTGCTTTCGTACCTTCGCATCTCCTTGCTGTAACTCAATAGAATAATAAAATTTACAAAAGACAAATGTGAGACCACATGACTAGAACCCTAAAGCACAGTACAGTGGTGATGATCCAATCTACACAGGTAATTTGTTCATTAATTCTTTCAAGAAATGTTTGTGGAACCAGACCAAGCCTTAGGCATTGTGCTTGGCACTGATGATTCAAAGAGTTCAAATAAATAATCAACTTAGTTAACTTGGTCAGAGGTAAAGAGGATAGGGAGAGATAGTTGGGGGAAAAGGAGAATCAGATCATATTGAAAAATGTATATTTTTGCTATATTTAAGGTCTGTGTTTAAAAGGAAAAGCAACATGTTTATACACATACCTGCAGATCAAACATAAGAAGAAGAGAATTTAAAACCAACACATTTATGAAGAGATTACAGAAGTAGTTCCACTGAAAGACATAGGATAAAAGGTTAAAAGGAAGGCTCAGCACAAAGAGTAACTTTTTAATAGTGCTGTTCTAAATTGCAGTAAGCTACTTCATGCATAGTACATTCTTGTCACTGAAGGGTTAACCCTGAGAATGGACAATTTGCTACTCTGAGAAGTTATAGAAAGTCTTCCTCTATTAGATTAAAAAGTTGAACTGCACTAAATAACGTGTTAGTCATCTGAATCATATTTGAATCTAAATCAAAATGCACTGTGCTGCGTGGAGGATGGAGAACAACAGGCTATGCTGTCAAAAACTATAAGCTCTGGAGTTCACTGACTCATGGATGCTGGCAGGAAAGAAAAAAAAAAAAGAGAGAGAGAGAGACTGACTCCTGGATTGGAAACACAAGATGTTATTACTCATTGCAAAAGCAGTAGTCAGAACTTCATGTGTGTTTGTGTCAATTCCCCAGGTCCCCCAAATCCCACAGGGGCAATGCCAAGGAGACGTGATGGATGCTTGCATCACAGAGGAAGAACACTGAGCATGGGGAAATCATCACCTTTGGGATAAAGGCAAGCCTACTCTTCTTCCGGAGGGAGACATTACCACATCCCTCAGGACTGCTGCTCCCTGCAAACACAACCCTGAGCGATGGCCCAGGTTGTCTATAATGCCTTACATGCTTGGAATACCTGGCAGGAATGTACAGGGACATTCATTCAGGCCCATGAGACTGCCTCTCTCAATATCCACAGGCTGTAGAGCCATTGAAAATCTGAATTCCTTGAGCATGTCAGAGTCTCTGATTACTAAAGAAAGCAAATGACAAGGAAAAAGATATTTCAATAACATAAGTCCTATATAAAACAATCCCTGAATAGTGATAGATGAGATTAAAAACAGTTTGCTTCTAAACATATTAAATCCAGATGGAAGTTACATATGTCATCAACCTTCTTGTTTATATGCCAAAAGAACTAACCTATTTTGTAGAGGCCTTATTTATAAGGTTTCTAATGGCAAGAAGCACCCATTTTTCAAGTTTAGAATTGCCCAAATCAGCTCTTTCCTATGCAGAAATTTTCATTAGATTTTTAAAAAAATAATAAAGAAAAAAAACCTCACAGACTCTTACTGTTTTCAGGAAGATAAAAATGTGTCTAAACCACACAGGTAGATAAATCAACAGCACCACCTAGTGGAATCATTTATTTCTCCAACATAAAATTTTATTTGCTACAGCTCCGTCCACTTCCTTGTGCTTTTGCCAGCAAAGATGAGCTCTCTAAAGCCTAGTTTCATCAATCTGTTTTAAAGAATTAAACTATCCTTTTTTTTTTTACTTCTTACAAATTTACTTTTGTGCATAAATTATATACAGTACAAAAGGGGAACAGTTTGTAAAATAGATCAATTTTAAGGGTCACATTGCTGGCTGTAAGGATAAAATTAAGAAGCACACAGCTTTCGGAAAATTCTGTGAGGAAAGTAAAAGTTAGTGGGAGTTGAATTTTAGAGTCCAAATTATATAACACATTTTTTAAAATCTAGATCACCTTCAAACTGACAAGTCATAGTCACTTAATTATTATAATTATACATCAGAAAAAATTTTAGTGTCATACCGACTTTAAGTTATGCAAATTCAAGTTCTTAATATTAGAAGTTATGACTAACGAAAAGCATTGAAAAACAGTTCACAACCTTTTACAAACAGAATTGTCCATAACTTCACCTTTCTTCCCATTAAAAATATACAAAATATGTTACGTTTAAGACAATAGGCATCTTGTGAAAAAGTACTTCAGAGATCACAGAAATAAACAACGCTTTTAGAATAAGAATTTTCCCGCAGTTTCCTAAATCTTGGCATCTAGATCACATTCCTCCGTAGAAATGGGAAGAAACGTGGAAGATTCACACAAATTGAAATGAATTTGAGACTCTGGTGATTCTGAAATCCCACTGTATTTTCTTCCAAGTGAGGGCATATAAGATGGTAATTACCATCGTGAATTTCAGAGTCATATTTGTAAGGTGCAGTCATATAAAATGAGGGGTGTTTATTTTCTCCATAAATTAAAAGAGGTAAAATATCGATGGCTTCATATGGCTCAAACTCATACATTAAAATCTTTACTCTAGCCATGGCCAGTGTGGTTGGACCACCATCCCATACACCAAAAGATCACAGGTTCAAATCCTGGTCAGGGCACATACCTAGGTTGTGGGTTTGATTTCCTGTTGGGGCACCTACAGTAGACAACTGACTGAGGTGTGTGTCTGTCTCTCTGTCTCTGTCTCTGTCTCTCTCTCTCTCTCTCTCTCTCTCTCTCCATATCCTTGGATTAGGATTTAAAAAGAAACTTAAATTTAAATTTAAATAAGTAAATAAATAAATAAATAGCCCTGGTTGGTGTGGCTCAGTGGACTGAGTGCTGGCATGTGAAACCAAAGATCCCTGGCTGGATTCCCAGTCAGGGCAAGTGCCTGCACTGTGGGCCAAGTTCCCATTTGGGGGTGTGTGAGAGGCAAACAATCAACATCTATTACACCAATGTTTCTCTCCCTCCCTTTCTCCTTCCCTTCCCCTGAAATAATTATTTTAAAAAGGGATTCTTTTCTAAAATATATATACATACAAATAAATAAGTAAATAAAATCCTAACTTGGTGTGTCCCTCTATGACTTTCACTGGGCAAGTTACATTACCTCAATAAGCCTAGGTGTCCCCATCTTTTCAATGGGGATAACAATATATATCACAACAGATGTTTACGAGAAATCCATGATGTTTCAGGCAGTGCTTAGTTAACTACCCTGGCTACAGTCAGCATGCAAAGAATGAATACTGTAGTGAATAGCTACTTTACAAAATGTATTTTGGATACTATAAAAGGGAAAGACTTATTAACTGTCAACTATAAGAATACCTGAATCACAAAATACAAAACCACTCTCTCTGCTTGCCTCATTGTCATCTTTCTGTTTCTTAAGAGTTTCTTCTTAGCATGTCTTCATACAGTCATCTTCATTGTTTAAATAACTGCCCCTTTTAAATTTATTTGCCCAGCAAATTAGATAAGACACAATTAATTTTTTTGCATGAGCACCCCCAAAGGATGAACTACCATTTAGTGGGTAGTTTCCATTGATTTAGCATTCTTCCACTTAGACCTGAATAAGATAATAGATGTTAAAACTCACTCCTCCTTTGACACTCCTACACTGTGATATGCTTTTCTCCCATCCAAATATCTTAGGATCTTCTCTGTATTTGTGACCCTCAGATAAAGTACAGGGAATATAATTGCTATTGAGTCCTACTATGCTTATATACCTTCCTCCAATATAACTCAACATTTTCACAAGTTTGTACTGAGGTCAATGGTCCAGTTCTTTTTTTTTTTTTAAGTATATTTTATTGATTATGCTGTTACAGTTGCCCTAATTTCCCCCCGTCCCCCCCTCTGCCCAGTACCTGCTTTCCCTCCAGCAATCTCCCCACTTAATTCATGTCCACGGGTCATGCGTGTAGTAAGTTCTTTGGCTTCTCCATTTCCTACATTATTCTTAACACCCTCCTGTCTATTTTGTTCCTGCAAATCATGCTTTTTAAGTCCTGTATCCTTTCCCCCATTCACTCCTCCCCCTCCCAGCTGGTAACCCTCCAAATGATCTCCATTTCTGTGAGTCTGTTTCTGTTTGCTTAGTTTGTTGCTTTTTTTTTCTAGATTCAGTTGTTGATAGTTTTGAATTTGTTGCCTTTTTAATGTTCATGGCTTTGATCGTCTTCTTTTACTTAGTTCATGTAATGGCTTGATGATGATCAACTCCTTTAGCTTTACCTTGTCTGGAAAGCACTTTATCCGCCCTTCCATTCTAAATGAGAGCTTCACTGGATAGAGTAATCTAGGTTGTAGGTCCTTGCTTTTCATCACTTTGAATACTCCCTGCTAGTCCCTTCTTGCCTGCAAAGTTTCTTTTGAGAAATCATCTGATAGTCTTATGGGAACTCCTTTGTAGGTATCTCTCTGCTTTTCTCTTGCTGCTTTTAAGATTCTCTACTTCAAACTTTAGCATTTTAATTATGATGTGTGTTGGTATGACCCTCTTTGGGTCCAACTCGTGTGGGACTCTCTGAGCTTCCTGGACTTACATGTCTATTTCCTTAGCTAAATTAGGAAAGTTTTCTTTCATTATTTTTCAAATAAGTTTTCAGTTTCTTGCTCTTCCTCTTCTTACTCTGGCATCCCTATGATTCAGATGTTGGCACTTTTGGAGATGTCCCAGAGGTTCCTAAGCCTCTCATTTTTTTGAATTCTTGTTTATTCTTTCTGTTCTGGTTGCATGTTTATTTCTTCCTTACATTCCAAATCATTCATTTGAGTCCTGGTTTCCTTCCCTTCATTTTTGGTTCCCTGTGGATTTTCCTTTATTTCATTTAATGTGACCTTTACTTCTTTGTTTTTGCTATACTCAGTGAGTTCTCTGAGCATCCTTATCACCGGTGTTTTGAACTCTGCATCTGATAGGTTGGCTATCCCTGTTTTGGTTAGTTCTTTTTCTGAGTCTTTTTCCTGTTTTCTTTTGGGCCACATTTCTTGGTCTCCTTAATTTGGCAGCCTTCCTGTGTTTTTTCCTCTGGATTACATACAGCTGCTTTGACTCCCTTAGTGCACCCATTAAATTGTATGGGTCAGAGCCTTAGGTAGTCACCAGAATGGGGTGACCTGCTTCACTGCTTTGTGGCTCTGTGTGGGGGGGAGGCTCGGAGAGGGGACAGTGCTGCTACCTGACTTCTGGAGGTTTGCCCGACATTAACCTTGTTTCCAGTCATTTCATCCACTTCCCATATGTGATTGGTGCCCTTCCAGCTGCTGCCCTATTGGTGAAAACCAAAGTGGGAGGATTTGCATATATTCTAAGTCTGTGTAGGCCCTTTAAGTGGCAAAAATCTGGCAGTTTCTTCGCCCACCCCCGTCCCCCCTAGTTTTTACAGCTAGAGGTAATGAGGGTTTATCTTCCAAGTGCTGGTACCCCGGGCTGTGCATCTTGCCTGGGGCTGGGATTGCTCTCTCCCGAGGTATCCCTCCTGATTTTTGTACACCACATATGAATGAGGCACCATCCATTCCACTGCTGCACGGCCTCTCCATACCACATTGTGTCTCTGGCCGTCTTCACAACTACACACCTCCTGCTGTCTGGGTGAATGTGGCATCGGAATTTCATATAGCTTGATTTTCTGACAGTTCTGTTGTTTGTTTTGAGATCTGGTTGTAATTCCTTCTATGGTTGTGTGAGAAGGCAAAGCATTTCTGCCTACACCTCTATCTAGGTTGGGGCTCCAGTGCTATCATTAATGAATTATCATTTATTGTTATTGAAAAAGGGTTACTATTCAGCTGTTATGAAGCAAGACTGTTCTGAGTTTTAGGCATTGAGAAGTCCAATGAGGCACTAATTCAAAGCATTATTTTATTCATTCCAAAAATAATGATAAAGCTCTTCTAACCACCAGACTCTGGTGACATGAAAATGTAAAAGCTGACGGTTTCTTTCCCCATGGAATTTGCTGCCTCTGACCCTTGTTTATGTGCCCCAACACCAGGAAAGAAGAGGGTACTTGTCTAAGGATGTCCCGTGGATCTGGGGAGCATCCTCACGGGGAGGTGTGGAGGTTCACAGGAGACCTCCCTGGCTTGTCCAGCACTCGGACAAAAGTACTGTGCCCCCGGCACAGTCCCAGGAAGAGGGTTCACTGTGCACCAGACTGTTCATGCTCTGACTTCACGGTTAACTAGGGGCCACTGAATTTTTTGTATGTTAACAAAATATGTAAGTGCATAGTCTATAATTTGCCTGAAGTGATATGATATTAGATGCTTTAAATAGAACTGTTAAACTGTTCTTCATATTGGAAACTTATAAAACTATTGAAAAACTGGGAGAAAATAATTGGGCCTTGACTTAGGAAACATGGATTCTTGACATGCCCTTGCCATCCCTAAGAATATGACCTTGTATTAGTCATTTTACCTCTCCAGGGCTGGGTTGGTGCCATTTAATGAGGTGGGTTGACTGCAGAATTTTTAAGTGTCTTTCATATTTAATGTTTTTTAATTTGGTGATAATCCTATGTGGCAGAAAAAATATGAAGTACAAGTGACAGTAAGCAAGAGACAGATTTACAATCGAGAACTCTGATTATATAGTCAATTTTTAATTCCCACAAAATACATTATAGTATAATATGGATTACAAATTTAGGAAAAAGAACCAAAAGCATTTTGAACAGTTCTGCTTTGATGAATGAGGGAGCAATTGTGAATGCCAGTTTTAATAAACTGGAAAACCAGGGAGAAGAAATTAATCTTGCTTGCTTCCTAGCTTTTGGTTCCATTAAACAGCTGAAGTGAATCATTTGTGTAATTATACATGGTTACTATTTATAGAGCAATACACTAGAAGTATTGTTCTTTGTTTTAACAGTTTTTTTTCCCAAATAGTTGGGCTACAGATAAACTGTTTCAGACAATAAAGTGATTATCAATATATTCTTATCTCCACAGTACCTAGAAAAGTATAGGTAATTAAACATGTTTGCTGAATTTAACTGTTAGTTTGCACACACTGGGGCACTTCCTGTACATTTTTTCTGTTTTATCCTCAAACACTCACATTATAATGGTATGTGACTCCTGGTGTAAAGATAAAAAGATTGAGGTCCATATAGAAAGAGCTTGAAACTGTACCTTCTACAGAATTGTAAATATTATGCACTATATGTGGAACAAATAAAAACATAGCAATCATGAATAAATTTCAGACAAATTAAGTATGACCTTCAAAATGAGAAATGGATTAGGGCTTAGGGAAAATCCTAAAATTACAGAGTTCAGTTCAGTACTTTCTTTTTCTTGTTTTGTTTTAGTGTTTTGTTTTGTTTTTTAACATAGGTATAGGGTAGTTTAGGTATTATTATAGAAAAAGAAAATTCATCTATCTTTTAACCAGAGAGAAGCCGTATTAACTGGTTAGATATAAATGAAATACAAAGAGTAATCACAAATTAGAGGAAGCCCCTGGGTTTTGCATACAAGCACAAACAATAGCACTCACATGGTTAGTACGCTCATTGCAATCCTTATCTTCTCCCAGTTTCGTAGCTAAAGAAACTGCCACAGAAGTGTAAAAAGAGAAGGAACTAGCTGGCACCCGTCTCATGAGCGCCCTGACAGACCAAGCGGGCACCCATGCTGTGAGCTCAATGCCGAGGTGCTCATGGGCTCATTGGTTTGCTGCCTGCCAACGGAAGATAACTTGAAATCACCACGGACCGGCTGCGGGAGGTAAAGTCATTTGGAAGACAAAGAGAACAGCCTCATTTCATGCAAAAGTATCTTCAACACTGCCTTGACCACTTGAAATTATATTACTGGAAAACATACTATGAATCACAATAGTGAGAATGTTTTTAAAGGGTGAATTGTCTTTATATTGCTTTGATTACCTTAATAAAGAGTGAATTCAGTTCATTGTCATTGTCAACAGATGCACATTTAACCTTCCAGTTTAGGATCTCTACAAACCTTTACATTATACAATATCAGTAGTACATTGATTTCAAATTGATATAAAGTACCAGTCCTTACAACCAGATGAAGGACACAATTGTTTCTATGCTGTGTCACATCAAATAAGTCTATAAAATTGCTCACTCTAAATGTCAGGTTTTTTAAAAAAAATCTATTAAAAAGATATATTTTTTATTTTAAAACTATACCAGTTATGGTACTTTGTTGCAGCCACCCTAGGAAACTAATGCAATAATCATAACATATGAATTTTTTGATAACTCTTTATGCTAGGATGACTTTGTTAATTTCAAGGAATTCAAGTAGAGAAAGGTAGAGAAAGCATGATAGGAATGGACAGCAATACTAAGAAAGAGGAACAAAGAGTGAAGTTGTAATGTCAGTGATTCTGCTTCAAAGTCACCCAAGCTCACTTATTCGTCATGTGCCCTGTTTTCTCCTCTCTTTGTCTATCCTCCTTGCCCTTTCTAGCTGAGCCACATTCCTCACCTCAGTAGCCCTTTAGGCTTCCATGACAGGATCCATCTGCCAGAGATAAAGCAAGTCCATACTATGTGTAACTATTTCTTCCTAGCTGAAGAGTCCAGCATGAAAAATATGGCTTCATAAGCAACTGAAATGAGTCTCTGATGCAACATCTGAAATACGCCCAAGTCTTGTCACTGTCACCACCGATTCGATGTGCATAATCACCTCCCCCAGATGGCAGGAAAGCACTCAGAGCTGACATAAGTGTCACTTAATATTTTCAGGCGGCAAACCTTTTTAAACATATTAGCCTTATAGAATATAAAGGATGAATAAAAGAAAATTGCCTCAGAATCGTAAAATTAAATAGAAAGTGTCTTTAGGTGCAATGGCTTCATTTTCAGTTTATAGGTTGCTAGAACGGCATTTTTTTTTTTTTTTTTGGAGTGCATGAGTACGGCAGCATCGCTGACAAAAAGAACTAAATTCAAGAAACCAGGTGACTGAAATGATGACCCTTTAGTAGGAAAATCACTCCAAAAGGGTCAGCTTCTCAACAGGAGGGTCTAAGGAAAAGGACCCGTGTGACTGCTTCTACAGAGAGTTTCCCAGAAACATTCTCTCAGAGCTTGTGTTCCTGGTCCACCTTCCTTACGTACAGATGAGGAAATTTAAGGATGCATTTTTCGTGCTCCTAAATGCCTTCGTCAAAGCCATCCATGTAGTAGCAACAAAGAGCGAGCCAATTTTCTTATTTCAAGTCTAAGGCCCGATGAGCAATGTGTGATGTAAATAAGGGGTAAGGGGTGAGGGGGCCGGGCAGATGTGGGTAAAATTGGGGGGGGGGTGGAATGGGACATCTGTAATTGTGTCAACAATAAAGTTAAAAAATAAATAAAATAAAATTATAATATAGGATGAAAGAGAGAGAAAGGGAGAAAGAAGAGAAAAAATTCAGTTCTAGCTGCATTACCTCTAGTGTTTATTTTCAAAATTCCACTGGGTTTCTGGGAGGAAATGTATGTACCACAATAGAAAACAATAAAAATAAGTCCAAATATTGATAGTGCTCAACCAGATTTGATATCTTGAGAAGGACTCATCATTCCTGTTATTTTTTAGCCTGAAACACGTAACTTGAATCAAATTATGAGAAAACATCAGACAAACCCAAGCTGAGAAACATTCTATAAAATAACCAGCCTGGATTCTTCAAACATGTGACATAAAAGACAAAGACTAAGAAACGTCCCCTGATTGAAGGATACTAATGAGGCATGACAACTAAATGTAATATGTGATCCTAAACCCCATTCTCAAAGGAAAGAACAAGCACCATAAAAGACATTACAGGGACAATGTTAGAACGGGATTCCTACAATAAAGTGTCCATGTTCAGTAAGTTACTGCATTGGTAACTGCACAGTGCCTACATAAAAGAATATCCTAGTTCCCAGGAAATAAAAATCTTAAGTGACACAGGGCCACAATGAAGGCAATTCTCAAACATTGAACAAAAACAAAGTAAATTGCATATGCTTACTTGCCCACTGAGAAAAGAAAACATATATGATCACAATAAAAGTCTTTGCTATATATTCTACATCAACATTAAAATGAGAAGAGAAATTTGAGGGTACTGATGATTGCATTCGCCTGGACAATTATACCTGCCTCATGAAAGTGAGGAAATTTATTAAGGAAAAAATCACAAAAAAAACACAACCAGAGCTGTAACGATACAGCTGTTCCTAACTCCTTCCAGACGCGTGAAGCGTTCACTGTCAGGTCTTCACGTGCCCTTTCTTTGGGAAACAAAGAGCAACGCTGATAAAAGAATTGTCTACACTCAGCTGTCCAAATGTCCATGACCATGTTGTTTCTAACTAAATCATCATCTCTCCTTTTTTTTTTTTTTTTCATCCTGCTTTGAATCATTTCATTGGAACCCAGCTGAGCTCAGTCAGGCTTGCTAAGTTGAATGTGCCTGCCAGACAAGCTTAAATATTTCTTATATGTCTTAGTGAAAACTGAAAAGGTTATTGGATTAAAGTTGTTGATGTATATGAATTAAGACCATCCTTCTTCAGGTGTAAACCAGCATGTGGTATTTCTAAAGCAGGGACACTCAGGCAATTATAATAAATACTGTAGCTGATGTTCATCTAAGTTAGCTGTCAAGTGCATCGCCAGAACGAATTACTTAATGAATTTTACTGATGAGTATCTTAAATAGCATTCAGCTTAAACAGCGATGTGTTTTCTAGTTAAGGAAAACATAAGACAAAAACAGACCCATGTTTTAATTATAAAATGCAAGATGTTACTTTTTACTAGTAATTAAATCATGCATCTCAACCAAAATAGAAGTTAAATCAAATCCACCTTCTCTGACTACTTGTTAAAATCTAATTTTGCACCCTTCTCATTCCTCTTCCTACAGAGGCATGACTGTGCTCATTGAATACTGACACCTGTATTCATTCCCAAGAGTCACGACGGCATGCATGGGGCAAACATTTACAGGAAAGTGTCATTTCTCTGAATTTGCAATGTAAAGAAATCCAAAATAATTTTTAGAAGAAAAGTCAATGAAGAATGAGATACAAAGTGTATATAAATTTTCACACACTTTCATACATGCTCTCTTCCATAGAGTTCACAGGTTCTAAACAAAATCTAATGCTAGCTAATTTCAGCGGAAAAATGAACTTATAGAATAAGACTTAGCAACTATGAGAATTGAGGAAAGAGGAAATAAGGATGAGAGGAGACTAAGGAGGAGAAAAGGTGAGAAATAGAACTCTTAATAATAAAAACTATTATTCTCTTTAGTATCCCTTTATCTGAGTTCATTCAGGACAGAAAAGAAAAAAATCATCTGAACAGGCTGGCTAGCCCCAATAAGAGACCTTAGTTCAATGAGGAATGAGGTTTATTCTGTTAAATTCAAAAGGAAGAACAGAACTTAGAAGTGATGACCCTGGCTGGTGTAGCTCAGTGGATTGAGTACAGGCCTGCAAGCAAAGCATTGTGGTTTGATTCCCAGTCAGGCCACATGCCTGGGTTGCAGGCCATATCCCCAGTGGGGTGTGCACTAGGGAAACCACACATTGATGTTTCACTACCCTTCTTCCTCTCTCTAAAAATAAATAAAATCTTTCAAACAGTGAAATTTTTATCTAGTGAAATTACTGAAAAGTTTCAGCTCTGAAACAATTAGAATCACTCTACCGAAGATCAAAACATTCTTCATATATCTTTCCAAAGAGTAACTGTGATCAGGTGTATAACAAAGGTCACGAAGTTATCCAGATGACTTCCGAGATTCTTTCCAACTTAGATTCTGTCATTTCCTCTTGACAGTAATATAACCTTCTGTCTCTAAAATTATTTTCCCCAGGAAATCTGTGCAAAGCTCAAATGTAGCCTTCTCAGAAACTGTTGTGAGATTTCTTTTTCTTATTTCAAAATATATTATTCTGTTAGTAATTACAAAATAGTCAGGGAATATAAAGTACAGCATAGGAATACAGTCAACAATATTGTAATAACTATGCACAGTGCCAGATGGGTACTGGAAATATCTGGGGGAGTACTTTCTAAAGTATGTGACTGTTGAAGCGCTGTGCTGTTCACCTGAAACTAATACAAAACAACACTGAATGTAAATTACAAGTGAAAAAAGATATCATTCTAGCATTCAAAAAATTACAATGAACTTTTAACATACCAAAGTTAATCTAGAAATTATCCATTTAAAACCCAAAGCAGTGCATATTTTATTAGCATGTTTTTATGTGACTCATCTGCTTGTTAGTATTAATCTCCAACTGCACACATTCTGGGTACAGGGGCCAAAACTATGGAGTTTGGTTATATTATAATCACATATTAATATGTCAACAAATTATGTCTGATAATATGGACATTTTCCAATTAAATGATATTTGCATGTAATCTGATAGATTCTCAGATGCAGTTTTAATGTGGGCCTACCTTCTTTCTGAAAAAGAATGTATGATTCCACCCTTCAGAAAGTCTTCAGGACAAATTATGGTCAAGATTGACAAAGAATATACATTTGAGAAATATTCTGCGGGTATTTGATGTGCACCTCCAGTGAGAAAATGCAGACCCACTGAGAAGCATCTGAACTTGTCTCTGGCAAAAATAAACAAGCATTTTTTATCTGTAGCTCCATGGCTTATATAATTTACCTAGAAAAAAATCTCAGATGTTTGTGCCTTACACAAAATAGATGTACACACACATATTGATTGATTAAACTTGACATTTTACTAAATCACCACTAGAAATCAAGAATTAAGTCACAGTACACAGTTAATGAACATTGCCACCAAGAACTCAAACTTTTGAAAATTGATAGAAACAAAACAAGGTAGTTGTGAAAATAAAAGGCAACATTGACCTTGATGTTTCTATTTTAAAAGAAGAATGTGGCCAGCCCTGCCCACTGTGACTCAGTTGGTTGGAAACCATCCCACAAAGCAAAAGGTTGCTATTTCCACTCCCAGTCAGGGCACATGCCTGGGTCATGGGTTCGGCCCCGGTCGGGGTGCATATGAGAGGCAACTGATTGATCTTGCATCAATGTTTCTCTCCCTCTCTTTCTTCCTCCCTTCCCCTCTCTAAAGATAAATAAATAAAATCTTTTTAAAAAAAATGTGGCCAGATTGTTGAAATAATAAAAGGAGGAAAGGGTGTAAAATTAATTAGACTTTTTTTTTTAAAGAGGTGGCAAGATTTCTTTGAAAAACTAAACTTTTAACAGAGTTTGGAAGATTTTCTTTATTTTTAGTTCAAAATCTGTTACGAAGGAAGAGTTCCAGGGAAGAGAAATATAAATGGCAGCACCAGACCTCCGAAGCACTGCAGACTCCCAACACCTCCAGGGACGGCAGTTGTCTCCTCCACCTACAGACTTCAATCATCGCTGCAGCCCAGGCTTCAACCCTGTGAGGACAACTCATCAATAGGACTGTTAGCAAACTCAATCTGTGTATCGGAGGGAAAGTTAACAGTGCGTGGATTCAAAATACCATTTATTTGCAGAAGACACACTGACATCCTGGAATTAAGAAATATGGGACCTTCTCACATTGCATCCATCATGAATAATTGTTGATGACTTGAAGTTCAGCTTTTGATGAAATTTGAATGATGAATTAACAAAAACAATGGGAAGGCATCTAGAGGTTGTACAGGTGAATGAAGCATGATCATGTGTTACTCAAATCAGCCCACCATGTTAATCAGCAAACTCTTGTCCCTGTATGTTCTTTCTCAGTAACTAATAGTATATAATGTTCATTGCATTTTCTAACATTATATATAATATTAATATGATATATTCATCAAACTGAATATTAGTATTATATAAATGCCTTATTTCAGAGTCATTATTTCATATCTGAGAAATGAAAAGTGAAATAGAGTATAGAAAAGTATCTAGGAAAGGAAGTGAAACAGTCTTCTGTCTTTCTATCTTAAATTCACTACTTCACTATAAAAAGCATTCATGGATTGAAGACATAAACTATTATATTCATTTTGTGCTGCTACTCATATAGATGTTCATAAAATAATACAGTAAGCTCAGCATGGTGTGCCACCCAGAGAAGAAGTTAAGCCAAATTAACTAAATTTCACTAGGGTTGAGTTGTTTATGTCTATATAACCTCTGACAAGTTACTTAAAGTGTCCAATACATAAAAATGGAATGATGATAGTGGTGATATTGCTAGGACTACTGCAGAAAAGCATAACATGTAAATATATGCAATGCACTGAAATCACACCAAGCACGTCATAATGGTTAAACAAAATTTGCTTTTAAATTGTATGTGTGCCCCCATACTCAGACACAGACTGGCACACACGTATACAAGTACGAGTGCCATGGGAACTGTTTGGAAGCAAAGACTCTGGGAAGCAGAAGGCTGGGGTTCATGTCCCAGCGTCAGCAGCCACCAGCGCGTTGCAGTTTGTGGGGGGTTTTGATCCCTCCTTCCGCATTAATCTGTTTACGTTCCAGAGATAAAGTATTTTTAAGCTTCATAGATGACAAATAAATCTCTTTCATTTACTCTTGATCCTATATTGTACTCTTAACCAGAACACTTTTTTTAATGTGTCTTTGTCTATTTTAAATGCTATAGCAGTAAGATAAAGCTTTAAGAATTTATTTATTACTTAGCACAACTGCAGAAATAATGAGGGGAGAACATTGAAACTGAGGCATTTTCATCCATTTACTGAACTGAATGGGAATCTGAATTCTAAAACTACATGACCAGTGCAGTTGTTACAAGTCTCTGTGTGCTGAAATATAAAAATAAAGAACATCCCCACTTTAAAAATTTAGGTTAAAAATGTTAGTGTAATGGGGGAAAAACACTCATGACTTATTAAATGTATTTCCCAATACTTTTTCCATTTTCATTACTTCAATGCCTGTATACATGTTTTTTCAATATGTGTTCACACACATGCACACAGACCTACTAGTGTTGAGCATATTATATTGAGAAAATCTCAAATCTGTTGAATTTGAAGATACAGCCCAGGGGAATGTTAGACCCTTTCTTCAGGAAGACACTTCTCTTTCTGGCTTTCATTTTCTTAAAGATATTTAATATTCTAAAAGAGATATTTAAACATTTAATATACTGAAGCCATAATGAAACATCCTAAGAGAAAAAAGGGACAGGAAAGGCGAGAGAAAAGGACAGCTAGAAAAAGCAGCTTGAGTGAGACGCACAGATGAGGAAAACACAGAGGGTTATGTGTCTTGTGATCAGCAGTTATCTGCAACCCACGCCCTGTTTCCCACCTGCGGTAATGCCGAGGAGGGGTAGCGATGCATTTGAAACAAAAGGCTGGATCCCGAGGTACAGGGACTACCAGCCCCCGCTAAGGGTTCTGCTCCAAGTTGAACAGAAGCAGCAGAGTGGCAGTCTTTCAAATGAACTCTGGAACAGGAGAGTGGGCTCCTCCAGAGGAAGCCCTGTGGGAGCAACACCCACACGTGAGGGCACTCTTCAATGCTCCAGCACTGTGTGAGCCATGGGTTAATTTATTTCACGCTAAGGGGTACACGTCACAACAAAATTCCCCCATTTCCATGGAGTGGGGATCAGTCAGAGTGAATTTGAATAAAGAAAAATTTTAAAGTGAGTATGAAGATGTTCAGTTTTATCTCCAATATAAATATAACAGTAATCATTACCTCCAATTGTACAATAATAAAAGGTTAGATAAATTCAAAGTCAACTTTACTTACAGCCAACAGAGAACTATGTGCAGAGCGAACACCACCCCAAAATTCTGGAGAGACAGATGAATCCAGAGTCACAGCAGAAATGTGATCACGCAGAATAAACACAAGCAGTGCCAAGAACCAATGTCCAATTTGAATGGTAATTTTGACCACTTGCCGGAGGCTGAGGGTTCCAGCAGGAGAATGAGAAAGTAAAACCATGGGATGAGCCGGCCCCCACACTTCCATGGGGACCCACCTTCAGGAACGTGACCAAGTTCTCACAGTGACAATACAGAAAGGTCCCTTCTTGGTGCTGGTGGTGGTGGAGGGGGTGGTGTAGATAGTCTTTAAAGTGTAGGCAGAGCTTTTTACATGTGAAAGCTCCTTTAACCTTGAAAGCAGAAAGACTTTACCCAAGTCTTGACCTCAGACATGTGGGGAAAAGGCATTTCATTCCTTTCACTCCTGCCCCATCAAACTTTCCTGTTTCAGTCAAGGGGAAGATTACATCGGCATGGTCCAAGTAAGGCAACGGCTGAAAGAACAAGATACAGGATCTCTCTGATGAGAACTTAAAGAAGACTGAAATCAGGAAAGTACCCAAAACATAGCCAATAGAGGAATAAAGCCTCTTGCATCTACACTATAGCAAACATTAAACACAGCCAGGCTAACCACATCAACATAACTTCTTAAGCATGAGGCCTACTTATCCCAGTTCCTATTACCCAATAGCAAGTGTGTCTAGCATTCCAAAAAAAATGGTGTGTGTGTGTGTGTATATATATTTGAATGCTAGACATATTCATATATATATGTAGGTATGTATGTATATATCAAAAAGGCAAGTAAAAACACATTATGAAGGGACTGAAAATGAATTAGAACCAGGCTCAGATATGACACATAGATGTTAGAATTATCAAACTGAGTTGCCCCCACCATACCTGGGTATGAGTTAACAATTGAAACCTCTCTACATGTATACAGGAATTGCATTATTAAATAAGTGGGTGTAGATGGTAGCATCTGACCACTTTTGGAGTGGAAATTTACAGATAACTAAGAATGGGAGGCTAGAATGATCTACGTGGATTATAACTACAGACATCAGTATGAACCTGTTTAGTGTAATACAGATATAGATGGTTACATATCGAAATATTTACAGACATGAGGATACACTGAGGCTAATATGCATTCAGATATTTTCTTTTTCTGTCAGCTGCGAGGGCCAGTAGCAACAAGCACACCTAGTGCCCAGATCTTGGTTTCTAATTTATCTGATAACAGAAATCAGGGCTTTTTGGAGGAATAGCCAATTCTAGGTCCAGGGCAGAAAGGGCACAAGACAAGTCTGTAGTATTTGTAGGGCCAGAAAGAAAGAGTTCAAAAATAAAGAAAGATCACAATGCTAAGGGGATTTCTAAAGGACAGTGGAGACAACTGAAGGGGCTCTTAATGGCCAACACTAAAACAATTTGAACAAAATAAACAAGGTAGTACTGGATTGTATAACCCAATCTTAAAAAGCAAATATCCAAATATCCATAAAGATGAGAATAAATGTTTATGTAAATAAATGGGGGTGGTGGTAATTAACAAATACCTCACATAGAGGTATTCCAAATAATATAGATACTCCTCCCTCAAGGAAGTGCAGCACAACTCTGCCTTCGTAAGTGTGAGCTGTGCATAGTGACCTCCCTCCAAAGAGTACACAGTATGAAAGGGGGGATGATGAAGGGTGAATCTGCAGTGGAGAAACCCAACATGACATCAAGTCAGATGGTCGAAGTCAACATCAGCAGTGACAAGTTATATTGGCAGAACGCACTCTTGGTATAAGAAAGACAATCTGACAGTCTTCAAAAAAAAAAAAAAATACATTGCCTCAACTAATCACGAGAAAACTAACAAATTCCAATGGAGAGGCATTTTACAAAATATCTCACTAGTACTTCTCAAAACTGTCAAAGTCATCAAGAAACAAGGCAAGTCTGAGAAACACTCACACCAAGGGGAGCTTAAGGAGACATGAGAACTAAGTCTAGTTTTGGATCCTGAGTGGGATTCTGGAACAGGAAAGGGCATCAGGTAGAAGCCTGGGATATCTGAACAATGAGTGAAGCATGGACTTTAGTTAGTAATGATTTACTAACTTAGTCGTTAGTTGTACTAAATATACTATATTTATGTAAGATGTTAGTAATAAGGGAAATTCAACGTGGTATATAAGGGGACTCTGTATTCTCCACAATTAATTCTATAGAAGTAAACCTGTTCTAAAATGAAAGGTTAATTTTTAAAATTATATGCGCGCGCGCACACACACGCACACACACACACATACACATTGTACATATATAGGTCCTGAGTATGTTTCCAGCCTCATGTCTGCCAGTTTCTTTCTGCACAAAACATACTTCAAATATACCAAACATATCCCTAACAACTTCCCTCACACCAAAATGTTTACTATATGTTTCTGTATTGACTGCTAAACCTTTTCTCCCCCATTCTTTTCTTATCATCCTTGGAAATATTGCACATTTCTAAGAAACCTGTTCTAAATCTAAATTTAATTAATTTAGTTTACCCAGAATGCATAGGAGAGGCTCTTCATTTTTTGCTAAAAACACATCACTTTCATCTCACCAATCACATCTCCTTACCACACCCCAGTTCACCATTCAATTTTTGTAATCAGAAAAAAATAGAAAGTACACACACATATTGCACATACACACCCCTGTCTGCCATGGTAACTTGTTTGTGTTCAACTCTCAGCCCAGGGGTCCATGGACTCCCAGAAGAGTCTTTGAATTTATTGGAATTTTAAATGATTCCTTCTCATCCTCTACCCTTGAATGAGAAATTATATTTTTGTTTATTTCTCCCACTGGTCTGCAAGTGCTATTCATTTTTGTATCCTTATAATCCAAACTGAGTTCTTACACATGATGGACTGTCAGGAGATAATAAACTGACCTGAAATAAACTGGCTAGTGATTTTTCTCTGGAAGAAGCATATTTAGATTGCAGGTGCTACTTTCCCCAAAAGGGAATAAATTCATCTGGAGACTGAAAGAGTCCAATTAATTCAAAGAAGTACAGCGAATGCCCCTGATAACCTGACTTTCTTATTAAAAGGACTTACTATGTAAAACTAAATGCTCTTACTATTGTATTTTAAAAGTCAAGTATTACTATTCTAAAACTAAGAAGGAGAAAGGAGAGAGTTTTAGTGAGGAATAATTTTAAGGGAACTCTCAAACAATTCTGATATTTTCCTTCCTTTCAAAACCATAACATTTCTAAAGCACAAATCATAATTATGTATGAAAATACTACAAGTGCCAATTCCTAAGATATGCAGTCTATTTTGACTATGTTAATGTATGGATATTATATTTTAATTATTATTTTATAATCGGTTCCAAATATTGCAATGTTCTCATCTATTTGTCCTTAGTAATTTTTTCTCATACTTTTTTACTGTTTCCAAAAAAGCAAAAAAGTGCCCTGTTCCAACATGCTAAATGAAAATTTAAGACCCTACTCACTTCAGGCTTATGTAATATTAATGCATTTCTATTCTATTTTCTAATATACTTTGACTTGGATTAAATATTAATTTTGAGGAACAGGTACCAGTGTAACATAAAATATAGCTTTTGAAAAATAAAAACATCAATAAGCAAAATAAGACAAACTCATACACAGAAAGCAGGCTGACAGCTGTCAGGGGAGGGGGATTGAACAACAAAGAAGAAAAAAGAAAACCTCATGGACTTGGACAACAGTGTAGTTATTGCTGGGGGCAGGGGCGGAGGGAGGTGGAAGAGGGTATTGGAGGGATCGATGGTGATGGACAGAGATTTGACTTGGGCTGATGAACACACAATACAGTAAACAAATGATGTGTTGTGGAACTGTGTACCCGAAACCTGTAAAACTTTATTAACTAGTATCACCCCAATAAATTCAATAAAAAGGAAAAAATTACTAAAGAAAGCTGGATGTTGTGCAAAAAATGATTTTAATAATAGTATCATGGTCACAGAAGTCTACTCTTTAAAAATTAATTTTACTTTGAAAACATTACTGGCAGCACCAAGAATGCACAAAACATATTCTCTTATTACCAGAGCCTCTCCTTGGAGCTTCAATGCCAAATGCTCCAAAGTGAGGACAAAGAATACTTGGAACCTAGAAGAACCGTGACAAATAACTGGAAATATGCACAATTGTCTGCAAATAATGTTTTCTGAAGCAAAAATGTTTGAGAAAATAAAAAGATGAACACTTACTTATCCTAGAAATAAACACAATATATTATGAAATCCTTTATTTAGTTGGTACATTTGAATAACTAAATTTTTCTATGGAGGGAGAAAGAAATGATCCTTGTGAGTTAACCAAGTGACCTTAGAATAATTGTCTCTCAAACCACCCATGCCTTCACCTGACATTAACTAAGCACATACCATGAACCAGGGATTAGTTTAGTTGACACATATAAAGTGCAATCATTGGTCTCCAAGAACCCTTACTTTACTGGGCCTCCTTAGAAGACCATCTGGACTCAGCTACACACACACGCACACAACAAGTTAAAGACCAGCTCAGAAGATCCTCTCCAGAAGGTAACTTCCCACAAAGCATGGAACAACACTGTAAATGCAGGAGGGGAAACATTTAGCATCCGCATCAAATACATGAAGTGTTGCTTAAAAGAATCTAAGATATACTTCCCTAAGGAAAATCTGTTCAAAGGTTTTGAAATGTAGTGCTTCTCCTGGTTAGCTCATTCGTCACAGATGAATGACGTTTGTCTCTGACTAGGCTGTTTCACTGCTCTGTACAGATAGAAATCAAATCATAAACTGAGACTACTGTAAACAATTCCTATTCATGTATATTCAAATTATGTCTGTTGAAATGTAATTCATTATGGCCCTATAGGTTTCAAGAATTTTGTCGGCTTGCATCCATTTGTAAGTTTACTTCAGAATTCCTTACCTGACTATAAATGTGGGATTCTTTGCATTACCTTTTAAATCACTGTTTTTTTAATTAATGAGTCAAATCATTATTTGATATGTGTTTGTTTTATAGCTCTATAAGAATGATGATTTTATCATTTTTAAGATATTCTTAAATAAGTGAATAAAGAAACTTTAAATCACTTATACAAGTAAAGTCTTTCTGCTGCTGTTACTTATCTTGCAGATCCCACACAAGTTCATATGCTGTGATAGATGGTGCTTTGCAGCATTTGCTCCTTGAGACACCGAGAGTGATGAGTTGGAGCCATGGATTCCAGGAGAAGTGTGTTCCAGCAAGAAGAAAAATGTGCAAAAACCATCACATGGTAAATATTTAGGGAGTCAGTTCATGATTAATACAACACTTATTCTGACCCAACTGGTCAAGAAGTATGAACGTTCTGAAGGATGTGATACATCCTTTTATAACAACTTCACAATGCTGTGCCATGTTTTCATAACTCATGGAGCCATTTGAGGTATCTCCATTTATTTTCAGAGCAATAACATGTCCTCAAATAAATTAAAATCTGTCTGTTTAAATTATATCACCCTGTATTTTAAAAATACAAGCAATCCTAAAATGGAAAGAAATACAGACTTTACATGTTTCTGGAGTTAAATAAAATGTACTAGTTTACCATCTTGTTCTGCAATATGGTTTAAAATAGTTAAAGACATGTGCAGCTATAGATACAGATATATGCAGCAGGAACTCAAAACGGAAGTTCCAGAATACACAACAACCAACAATTTCCAAAGTGGCCTAGAGGTAACAAAGTCCATGCCCGAGAATAGTTTAGAGGACTTTTAAAACCCAGGCCACATCAAGAATATATTGTAATAGGGTCAGAAGATCAGAGAGCAAGAGAAAGCAATGTGGGGGAAGATTCTTTGGTGAGAACTGTGCTGGGAGATGTGTACCCCCAAGAAGGATGTATCAGCTGTAGTACCTAATTTCCAGTATCACCTACTATGTGTTACAGTATACAAACATTCTTTTTAGCAGAACAGACCATATCTACAGGTAACTAGGGGCTGTGGGAGGAATCAGCAACCAATAGTAACCAAGAGTATGGGCCATTTTTGATGTAAGTACAGAGGAGAAATGTTCATCGATGGTGGTGGGGCTGGGGTTGGCCGAGGAAATCCAAAGAACCCACAGCAGCTCTCAAGACTACAGTCATGATCCACTTAGTGACCAGGGTATGTTTCAAGAAATGTGTTGTTAGACCATTTTCTTGTATGAACATCATAGAGTGTGCTTACATAATCCTAGATGATACAGCTCATGGCTGTAATTTATGTGCTATACTTTTATATGACTGGCAGCACGGTAGGTTCGTTTACACCAGCATAACCACAGACACTTCAGTAACTGTAGCGTAAGCCCTGACAGTTGCCTTTTGTTTTTGTAAGACAAGTGCCTGACTTGGGCTTTGATTGCCGAGGCATCTACTTCAAAGGAGCTGTCTCATTTCAAAGAAGCACTCATTTCAAAGAAGCTATCCTGAAAAAACACACTGTCAGCCACATGACCAGATAAGGAGCCAGGTCCCGTCAACTCACGGAGGCTCCTTTATTTTAGACCTTGATTGATTTCCATAACTGACCATTTGGGGTAATTATTTTTTCTCTTCCCATGCTTTACATCCTCACTCTTACATTTTAAATTCACCAATAAAGAGAGAGCCTGTGAAACCCTAAGCCCACACCCTGGACCCTAGTGAAACCAGAGCACCAGGCCCACATGCATGTGCCCCCTGTCTTACTTTTTAAGTTCCAGGACCTGTAAACAGTAAATGCTTTTTATCTTCAGGGTTTCTTAACAGTTATTGCTGAAGGTTGTCTTGCAATCATAATAACCACAAAGGTAGGTCCAATTGTAACACTGGTTTAGAAAAGGGAGATGTTACAGGTGTGTGGTGAGTCCCCCTGGGCCCTGTGACATTTCTGGCAGATAACATTGCAATCAATAGACCAAGACCAGCAGAGAACAGTAAAGCATGGCTCTATGACCATGCTTCTGTTACCATCAGAGAGGCTCTTACGATAATGTAACACTAAGCAATACATAAATCAGTGCCAATTTCCTGTTTGTGATGGTTACCATCTCAGCAAAATGGAATGTGTTTGAATGAAATCTAACAAGAGGCAAGATTTTTTATCAGGGTGCCAGAATGCCTGCAATAATAACAAGTCCCTTTCACTGTACTTTTATCATTCTAACTCTCTGTGTCTCATAAATTCTCAGAAAGTCAGGGTCAAAAAGGGCCTTAAAAGGGAGCTAGTCCCAGACGTTTATTTTATAAATGAGGAAAGTCTAGTCCAGAGAAAATGCAAGGACTTGCCACCAGGAGCTGAGTAAGGAACCAGGACCCCACTCTCCTTACTCTGAGTGATGTGAACCACTCAACACACCTTTTGCTTTTTTTTGTTATTTCAATACACATCCATTGAGTGTCTAAG
Organism: Tonatia bakeri; assembly: GCA_004024845.1. NCBI lineage: Eukaryota > Metazoa > Chordata > Mammalia > Chiroptera > Phyllostomidae > Tonatia > Tonatia bakeri. The sequence continues at coordinate 248,620 of PVIA01000313.1, read as the reverse complement.
ATTTACAAGAAACGGCGCTGACATACTTTGGAATATATAAGGATAAATCATGTCTAGCAGAGAAACTGATGTATCAGTTCACAAATAAACACGACACCAGGCAAAGCATGCTAAGTTATTCCGAGAAGGGGAGAAATGAGAGAATGACAAAGGCACAGACGATGAACCTGTTGGAGACTGAGAGACCAGACAAACTGAAAACATGGTAGCATCCACAAAGCCACCTCTGAATGGAAAAGAACAGACTATATCTCCCCAGACACGCAGTAATGCAGTATGTTCCTTAATTGTGTGTGTCTAATGTATATTGTAAACATATTATCCTTTTCTAAGCCAAACCTCAACTAAGAATCTAAGAGTCAATTTCCCAGTGAAGATTTCCAGAGCAGCAACCACACTTAATTATGTACTGGGAGGTTATTCTCCCTTTTTGTAATTAAAGAATATTATTTTAAGCCGACCTGCTCCATCCTCAAAGAAATTCAACCAAGACAACTGAAACACCACAAGAGTGAACCTGGATTCCCTAAAACCTCAAACATGTGACATATTGGTGCTACAAAATACAATATAGAAAAATAGAAACTTTCTTCTAAAATATTATACTATGTAGCTGTAAGTTAATCTTGACTTCTAGAAACAATTATGGAATTTTACTTTTTATAAGAATAAATTTCTTATAAAATGCTATTTCATAAAAACATTTCACTTTTATTAATATAAGAATGGTATTAAATGGAGAAACAGTGAAGAAATACTTTGAACAATGCTTATATTCTTAGGGCAAGTTCAATAACCCAGATTGAAACCAGGATTCTATGTTTCTAAAATATAAAATGCATTTTGTTTTAGTTCTGAAGTAGACCTATTTTAAATCTAGGAACAAATTAATGTTTTAGTAGCCTCTGTTTAAAAATTATTTATATTTAAATAGCTACTACTTTAAGTAATACTTTGTTTATTTAATGGTGTACTTATCCAAGTTCTAAAACATTTGATTCTGGGAGTAGTCCCTGTTTTAAGAGTGCTTTCCCCCCCTCTCATACCTCCAACCCCACATTTTTTACACTTATTGGCTTATATTCACATTTGACTTTCTGGCATTTACAAAAACATCTCTCCCACTGGCTCTGAATGTACTATATCTTAAATGTGCAGTGTTTGTCCAAAATTGGCTAGTTTATTATTTTGTGCTTGCATGATTTTCTTGTAGTTAATGACGCATTTTCTTTCTACTTATTTTGGTAAAATAAAAAAAACCAATTCACATACATCATTTAATAAAATATAAAGTGTTCAGAAGTCCTTTTTGTAATCTGAAACACTAATGATTAATTGCTATCTAATTTTTTGTTGGTTTTATAGTTGTTAAATGTTACTCATCAAAATCTTTATGCATTGGGCCAGTTATCTCACTTTTCCAAGCCTCACTTTTCCTTACCTGTAAAATGGGGATAATTACACTTAATTTAGAGGGGGTCTGAACATTAAGTACGCCTTTAATGTGCTTGGTATATGCCTAGTGTATGTCCTACCAAGCTGAGTTTTCAAACACCTGCACTCCATTGTCATGCAGCAGTAGGAGTTAGAAGGCAGAGCACCAGCTCACAGCTCACCTCACAGCTCACGGTGGCTGACACCTGATCTTACTGGAGTAGAAATCACTGATTGGAGAAACAGACCCACTGTTTGTCTCGTATCCTCTCCCCTCTCACAGTTGTGCCACATATTTGTAGTGTTTCAGCTTCTTGAATGCCCACTTACTTTATTTGTAAAACCAGGATAACAATACCCACTTAAATTTCCACTGAGAAAAGTGAGACAAGCTTAAGACAGAAGTCAATGAGAACCACATGAAAGGATACAGTCTACACAAATAGGAAGGGAAAACTGGTGTTACTAAATATTCTAAAGAAAAAATTGTTTTCTTTTTTGTTTTTTTATTGTTGTTCAGTTGCAGTTGTCCCCCCTTTTCCCTATTGCTGTCCTCTGCCCACTTCCACTCTCATAGTCAATCCCCCCATTGTATGTGTTTTCTTACATTAGCTGGCATGTCTTAGTATAGACAAATCTAAACAAAAGCAATGTAATTCACTAAATATATCAATGAGTTCATACCAGTTTTAAAAAAAAACTTCAGTATTATTTGCTCAGTTTCTCCAAAGCTCTCTAATCTTAGAATTGACCTGAGACTGTAAAATGAATTCTCAAATAATCTGAGAGAGAGAAAGAAATTTTTCAGGGCTTAGTCAAGTGCCTCTGTTCCCTGGGGCCATCACCTAATGCTAGCAGTAATTATGGCCCTTGTATGCAAGCCTTAATGATGGTAAATATTGTAAACACCACAGCATGGAACTCCCAGCTGCTGTCACTTGCAGTTTCATTCATATTATTTCATCGAGATTAAAACAGTTGCTCCAAAGGGAGGGATATTCAAGGAGTCATATCTGGTGGGCATATACAGAGTATGGTAAGCCTTTTTCTGCAGAGAAACTCATGTTTCTGGAAATTCATTCTTAGAACTTTGAACCCAACATATGTTACCAAATGAATTGTTATTGAGAGTCACTCAGTCTCATTGGTTTGAGGTTAAACGAGTAGCTGATTGGGTACAGATAAGTGATGCTGCTTGTCTATAGTCCCCCATGAGGCAGTGTCTCATAAGGACAAAGACTCTTTAGAATAGAAAGCAGAAAGTAGACACCCAGTAGAAAGACTCTGGAGGGCTGGGTTCTAAACTTACTCATGTGCTATTAATGTGTCAATCTTTTCACCTGTAAACTAGCAATACAAATAGCTGCTTTGACTACCTTTCTGTGAAGTCAGCAGAACCCAAAACAAATAAACAAACAAGCAAACAAACACACACATTCTGTGTTCCAAAGAGACCCCATCTTTTATCCTGCACTCACTGTTTGTTACACCCAGCACTTGGTCTGACAGAGAGTCAGCACTCCATAAGCATTAGCAGATTAGCAATGTCCTTAACACTGCACTACAATATACAAAGAGGTGACTAAATCTCCTACATTTCATCCTTCAGTTGCTGTTGGATCTTCTCTTTCTTTACCCTCCTCTACTATTGATTATCCTCTAAATTCCTCTCAATTCCTATTTTGTGAAAATACAAGATTGACTGCTTAAAAATTACCTGAGAACTGTTGGAAAACACCAGTCACAATAAAAGATCTACCTATACAGTGTAGGATTGAAGGTGGGAGATGGGAGTGGGTAGGGCAGAGGAGAGTAAAGGGGGGGGATGGGGGCAACTGTAATTGAACAATAATAAAAAATATGTATTAAAATTAAATCATTAAAAGATCTACCTATAGAGAAATGAATAACAAAACAAAATAATTTTATCTCCATGAACTGGACAGTGGAGAATGTCAGTGTTAGAATAGCTTAGCCTACAGGTTAACACAAACAATAGCTATGTGTTATATATACATGTATGTGTATATATTATATATTCATAGAGCCTCTCAGTGTCTCCTCTATTCTTCGTTCCATTGATAACACAACCCCAAGAGGGCACATTTCCAGCCTTCTGTGTAGCAGATGTCACCACATGACTGAGTCTGGGCTAAAAGAATTGAAGAAAAGCGATGTGTGAGACTTCCAGGTCATCTCCTTAAAAGGAGGGTCATTACATTGGAACTTCCTTTTCCCTTTGCCAGTGGCTGAGAAGTCGTGATGATGTGAATAGCCAGCCACCTTACACGCAGAGGCAGTATCATAAGAACTGCAGAACCACCTGGGCAGAGAGCATCTCAGAATGCCCGTCCTGCACTGAGCCCCCTGCCTTCCTAGAAATAAACATGGATCCTGTTTAAGCCACCGAATTTTTAGGTTCCTATTAGAACCTGTTAGCCTATTTCCTAACAACACAACATGCTATCTCTCATTTCTTATAAAACATAACATCATTAAATCAGCACCTGTAAAAAATGCCAACTATTCAATAATAAAAACAGCAAGCAGCATTTGATGCCTAAGCCTGCGCCTGGCCCTGAGCCAGATAGCAGAGTTGTTTTATTTCTAAAAAGCCTGATTATAAGCCTGATCCCTGTGCTCACGGAGCTTCAACTCTGCACTAAAATGGACATGGTTTAGATTGAAATGGTTAAATAAATAACCCTAAGCTCCGCTGTTTAAAAGGAAAATCACAAAATATCACGGAGTAAACAGGGGATAAGTTTCATTCTCTTTCACTTTCTTCACGTCTCTGCTAAATTGTCACTTTATCAGAAGTTTGTACTTGTCAGTTCCCAGTTCCATTACTTGTTGGGCTTCATTCTACTGCTAATTCATCACTTGTATAAAATACTCTTGTTTCCCTCCAACAAAATTATCTCTTTTATATATACTCATGTGAGTGAGTTTTTGTTTTGGGGACCAAATGTTCCCTAAGCAAATGAGGAAAATAAGCTTTGCAAATGCATTTAAATATTCTTATTTGATTCAAATAATAACCTTCATTTTTAGGTAGCATGTATTTCTTTATACAACATCTGACTTTTATTTTTATTTTAAAATGAGATTCTGGAATGCCATTTCAAGCTTGAACAATTCCAATGGAAAAAAATCCAAACTGGCATTTCAGCACGTTTCTCCATAAAAATGCAACTGTTTAGCACATTGTAGTTTCTGAAGCTCTTTCACGTACTCTAGAGCAAAATGAAAAATTGCATCATACTGTAGAACATAAAACTATCTTTCCCACGTATTTACCTTCAAGAGTATACACACAGTCACAACTCACACATCTTACCATTCTTTGCTCAGGTACTCACCTGGCCAATCACAGAAGTCCAAAACGTCCCGGCTCTATTATAAAGCCTAAATTTCCAGGTGCTGCCCTGCAATCTTTGAGCCTCACAGGACCCCCAAACCTAACTGTGAGTTCTGCTGCTCTGGCCAGATATGTGGCCCACCCAGAGGGAAACGTCAGTTCCTTTATCAGTCGGACCAGCTGCACCTCACTGGGTCCTCAACTTAATAGGTTTTACGTTCCTGCCAGCTGCAGAAATTATTCAAACAAGACAATTGCATCCTCCTGCAGGTACTGAAAGGCACCTCATTCTGTTGTTATTGTAAAACCTGCCTCTCACAGCTGCTGCTTGTTCACTCTGGTCCTGAGAGCAATTCCGAAGTGGCTCTGCGTGGGGTGCAGTATCTTCCCCTGGGCTGAGAGTCTGCATGACTAATAAACTGCTATGTATCCAGTCTGTCCAATGTCAGGTGTTTTGCATTCAGCCATCGTGTACTTTTCGGCTTTGGGATCCCTCCCTCACCAACATGGTGAACAGGTGGTGATCACTACACCAGCTGAGGCCTCCCCTGTAAAAATAACCAGAAGCCTCAGGAACTGAGTCCAAAAGTGGAACAGAAAGAGCACTCAAATCTGTTCCATGCACCACTGCCCTTGCTTCTTCCTGCTGTTGAGGGACACACTGAGGACAAATGCTTGGCATCTTGAGTGACACCCTTCTCCTCCATCCTCCTACTGATATTGCAGCATCAACTCATGCTGGGCAGAAAGCACAGCTCTGCCTCCTCCCCATCGCTTTCTCATCCGTTGTCTCCCAGGGTCCCCCAGAGTTAGCTGTCTCTTAAAAGCATAGTTAGCCTCAAAAGTAACCTGTGCCCAAACCAATCTCGCAGAAGACCTTAGGTTTTTCAGTGAGTCTAGTCTTCCCAGTTTCCGAGGGTTCTTTAATTTCAGGATTATATTCCTCTCCCTAATACAGACAGGCTCTAACCTTTGCCATTTTGTTTTCACCTAGCTTACCCTCTAATTTAGACTCCAGTAGCATTAAAATTGGGATACTGGGCCCTTTCCTACAAAAATGCCCTGAGTTTGTTAACTCTCCAAATAGTGGCTAACTTTGTATCTCAATCAAGGAGCTTTGGCTAAAGTAATACATTTTTAAACAAGCTCTAGCTCAAAGAGAGCCCAGTTACCTTACATTTGCTAGCTAAAACTGGACGCCATCTTGCTTCTGCCAGGAGTATCTGGAAGTTCGTTCACTGCACTAAAGCAACAGAGCACAGGTCTACCTCGTTACACAGCGATGAAAGGAGGGAAGGTGGCATGGTGATAAAGACATCGGTCTCTGGAGTGGTGCTAAAGACATAGAATGCAAGCTACAGATGTCATTTCAATTTTTAAATTAAAGTAGCGACATTTTCTAAAAAGAAAAACAGATACAACTTATAAATACATATTTAACCCAATTTACACAAAATACGACTTTTCACGTGTAACCAATAAGTTTAGCATTCTTTTTTATAATAAGTTTTTAAAATTCAGTGTTTATTTACACTTAGGTTTACGGCACATTGGATTTTGGACTTGTCCCATTTTAAGTGCTCCTTAGGTACACGAGACTAGCATCAGTCACATTGCACAGTGCACTCATTTCTAGAGAGGAAATGCCAGAATTCTCTTCTCAGCTCCATCACTTATTGGCAGTGTAACTGTGAGCAAGTTACCCAACTCTCTGTGATTAGTTTCCTTACGTGCAAAGTAGAATGGTAATAATCGTTGCTACCTGATGTGGATCCTGGCTGGCAGGATCCATGAGTCATGGCTACAAGAGACAAATTCACACGGACTACAGAAAAAGGGATGGCATGGCCACTCTCTAAGTAAAAGAGAGGGTCCCAGACCCTGTCTGGACAAGCTTTTATTGCTTTTTTGGGTACATTACATTGAAGTTGGTTCTCATTTACTATGCACAGGTTCACTGTAGGTGATTACCTTTTACAGATAACAAAGGAAAGAATGTTGCTAATTACTTCAAAGAGAAGGATGTTGCAGATCAAGGGGGAAAGTGGTTGAACTGGTTACACTCCATACTTGGGAGGTTTAGCTCAGATTTTAGGAAGTTACCGTAAGCACTTGCTGCCTCAATCCACAGTGAGGGAGTTTTAGCAAAAGCAAGTCACCTAGCAGCCTAGGTACAATGTAGGCCTGATTCCCCATGGGAGAACCTCTCTGTGGGCATGGGTTCTGTGTGCTGGGACCTCGCTTCCCACTGGCCTTTCCAAGTCGGGGCTGGGCTACATTCCCACGCCACGTGAAAGGGTCCCCTACACCTACCTCAATTGGTTACCAGGATTGAATGAGTTAATATTTCACAATACAGAACAGTGCCAGGTAGGCTTATTCAAAGTTAATAACAATTAGTGAATGCTGTTAATCAGAACCAAGGTCAAAACTTCAGTATCATATTTTTTTCCTTCTGATTCAGATTTTTTCCCATCAGTGCGTGCACGTCAGCACTGTTTGATCTGCAGTTAGCACTGGGGGAGTTGCAGATCCTAGGGGCATTTTCCTCCTGATGTATTTAACTTTCCCAGTGAATCGGATTTGACCTGATTGGGTCACTCTGACGTGTTTTCTTCTATTTCCTCATCACCTCTTTGCTTTCTTAGGATGCTTCTTTTATCGACCATCTTTTCTTCCCCTCCTCATTTGTTTTCCACCAGTTAATTATGTGGCCTTGTTCAAGTTACTCGATCTCTCTGGAACTCAGTTTCCTCATTTGTGAAATGGAGATCAGGAGAATTTGCTCTCGGGGATTCTGTGATATTCAATGATATGCGTGACACAGTAAAGCACCTCTCCACTGCTGGCCCTTAGTGTAGGAAATTTAAGGTGAGTTTGCATTTGTCTCCAGAAGTAAGGTCTTTCCTTTCTCTTCAAGCCCCTTATCATACAATTGTAATAAATGCTTACGTAGCAACGGGGAGAACAAGAGGAATTTTATTGTGTCTGCCTACCCTATAAAACCAACACTCAGAAAACACCATACTCACCCCCAGAGACAGGCACGTCATAGGCACAGGGCACACTCACAACTGAGTAGTTTGTCGAGGTCCCTTGCAGTTGAGAAGAGAAGAGACAATACCGATTATCGAATCAAGAGTTCACATTTCTTTGGCAGATGAGGTTAAGAGATTTCTATAGAAATTGATCATTTTCAAAGTCACACTGTCATTACTGACAAAGTTATAAGCAGAAAACTGACTCTGACTGACAGTCCCTTTAATGTTCCCTTCGCCACCTATTACGTGGCCTCAGGGAAGAGCATTGTAAAAATATCCCTCTTGATTTTGTATTAATTATTTGACATTAACTAAGGAATTATCTGCCAATAAACATTTACTTGGGGATTTTAAAAATTCCAGATATTATAGTAGACTGAATAAAAAGGAAGTATAAAAGTACAACTATAAAAAGATTGTTTTCATCTTCGAGAAAAATGTTTCTTTGGTATATATTAAGACCTGGAATAATTATTTCATATTAAATAAGTACATATGAAATGCCTGGAGAAAGGAAGTAATGCACTGGCATTAAATATTCCTAATTCTAAGACTTTACATATCGAAAACAGAATTGAAATTTCATGAAAAACTCACTTGCAGTAGTCACTGCAAACTTCTTCCCCAAAGAGAGAAGCAAATCTCAACCATTTCCAAAGCATGAACTCTGACTTCAACTAATGGGGTCCACGGGCTCCCCAGTGCGACGCGTAACTGTGCCTCTCTGTAATTGTCATTCTAATAGAATCATACTTCCGCCTTATCAAAGCAAATTCCACACTACTTCAAACCTTGCCTTTAGCAGTACTAAAAGATTACGAAGAATTGGACGATCCTTATCTCATAAATGAGGAAACCAAGCTACACAAGTATAATCATACATCTAGCATCACAACACTGATTTCAGACCCAAAAATAAAAGCTAAAGGTTTTTTTTATGTCGTTTGGTTGGACTTCATTTTTGTGTGGTTTTTGCTTTTCCCATCATTCCGGCTCCATGTCCAGCGAACAACTTTGCCTTATTTCTCCTGATAGAAAACTAGAATTTCCTATTTAAACTCTAATAATATTTTAGTCAATATTGTCCTATCACCTTGATTTTTAACTTTAGGAAATACACACATTAATCTGAATTTTAATTTATATCAATGATTTTTTAAATTTTAGTTATTTTCACATTCATTGTTATAAGGGTATACAAAAAAAGTCTATAATGTTTATTGTACTTTATTTTTAAGAAAGAATGAGTGATATGATACAAACTGCCTTGCCACTGAAATCAAAAGATATGCATTTGGTTTTCTGTGCCAGAGATTTTATTTGTGAAGTGGGGATATTAATTAATGTGCACAATGAAAATGCATAGACTTGCTTAGGCCAATAGCTGCTGTAGGGGACCGGTTTGTCTCAGTCTGGCAAATGTGACTCAGCTCTGTACAGAAAACCTACAGAAGCAAGGTGGTGGGCAGGAGCCAGACCTTCAAACCGAGTTTTCCTGTGGGAATCAGGCCTAGAAAATGCATACTGACTGTTAGGGCTTGCTCTTGCTAAAACCCAATCACTCTGGTCTACAGCAGCAAATGTGTATTGTCTGTCTTCAAGGTAATTTCCAAAGCCTGTGTGAATTCTCCCAAGGACAGAGCTAATCAGTTCACCGCCTTTCCCCTCTGCATGTTATTTTCATTTCCTTGATTGTACCCAAAATGTAGACAATAATATTCTATGTAACAGGTAATAAATCTTTCTCTGATGTAAGGCCCGAGAAAAACAATAAAAGCCTGTCTAGGCAGGCGTTGAGGCGCTCTCCTCTCGAGGGAGTGGCTGAGACACTCATAGGCTCTCTCTCTCTCTCCCCTTGAGAGAGTGGCCGTGTTGTCTCTTTCTCCACAGGACTGCTGTCGCCTGTGCATCTATTTTCTCTTTCAGCCACAACAGGCGGACTCTGCTGGCCAGAGTCTGCCACAAGCTGCCATGTAGGAGAAACTTGAAACAGTATCCAAACCTGAAATATTTAGATTATACTAAATACACTCAGTTTTAATCAGGAAACAGCAAACTGTGATTCAATTCCATCACCACTTACAGTAGCGAAAAAATATAAGTCCAGCTATACACAAAGACTTGAATACATTTTTATACCCATTACTGAGACATTTCAATAATTTTATCCATTAAATGAATTTATTAAAAATAGACAATGAGATTCTGGCATGCAAACACTGTAATATGAGGATAGCTATCTCTCTGGTAATTTGGGGATTGTATTTATTCCTTAAACAGATATTTAGTGAGCATGAGCAATATAGTGGGCAATGGATAATACAGATACAGGCTCTGCTATTAGAAGCCATGTTATAATAAAGGAGCAATACACGTGTGCATTGCTGACATTGCTCATCAACAGAAATATGTTCTGAGAAATGCATCCACAGGCAATCTTGTCATTGTGGGAACATCAGGCACCTACACAAACCTAGATGGTACAGCCCACTGCACACCTAGGCTATGTGGTACAGCCTATAGCTCCTAGGCTACAAACCTGTACAATACAGCATGGTACTGTACTGAATACTGTAGGCAATTGTAGCACAATGGTAAGTATGTGTGTATCTAACATATCTAAACATAGCAAATTACACTAAAAATAAGTATCAAAGATATAAAACGGTATACCGGTGCAGGGCACTGCCTATGAAGCAGGACTGGCAGTTGCTGTGGATGAATCTGTGAGTGGGAGTGAGTGTGAGGCTTAGGACATTACTGCACACTTCTGTGGTCTTTTTAGACACTGCACATTTCCAATGCATTAAATTTACTTAAAAAATAGCATAATGTCACACCATGATGCTAGGATAACTATGAGGGTGGGACCCTACAGCATCAGGACGGCTGCAACCTTTTCCCGGCTGCAATGTTCAGACTGCCTGTCATCCGTGCAGTCCATTTTTGACTGAAACATTATGCAGCACACAACTATATGAAGATATCAGAATGTTTATTGGAAAACAAAAACAGAGCAATGACACAGAAAGGGAGTGAAGCCCTATTTAATCAGGGAAGGATAGCTGAAGAGGTAAAATTTAAACTGAGAACTCAACATCAAAAGAGCACCAGATCAAGAGCTCAAGGTAAGGTCATAGGTTCAATCCCTGGTCAGGGCACATACAAGAATCAACTGGTGAACGCATAAATAAGTAGAACAACATATCGATGTTTTTACTCTCTCCCTTCCTTTCTCTCTCTAAAATCAATACATTAGAAAAGACCCCTGGACAAAGACAATGGGAGGGAGGACTGAATGTGGGGTGGGGGGATGGTAGCTAGGTCAACAAACAGTAATGGGGGGAAATGGGGACAACTGTAATCGAACAATAAAAAAATAAAATAAAATAATCTCAAGGCACAACATTCCAGGCAGGGAGAACAGCAAGAGCAAAGTCAAAAGGCAGGGATTTAGCAAATCCGGGGAACAGAGCGAGCCCAGTGTGGCTTGCGCGGAGAGTGAGGAGGAGGGCTTTACGAGAACTGAGCAGAAGCCTGGGGGAGGGCGGTGGCATGGTGTAAAGCCCTGTAGGGAATGTGGGTTCTACTTGAAGTGCAGTAGAATGCCATTCTGGGGTTTTAAGTAAGAAAAGACATGACCTAATTGTAATCGATTTGATCTGTTTTGACTGTAAAAGGTGCCTGAATCACGCATGCAACTCCTCTTTTGTCCCCCTGAGCTACCACCATTGGATCAGCTATTACAAGGATCCAAAGGTCTTCCAAATTTTCTGTGTTATTTCAGGACTCAAAAGCACCGAATTAAATAGCTCTCAGAAGGGTTGAAAAATATCCTAGCTGATTGAAATAGGCACTTTCTGTCTTATGCTTCTTCATTCTAGAATGCTTAAGTCTAGTCTACTTAAATGTTTTCTTGGAATGAGTTTTTACACTAAGTTAGTTTTTATTGCAAATGTTGTGCTTGGTAAAACACTAGTGTAATCCCCATAGAGCATTAGAATTATACACAATTACAGTTTTGTAATTTTGTGCTATTATATATACCAAGTTGAAGAAAAATAAATTAAGATTCTGGCTGACAGAGGAGCATGTACTTAAAAGACTGTAAGCAAGCAAAATAACAAAGTACATATTCCTTGAATGTAGATTATCTTATGCTCACCAGGATATATTTAATAAAAATAAAGCAAAACTAATAACTTCAGTAAATTGAACTTCAGTGCTATTAGAAAAGATTTAATAACTAATTTTATTTTTTAATTTTATTTTAATTGTTCAAGTACAGTTTTTTGTCTTTTACTCCCATCCCAGCCCACCCACCCAACTCTCCCCACCTTCCTCCCTTTCTACCCCCCTATTTTTTGTCCATGTGTCCTTTATACTTGTTCCTGTAAACCCTTCCCCTTTTCCCCTGAAATTCCCTCCCCTCTCCCCTCTGGTTAATAACAAATTTTATATAGTGAAAACTTTAAAAAAAAAAAGCTTACTGGGTGCACAAAATCAGACGATATTTATTTTAGACTCACGGCTTCGCTGGTAAATAAATAAAGTGAAGGTACAGAGATCTTGTTAGATTGGGGCGGCGCACAACCACCTGGCTCTGGGAGAGGGAGAAAGCAGTGTCATACATCTTGCATAATATTCCCTCTCTGGTAAGATGAGTTGATAACACAAGAGAATTTTCCTTGGCTTTACCTGACAGAAGCTTGATTCATCTTCCAGCAAGAGCCATTTTTCTACCATATTCAGCTATAGTGGCTTCTGAAGGGCTTTCTTATCTCGTTTCTTATTCATCAATCTCCAAAAGACGTGTAAGAACCAGCAAAATGTAAATCTCTTTATAACCAAATTAATACAATTCTTTTCATTTGTCTTTTGTGAGAGACAGCCTCATTGTTAGCTGAGCAGATGTAACAAATACTTGTCACTTCTGAGTGCTCAAAGAGCAAGATCTAAAAGAGATCGGGTTTTTTTGACAAATGTATGTTAACACAAGAAACTACCTTTTTCTCCAAGGATTTACTTGTCATGTCATTTTTAATTAAAATATGCCCATAACTTATGGGGAAAGATTGTGATGGCTATTTTGTATAATTTTACTTCTGATGAGGCATATCTCCTTGAGTTTCTTAATTTACCATTTTTATAAAAATGGATGTGAAAAGACATAACATTATACTCATATTTTTATAAAATATGTGTATTAATGTAGAAATTTTAACCTTTCACCTGGTATAAACCCAAATTCTGCATTATAAAATTTAATTGGAGAGGTATACCTCACAGAACAAAAGTAATTTTCTCAATAGGTTGTCCTATCCTATATATTACAACTATTTGTCATGTAGAGTCCTTTTCCCCCAAGTAAACTGCTATAGAAAAAATTTTAGATGTATGGCAAACATTTATATGCTCTGATGAAATAAAACTTTAGTAAAGAAAAAAATCCAAACATTAATATGTAGATTTTATTCTTTTGTTTATTTCAAAGCAGTTTACAATGTTTTGTGTAAGTAATTTTTAATGTCTAATAGATGTTAAAACTAATATCTGATAAATGCAGACTGGTGCAGCCACTGTGGAAAACCGCATGGAGTTTCCTCAAAAAATTTGAAACAGAACTGCCTTTCAACCCAGCGATCCTACTTCTGGGAATATACTTATAGCCTAAGAATCCAAAAACACCAATTCTAAAGAATATATATACACCTATTTTCATATCAGCATTATTTACAATAGCCAAGATCTGGAAACAGACCAAGTGCCCATCAGTACATGAGTGGATAAAATAGCTGTAGTACATTTACACAATGGAACACTACACAGCAGTAAAAACTAAGGAAACCATTTGCAACAGCATGGATGGACCTGGAGAATATTATGCTAAGTGAAGCAAGCCAGTCTTCCATAATCTTCTGAGAAATAGGATATAGCAGGGAGTTTCATTCTATGTTCACTTGGGAGTTCTTACAATATACCTCTTCTCTGTTAACAATTAAGTGCCAAGTCTTAATTCCATAATGAGAATAAAGAATAGGTAGAGGACTGAGGAGCCCAGCAAGACTCTGTTCTGAATGGAAGACCATCCCAGTTCCTCTGAGAGGAAAGTCAAGCGAACACCTTTGCCGGGCCAGCCGTCCCTTACAGAAGAATTTTGAATTCACTCTTACAGAAAATTGAACTATCACAAAGTAAGTTTACACTCTGTCGCTTTTAGAAAATGTTGTTTTTAGTAAAAATATAAATATAATATACAAAATCACATAAAAATATGATCCTTATAATAATTATAATGAGCATTTAGTACATACCTATTGAACGTTATCAGTGTTCTAAAACTTAAAGGGCTCTGAATCACAGATAGACAGAATTATTATGCAATAGTACAGATAAGAAATGAAATTAAGAAATGAGCCTCAGGTCATGTGGTTAGTGGAACCAACAATTGAAACCAATGCTTCTGAAGCCAGAACTTTCACTGCTACCGTCAATCACAGGGGGTTAAAATGGAGTGTTTTCTGTAATCATTTTATTTCACTTTAAAAGAAAACTTCAAAATGTGTTTCTCTTTGAAACAGAAAATAAAATAAATGTGAAATTATTTTTTATGTTTTTGAGCAAAGCTTCTCTATAGCAATGTAAACTATTTTGAAAAAAATGTATCAAATGTTGTCAGTAATCATGCTAAGCAAACAGAACTCATCTTTAAGCTCAGAAGAAAGTGACTTGTCTATACACTTAGGAAATATATAAGAAATTATTGTTTACATATGTATGTATGTATGAGATCATTAAAATTCAAAGAAAAAATAGAGAATGATGTAAATTAAAATTCGCATTATACCCATGCAATTCTGAGTGGAACATCTAAATATACTTGAACAATGTCAAGTAGAGTGTATTTAAACTGGTACCTGTAACGGGTTGAATGGTGGCTGCCCAAAAGATACGTTCACCTGACACCTGAGAACGTGACTGTATTGGGAAAGCATCTTTGCAGATGCAATCAAGTTATGTACCTCCGGACGAGATCATCCTGGATTATCCCAGGAGGACTTTAATCTGATGACAAGTGTCCTTATAAAATGAGAAGACACGGACAGGGAGAACAGAAGTCCACGTCAGGTAGTGGCAGAGATTTGCGGTGCGTGGAGCCACCAGAAACTAGTAGAGGCCAGGAAGAGTTATCTGGTAGATTCTCAGGGGGAATGAGGGCATGCTCAACTTTGACTTAGAATGCTGCCCTCTAAAATTGTGAGACAACACATTTCTGCTGCTTTAAGCTTGTTTGTGGTAATTTGTTATAGAAGCCCTAGAAACTTCATCCATAAATCCTCAACTATGTTCCCCAAAGATTTCCTGGGTGGAGCCATCTGGCAGGTTCTGCCAAGGGAATTACGAGCAAACGTCTTGACCAGCAACACCCAAGAGAGGTTGGCTCAAATGGAAGACGGCCCAGGCCAGAGCCCGGCAAACCTGTGATGAACACCTAGTGTGAGTGAGGAACAAATCTTGAACTTTTTTATACCCCTGAGATTTTGAGTTTAGTTTTTACCTTGCTCATACACCTTACAGGTTCAGTTGCCATTAAACATACCTTCAAGTTTTATAAGGAAATGGCTATATTTTTCTGATTTTTAGTACATTATAAATCACATAAAAATTTCATAAAATCCCTAGATTTGTATTTTGTAATATATGACCCATGGCAAGTTTACAGGAAATAAAACTGCCTCTAGATTTCCATGTTCATCAGCACATTAGGGCTCTGTGAATTCCCACAGGAAACAAACTCTGCCTTAGCATCAGGCTGCCACATGCAGTTCCCTGCCTTACTTTACCACAGGGCCTCTTTGCCACAGCCACTCAGAAACACCCACAGAGCACACTGAGCAGCAGTATCTCATTGCCAGGAATTATCAGTCACCTCTGGCAGGGAGATAAGGAATACAATTGGGGAACACACAGAGAATCTTGAAATGCACCAGGATTCTGGAATATTAGCCACAAAAAAAAAAAAAAAAAAAGAAATCTTAACCATTTGAGACAACATGAATGGACCTAGAGGGTATTGTGCTGAGCAAAATAAGTCAGACAGAGAAAGACAAATACCATATTATTTCCCTTATATGTGAAATCCAAAAATTAATTAAGAAACAACAAAACAGAAATGACTCGTAGACGCAGAGAACAAACAGGCTGCCAGATGGGAGGGGGATGGGGAGCTGGGTAAAAGAGGTAAAGGGTCACAAAGTAAAAACTGGCAGTTACAAAATAGTCATGGGAATCTACAGTACAGTATAGGCAATATATTGTAAATATATATTATAACAACCATGTGTGGTGTCAGGGGCACTAGACTTACTGGGGGATCTGTGTGTAATTATATAAATGTCTAGCCAGTGTGCTGTCCCTCTGCAACTAACACAATGCTGAATGTGAACTGTGATTGAAAATTTCATGTAAGCATACCAACATTTCTTACGTTGGGAACTGTGCATATATTTTCCCATTATTCTTATTTAAACCACACCGATAACCTCATACACTCTTTTGAATGCATGGCATGTTTTACAATTTTAAAGCTTTAAGTAAACACAGCAGTAGAATTAGTGAAATCTCCAACACAAAAAAGACGACAGAGGGCTACATTTCTCCCTCCACAGGGCAGGACACAGGACGGCACACTTCGAGTCTTCCCTGAATAAACTAGTGTGAGTGAAAGCACTGCCAAAGCTGTAAACGGCCCCAATCATCGGCATTCTACCAGTTAAGTCAATAATGTGTTTGGTGTGTCAATAGTCTCAAAATATCTGAAGCGTGGTGGGATGATTACAAATGAAGTGCCTCTCCGAGTAAATTTTTCAAGTTATTTATCATTTTAAAATAATTTACAGAGGATGCTTAATCTGTAGTTTTCAAATGTGCAAACCAATGTCTAAATTCAGAAAATGTCCATTGTGGTGTACAGCCTTTTTTAGACAAGGCTGTGGTTTTCACTTGGAAGCCATGTCAGTTGATACAAAATTATTCTGAGGCAAAAAGTGTTAATTCCATGACCTCAGGATATTTAATTTCTGTCAGGTACAACTTGGACCTTAGGTCACTAGAATACACTTCCTTTAATAGAAAACATGCCACTTCTCCATTGCTCAGCTTGTTATTTTAATGACTCCGTCCAGTCGGCTATCATTGTGGATGTCTTTATAATGCTGACTTTTTCTTTTTACATATATTTTTAATTGTTTTATTTTTTATTGTTTGTTATTACAGTTGTCCCAAGTTTCCCCCTTTACACCCCCTCTCTCCAGCCCTCCTTCCCACAGTCAATCCCCACTTTTTCATCTTTATTTGGTTTTAAGTATGGCCCAGCTTTCTCAATATGCATATCAGTCGGCCTGTTTATTTTAATATAAACATGACAGATGGTTTCTGATTTGCCCTGCATATCTTCATCCCAGCCTGCACGACTGCATCAAATCTATAGCAGAAGCATATGCAGTCCACTTCAAACTTCGTACCCAGCCATGTTTCTCAAAATGCACAGCTCCTAAGAGCTGAGAAGAGCCACGTGAGAGCACTGTGTGGTCCCTACGTGTATACACACTCCTTCATGCTGTACACCTGGCTCCCCTCGGAACAGGGGAGACTCGAGGGTCGTGAAGCAGTGCGCACCCCAGGTGGCTCGTGCTCCTGATGGTCAGAACTCCCTTAGGAGTGCACTTCCCACTTAGAACTCGGCTTCTTCCTGTGCAGGACAAAGAGCATTTTCTCCAAGGCTCACGACTCTCTGGCTTTGTCAAGTCACTATGAAACTTTGCATTGTCTCACCTGCTTTACTGCACTTTATGCAGGAAATATGCATTAAAATGAAGAAAATAAAATTGAATTACATTCCAAAGTTTTGTGAATGCAGTCAATGCATTTCAAAGCAAGAAAATTTAGGTTTGTATTTGGAAAGATTTGGAAAGAGTTAATACACATACGGTACATTACATATTGATATATTTGTAGTGTTTAACAAAGCTTTATTTTCTACAAATGATATTTTTGTTCAATTATCAGCATTAGGTTTTAAAGGACAGAAAAGCATTTTTTTTAGTGAAAGATACTCTCTGCACTGTTCTCTATTTCTGATAGGAAACTCTTTTGAACACTTTCATAATATAAAATCTGCTCATGACATTATCACCATAAAAGAGAACGTGAAATGCTGAAGAATGCAGTTCTCATTTACAGATCTTTAAATGATTGCTTCAGCAAGTTTGCAGCACACTTTAGATTCCTGTAATTTAAAGGAGAAACAGAAACAATGCAACTCTCAAACAAATATTTGCACAAATTACTCCTCAAAGTCAAACAGTGAGCACTTGCTGTGTGCCAAGAACCCTAGTAACATAACGGTTAAGGCCCCCACACAACAATCAGAAGTAAGGCAAGGCTGCCCCCCTTTTTCATGGTCAGTTCACAATGGGCTAGAGATCTGAGTCCGATGGAATTAGACCAGAAAATCGAGGTGTAAGAACTGGAATAAAAAGTAAAATTTTTTTCTATTAGCTAAGTGATGATTTGACATTAATTCTTGTAACAGTTAATGATAAGTCAAAAAATTAGAACTAGCAGAATATAAAATTAATATTAAAAATAAATAGCTTTTATTTTAAGTAAAAATTTATAAGCTATAATGTAAGAGAAAAAAGCTGTATACACTACCTTAGTAAAGTTGAAATACCTAAAAGTAAATGCAATAAAAACTATTTCAAACACATATGAGGAAAATTTTGAAAACCCCAAAAAGACATTACAGTAGACATAAGCAATCAGGAAGTTTCCTTGGACAGAACAACTTCCTAGCCATGTTTAGTCTTCCAGCGTGCATGTGGATGTGTGTCTATGCACAGAGGGAGATTCAAATTTAATATGAACCCAGGACAAATACCAAATGCCTACACGTATTCGTTGATATGTTCGAGCTAAAAAAATTGATAGTGAAGTTAATATAAAAGATAAATATGCAAAAATATATATGAAATTATGGGGATAAAAATCAGTGAGGGAGATTAACTTTACCAGATTTAAAACATGGCCAGTGAAATACAGTAAAGACAAATACCGTGTGATCTCACCATTAATGGGAACCTAATCAGCAAAGCGAACAAGCAAGCAAAGGAGAGCCAAAGACATTGAGATTGAGAACAGGCTGACAGTGATCAGAAGGGAGAGGGGAGGGGATAATGGGGGAAAAGTGTGAAGGGTTTACAGGAACAAGTATAAAGGACACATGGACAATAACAAGAGGGGTGGAAACGGGGGAGGGAGGTGGGGAGGGCTGGAGGAGTGGGGAGGGGTGGGAGGAAAAGGCAGAAAATTGTACTTGACCAACAATATAAATAAATGAATAAATAAATGAATAAATGAATGAATAAATAAATGAATAAAATTAAAAGGGGTGGGGAGAGAAAGACCATTAAAATAGCCCCTCACCCCAGACTATGGGAAGTTAGAATTATATAAAGGTGGCTTCTGTATCGCTTGAGAAATGATCACCTTTAATTAAGTGGAGTGAAACCATTTCTAGAGTGGGCTCAAGAAAGAAAAAAGGAATAAGAAATTGTTACAGCCAGTATAAAAATCTTTCCCTGGGAATTTTTACTGAAAAGGGTGGTAGAGAGTAAGGAATTAGTTGAATGTTAATGTTGATGTCACTTGGAAATACTTTAGTATGCTTCAAGGCTGATTAAAATAATAGAGGGGAAGACACTTACGAACAAGGAAAGAAAATCGAGAATTACAGGAACACACTGGGTAGGTGAGAAGCATACAAATCAAAATTTTGAAGCTTATATTATAGGAGGGTAAGTAGCATATATGCATTTAGATAAAGGTAGGTGAGTGTATTTGAATGTGGGAGCTAGAGGAATTTAAAAAACTATTGCAGATCCTATAGGAAATGATCCAACATGAGAGTTAACAGACCTTTTATTAAAAAAGGAGATTTAACTTATCCCAAGATTTAATATAATAGAATCATCTTAAAACAGTGAACAACAATTCTCCTAACAAAAAGTATAAGAAAAATGTCTACACAAAAGACTCCACACCTATTAAAACAGTAAATCTTCCACTCTTATGGACAGAGAGTAGAGAGACAGAGAGAGAGAGAGAGAGCTCAAATATGAAACAGCAATTACATCAAAAACATTCAATAATACGGAGCAAATTTCTCATCAGAATGCTTGGAAACATCAACCTGTGGAGTGTATCAGTTATTGCCCACTGCCTCCTCTTCTTCAGCATTTTACTAGTGGTTCTAATTGGTGCAAAACAAAAACAAAAACAAGGAGAATAAATAAGGGATAATAAGAAGGACTGCTGTTGTTCTTTCTCACAATTTATACGATTACCTACACAAAAAAGCCATGAAATTTTACAGACTATTCCAGCAAATAAACAAATTCAGCCACACTATTATTATAATATCAAAATCAGAAAATCAATAATATTCCTAGACACCAGCAAGAACCAATTAAGAGATGTTATTTAAACAAAATACCCCATTTGCTGTCATAGCACAATTTGTTTTCCCTTAGCTAGAAAAAATGTCTAGATAAGCATGTGTGAGAATTGTAGGAACAAAATTATACAAATATTTTACAAAGTATGGCTGACATTATTCCTTATTTAACTAAAAAATGATTCTACCCATAGTCTATAACTAAACAACATATTTTTTTTTCAGATTTTCTTCAATGTGGAAGAACATGCACTAATCCTTGGCCTTGAGTGAGTGATTATTTTGGTCAATATAATGCAAAGCAAAATCCTCTGGGGGGTTTTCCCAACTGATTTTTCTGTTATAATTAGGAAGGCGATGGTGGATAAGGAGAAATGCTCTGCCTTTTGATGCATGCAGATGTGCGAGTGAACTTTTGACCTTGAGGTAAGAGAGAATCACAGGAAGGATAACCTAGAGACATAACACTAAATCAGAAAACAGATGTCAGCTACTGCCCATATGCAAGACAAAGATTTCCTCTTGTTTAAGCCACTGGTCATTGAACATTCTATTGATTGATATCTGAAATCATTCTCTGATATGAAAGCTACTAAAGGATGCTAGATGATGAATGCCATTGTCATCAGTAGAAAGATTCCAATCACATTGGCAAGTTAAATGTCTGATAACATCAAGGGTATTGAGTAACCTTTTGCTGTATAATAAACCATCCCCAAACTTAGTAACTTAAAACAGTCACCATTATTGGCCCACAATCCTGAGGATGAAAATGTTGGGCTAGGTTCAGTTTTGGGTTGGTCTCCTTGGGGACCACTCCTGCAGTTCCAGCCATCTGACGGCGCAGGTGGGCTGCATCTTTCCAGGTGGCCTCACTTGAGTGTCTGGCTGTGGGCTGCAGCATCCCTTGTCTTTCTCCTGCATTCTAGTTTTCCCTAGTAAGACAGACTGAGCTTGTCCACACAATCATTCACACACGCGCGCGCACACACACACATACACACTCTCTCTCTCTCTCTCTCTCTAAAGTGGAGAAGGTAGAATCTTCAAGGTCTCTTGAGACCTAAGCTTTGAAATTCACATAATGTAATTTCTACCATAGTCAGTTGCTTAAAGCCCAAATTCAGTAGGTGGGATAACAGACTCTACCTCTTGCAGAAAGTACTGTAGCTATAAGACACTGTGGCTATGTTTTCAATCTTTATCCAAGGCATGGTAAGAATATGTGTAAATACTCAAATATTGCTCCTGGTGCTGTAAAAAGTTTGATAAATTTCAAAACGAGTTTGACTATGCCTATCAGAATTAAATATGCACACACCTTCCAAACAAATAATCCCACTTACATGGATGTCCTCTAAAGAAAATCTTGCATATGTACACAGGAGAACAAGTATAAGGATGCAGACAACAGAATTGTCTACAAATAGTAAAGTTGGAAATCAATTTAATGTGCCTTAATTGAATACATAGATAATTAGGGTAGATTCATAAATGGGAAACTATATGATAGTTACTTAAAATGAATGAACTATGGCTATATGTCAATATGCATTAATTTTAAAGTTATATCACATTAAAACACAAGTTACAAAAGGTAAAGTGTCATAGGACATAAATTAAGAAGTAATTCAAATCTGTATATTGTTACAGATATATATGTAAGGATAAGTATTGAAAAAATTTGAAAAGACACAAATCAGCTTTAAGATTGTGTTTATCTCTGGGAATGAGAGAGTAGGAACCCAGTAGTGGTTTCAACTGTACCTGTAACATCTTACACATATACATATATATAAAAAGCAAGTTGGACAAATATTAATTTTCATAAAATCCGTTTGCTGTGTATACTAGTGCTGTTCTAATATCTTCTATAGTGGTTGCCCAAATCCTTCAGAGTTAAGAAAAGTTTAAATAAAATATAATCCAAATTGTTTTTGCAGAGAATGTGCTTAGAAATTTATGAAACTGATTAGTGCCCGAAGGTGACTCTGAGGAGGGGAATCAGAGAGTATGGGACATGTCGGTAAGGACCACCCAGCACTCTATGCTTCTTTGATACTCTTTAAATTTTTATAACATGATCATGTGTTACCATTAAAAATATATTATTTCTATGAAATGGTCATGCCCTGCTTGAAAATGGGCGATAAATCACACAACCTCTTGTCCATTCTATAATTTGAATGACTTGATGGTCCTCATTATACTCTCTTTGGGAGACCTCTGTCTGTCACCCTGACTTGAAGAAACTTTCCGTTGATTTCATTCCCCATGTATGGAGCATTTTCATTGACCTTCTCTGAGGCTGCTGGAAATTTTCTATTTTTATGAGAGGCTGACAAGGCCACATTCATTCTGCTCTTTTGCTCTCATTGTCATTTAAAGGTCAAGTGGTGTCAACCCCATGTTCATTTGTTTTACCATATGCTATTGGAAATCATACAAGCCTGAAAAGCTGGAAGCCCGGGACACAAAGTGACAGTGGAAAACTTAAAGGAAAAAAATCAGAGATAGTTGTCATGAAACTCATTTGCAACTATATATTCAATTTCGTGTCAAGTCTTTTAACTATTATCTGTTTCTTGTCAAATCATTAATGTTGGTGCATTGTAAGTGAGACAAGCTTTCATTTATGCATTTAGCAAGTGCTGTAGAGAGCCTCCCGCATGCCCAGTGCTGCTCTTGATGCTAAGGATACAGCAGGAAACAAAAAACTAAGTCCTTTCCCTCGTGTACCTTACATCATTGGAGAGAGACAGACAACAGCCAAACCACAATGCATCTCATATAGTAATAGACCATATGGAGTAAATTAAACCAGGAAGAGGCAGATAAGCAGGGCTGAAATATGGGCAGTGCTATTCCTTCACAGAGAATGATCATCGGAGAAGTCTGATTGATAGACTGGTATTTAAGCCAAGACCTAAGAAAGGGATAAGAGTGCCCCAAGCAGAGGGAACAGCATGTGTAAAGGTCTTGAGGAGAAATATTTCTTGGTGTGCCCAAGAAACAGCAAATCGCGTGACTGCTATGTAGAAAGTAAAGGTGTAATGCAGAGAAAAGGCCAGAGAGCAGTGAGTGTCCACACTGGGACCTTGTAAGACATATTTAAAAAGTCATCGGACTACTTCGGCTATTACACTAGTGAGGATTTCTAAGCAGGAGCACAGAGTGTGGAGGAGAAAAGGTGGAAGCAGGAAGACCAGAGAAGAGGCGAGAGATGACGGTGAGTTGGGATGATGAGATATTGGAGAGTGGAGGGGAAATGACAGAATTTGTGTGTGATTATGTTTATTTTTCTGTATCTTTTTCTATATGTTTGTCTTAGACAAAGTATATTGTCATTATCCAATAATTAAGTTAAATCTACTTACTGATTGCTTATAGCATTGAAATTAAACAATTGCCAATTTATAATAGAATAAATTTGTTTTTCAGTGTATAATTTAACATGCCAAGTTTAAACTGCTTTTAGTCTAAAATTATTATGGCCATGAACAGTAGCTTTGGGACCCTCTACTACTTACCTATCTCTACGTTAGGGCAGACTCAAACGTTACTGGGGCTCCGCGTGAGGAGTTGGAATGTCCTCTGCTGACTCAGGCATTTGTTAGGGTCCTCATTTTTCCCTCCGAGGTTGTCAGTCCAACCCACCAGCTCTTGTACTAGCTAAAGCACATAGCTCTGCGATCAACCAGCAGCAGCCTAGGATTGTTACAACTATGATACTTAAGAATAGGGGATAGGATTTGCTCAATACCTCTCAAAATCTTGACTGTTAAAATAAAATGTATACTTATGAGAATCCCCGAAAAATTATGAACCTAATCCTAGGCCTGTCTTCTAAATGTAGGCTCCACTGTGGGATGCCCCATCCGCAGAGCTCTCCCAGCCACCACGGATGAGAGTAAGTTGTCCTGGACACAAACTGTTGTTCTGGCAGGAAAGGGAGCAGAGATTCCCTCCAGTGGAGAATGCCCCAAGCCCTTCTCTGAAATGGCTTTTATTCTGGTCGGTATGTACAAGGATATACAACAGACATGCATAGCTCATCAATTAATGCCCAAATGTGATAGTTATAAGAAACTGATATTATCGCCCTGGCTGGCGTAGCTCAGTGGAGTGAGCGTGGGCTGTGAACCAAAGCATCGCAGGTTGGATCCCCAGTCAGGGCACATGCCTGGGTTGAAGGCCACGGACCCCAGCAACCGCACATTGATGTTTCTCTCTCTCTCTCTTTCTCCCTCCCTTCCCTCTCTAAAAATAAATAAATAAAATCTTGAGAAAAAAAAAGAAACTGATATTACCTATAAATGGAAATGGAAAAAACACAGGATCTGCCTCAGGTCAGGGTCTGTTAGACATGCTGGCTCCAGATGGTTGTTAAAGCATATTTCCTAAGATAAGGAGTTCACTCCTTTTGCTTTGAACTTAAATATCTGGTTTACACCAACAGGGCTACAGCAAAGCAAAGCAAGCTTCGAAGGATACAATGTATACTTCAGGCCTGACTTCCCACAGGAACCCTTGGTGTTAGCATTGGGTTGTGCCTGCCACCTGCATTCTTGGCATTCCAGTCAACATTGACAGGCAAGGCCTTGCTCGTGTGGGGCTACAGTCTCCAAAACCACACAAAGCAGTGCCCAACACACCACAACACAGAGATCTGTCTGATCTGAGGTATTTAGCAAGTAAATTACAAACACGTATTTAAGCAAACGAATAAGATTAATTTCTCCCAATATCTATTCCTCCCATCTTCCATTTAAACAGAATTTTGTTTGGGCATATGCATCACTAAATTAAAGAGGCCTTTACTCACCTGCCTGGTAGGTGGGTGTGGTTAAATAATTAACTTCTGGTCAATGACCAGATATGACCATAACTGGCCTCAGCAACCGTATTAGTCAAGGTTGTCCAGAGAGATAAAAACTGTAGGATATGCATACATTGAGACAGAGTCGGAGCATGTCATTAGGAAGCCCGGCAAGTCAAAATCTGCACTGCAGGCTGGCGGGCTGGAAACCCAGGGAACAGCCCAGGTTGCATTTCAAGTCTGAAGGCTGCCTGCTGGTAGAATCCCTTCTTGTTCGGAGGGGGCTCAGTCTTTGTTCTATCAGTGCTTTTCTACTGCTTAGATGGGACCCATGCACGTTATGAAGGGCGACCTCCTGTATTCACAGTTCACAGATGTAAATGGTCATCTCATCCAAAAAACAACCTCACACACACATCTCTAGACTACCTGGTTATTGGGGTCCAGCCATTTTCACACATAAAGTTAACCTTTACAGCAACGTCCAGCACATGCTCTTAAAAAGAACAGTGTGTGTGTGTGTGTGTGTGTGTGTGTGTGTGGTTAGACCAAGGGGAAGGCAATCCGTTGAAATAAATAATTAAGCCAAGACAAGAATGATGTGTAGGTATTAATCAGGTAGAGAGAAGATAATCAATGATATAACAAATAGCAAATGCAATATATCTATATGATGACTTATTGAAAAGAAAACTCAGACTGTGATTGCAAGTAGATAGGGGAAAACAATAACTGATGGGTAACCGTGTCTATGAGGGTTATGGGTCGATGTTGGAAACAGTTGAGGGAAAATGGGAAGAAGACAAAACTATTGTCTGAAACTGGGCTTAAGATCCCAGCTAAACTCATGTCTAAGGATTACAGCCATTCACGTAGGTGACTGTTGTAAAATGGGGGGTAAAGGTCATTTGGTGTGAGGAGATTTAAGAATGAGAGATGAGGATGTTGGATAAATCTTGTCTAGGATGGTGGCAGAAGTTGGAGGAAAACGAAGACTGTATGCCAGATACTTTGCTTTCAATGAGCGAGGAGTGAGCAGTCAATCAATGGGATGTGGCTTGGGGAGGAGTTAAGACTGATGCAAAAAGGCAAATACATGTACTTGGAAGTAATCATTCAGATTCACAGTGAAGAGTTACCAGGATACCAACCACATCTCAAAGTGGTTTCCAGAAGGGCCTTTTCTCAAGAAAGTTGCAGGGAGCATTATCTTCAGAGGAGAGGCAAGTTGTAGATGGAAAGGTAGGACTAGAGATGAACAGTGGATGTTTATGAAAAAAATATTTTTAGATATAAAAGAGGTTGGGAGGAAGAGTGGGTAACCCAGAGGATTCTGTGTTAATTGTTGAGCAAGGATAACAATACTTGGCATGCTGTATTAAGTTTACTTTAAGATTGTTAAGAAGTAAAAACTCTCAGAACTGGAGAGTTTCTTGTAGGGTTGGTGTCTTTAGGCAACATAGGAGTAATGAGAGAAAAAAAAAAAAAAAATCTCTGAGGCAGGTGTCCTTTCTCTGAGACGTTCCTAGATCTGCGTTTACCCTAAAACCCTGTGCAGATCACCACCAGTCCAAGACCCCCACCTCCAGACCATCCAGGACACACCTGCCAGGGGACCCTCCATTACTGCTTAAGGCTTATCCTTAACCAACTCAAAAACAGTCACTGTCACCCGATGGGCTAGAATAGTCAAACTTTAAAAGTTCTAGCTAGGCTACACGAGATCAGGCCAAAGAGTTCTCCAGCTGCCATGAATCAGGGAAAAGCAAGGGCAGAGAGAAGGAAAATGTCACTTGGGCATCTTTGAGAGTGATGGAATGGGTTGAGTAATGTAGCTGTGTAACAGCTGTAATCACAGACATTTGTAACCGTGTATAACAATGAGGTTTTCCATCATGTGACATCAACAGTTAGGTCTTGAAAATGGAGAAAATTGTTGCATGATCATCCACATCTTGCTGATGTGCAGCAGGGGGTTAATGCTCAGCCTCCCCTTCACAGGGGAGCACATCTGTAGAAAAGGCAGCTGGCAGTATGGCAGACCAGAGCAGAGCATGATCAAATGCTCAGCCCAAGTGAAATCAGACCTGTCAACCAAATGTTTGCTATTCATCTGTATTGCCTGATTTGCATCTTACTGTAACACATGCTAGTGTTTCTCCCAACTGGCACTGCCTGATGGTGATAATTTGATATTTACTGAACATCAGCAGTGAACTCGGCAACATGCAGAACATAGTGATGGGAAGATTTCATGGGCAAAGACTTTAGATAGTGCTGGAAAGTAAGCAGAAAAGTAAGAACAAGTGTTATTACAAAACACGTAATTGAAAATAATTCCTTTTATTATTCTGCAATTAATGTGAAGCCCTAATATTAAAATGAGAAAAAAATGATTGAAAGAAGAACTTAAAATTAAAAACAGAAAAGATGAGCTTCTCATTCCCTCCAGAGAGAAGGCGTGGTGCCCTGGAGCAACCACAAAGGACCACTGTGCTGGGCACAACTACGATTCTGTTCACTGAAACATGTACTCGGTTAAAGAACGACTTGGATGCCTTTATAACAATGCTTCCTCTTCGTGTGAATTAGCAACTGCTGGAGGATGCAAGGTAAATGTATCAAAATTTCCATTCAAATCAGTCTCACTGTCTCTAGCAACTGTGGGATGAATGGCATATAAACCAAATGATCTTCGTATTCCAAGAAGTAGCCAAGTCTTAAAAATGTGTTAATAAATGACATGTTTATTCAAAATTATATATATGATTATATATATATATATATCATCATTCCTGGATATCATAAGAGCATGAGGTGGGCCCCGTAAATGAATCTTCCAGGTAACTGAAACATTACGTGCATATTGAAATAAGTATAAGAAAAGAATGAAAGAATGTAGCAGTACTGCATTCCAGAAATAGTCATGCTAGCTACTTTGTAGAGTTCATTATAATCTAACAAGTTGGATATTATTATTGTTACATCATAGAAGAAAAAAAATAGAGCCAAGGATCATTAGGTTAGTGAAAGGGAAACTTAAATTTGATCCAGTTTTGCTAGCACCAAAATTTATACACTGTTTTTTAAATTGAATTAATTAGGGTAGCACGGTTCATAATAGTACATACATTCCAAGTGTACAAGATTATAATGTGACTCCTGTGTGTTTCACTAGTGTGCTCACCACCTGGGGTCTAGGTTCCTTGTGTTGGAGTCCGTGTAGTCACTTCACTCCCCCCACCCTCTTCTTTTCTGGGAAACACAATTCTGCCCCCTGTATCTATGACCAAACTCACATCCTTTCTACTTCACTACAACCTCCAACTAAAAAGTATCAAAAGCAAAATGTTTTCAAAAGTATTTGTTCTGAGAGTCTCAGTGTTGTCATTACAGGAGGTAAGAGCATTGTCCTGTGTGTGTAATTAACTATAGAGTTTTGTTGCGTGCTCGGTGTGTATGCAGCCTGGTCTATCTCTAGATAATATAGTTTCCTGTTACATTTTTACAAAACTTTATCTCTAAAAATGGTAGAAGTATAACTATGAAATCATGGCAAAGTTGGATTTCTCTAGTCTGGGCAAGGATAACTTCCCACTAATCATGCAATGGTACCTGGGTGCAAAGATGATTCCCCTGTCCTCTGTGAGACACAGAGATTGTCACCAGAGCCACTGTATCTAGAACAAACCAAGTCAGGGAATTCACTAATCCCTTCGCAAATGAGTCCTGCTGTTAAGTTTCACTTACAAATGACATATTCAATTCATGGGGTGAAGAGTGTTGGAGATAATTCTATGGCCAAAAAGAATTATTAAATGGCAAGTGGCTAATTTTTTTTTACTCTTCTATTCTGGGAGTCTTTAAGGATTTTACATTTACATAAGTTACATTTTAAAAAGTAAATGGCGTAGGAATATTTTAGAACTTATTAGTGATAAAGAAAGAAAACAGCTATTGACAAGTGAGGGCAAGCGTCCACCATATGGATTCAAACCTTTTAATTATTTTGTCCTTTTTCTTTTTAAAGCAACTCTTAGTGGTCATAATTTTTCACCTAATTAAAGACCAGCTGCTACTTAGCAAGCTAGACACCCAATTAGGAATCTGAAACCTGCTAAACAACCTTTACTGCCAGCCAGCTAGCTGAATCACCTCCTGTCACTGGCATGGAATTGATTATTTTTTGTTTTGTTAAATGCATGTTGTTGTCACACAAACTGACTCTCCAGAATGTATTTATTTCAGAAGATCTGAACACTCTGACATCCTGTTCAATCCCATTTTTTGGAGGAGGCTGAGATCTGTAACAAGGTCCTTCATCTATCGTTGTAAAGATAATTATGGAATAGCTGTGGAGAATTATGTTTTGCAGAAAAAAGAAAATGTGAAATGCAGAAGGTAGCCACACACAACAGCTCAATATAACTTAGTGACTGACACTCAGCTAATGGTATTATGAAAAATGGTTTTTATATACTCAGAAAAAAAATTACCGCCCAAAAGATAATTGTATTTCTACATATAACAAAGAAGCTTGGTTTTAAATGCTAATGACTTTATTTTTCTGGACTAAGAATATTTTAAATAATGGGCTCGATGGTAGCTGGATACATTTTAGAGAAATGAACTTCCAGAGCATAGCTTTATTGCGTGCCCCGCGTTTTTCCCCCACGAGAGTTCAAAATGGTTTTATCTCACAAAACAAATAAAATCTCCCAAACTGCTAGAGGAAATGACATATTTAGCATTGATGCTATTGAAAAATTTAAAATGAAATATAGTACTCAAAGAAATTGTGTCTCACCCTTCTGAAGAGTTGTTGCTAGTGAAAACTGAGTAAATAAATGAAATTGAAATCCAGAGATAATTGATCATGCATGACAAATGGGCATATTCTCTGATCCACGAAGAGAAACCACAGTGTGTTCTCAGAGTGTTTCGTCCAAGGCCTGGCGAACCCTTAGCTGTCAGACGCCTTAGAAATCGGCAGAGGGGCAGCGTATGAGCCACACTTTCAGTTGCGCTGAGCAATTTGTGTCGGCGTGGAAAAGCTGATTCTATTGAAGGGTGTCACACACAACACAAGAGCCACCACCGTCTCCCACTGCTTTCTTTGCTGTGGCAGTTCTCTGTTGCCCTATTTCTGTGCTCTAAGCACAGTGGGTGTGCAATATACACTGTTTATGGGCGGCCATTACACCTGCTGTGAATGACTGTGAGTGCAGCCAAGGATTCTCTGGCAGCTCCAGCCCACGGTGAGGACATCTACTGGGTGCCAGGGGACAGGAAGCATGGAAGCACCCAGCAGGGGACCAGCTCTGACTCTACAGGCCTGGATTGGTTTGAAAAACATAGCGTGAGAGGTGGCAATGTAGAGCATGCCCTGACTCTCAGTTTGGGGTACGGAGTGTCAGCAGTGTTCAGGATGTGAATTATGGCCGAGTCTTCACCAGATGCCTCCCGGGGACAGATGCTGTGGCTGGAAGGCACTTCCTCAAACAGAATCATATCTGCTCAGTGCTCACTATGACTTACGGAAGAAATTGAGATTGTCTTTGTCAGGTGTACCAGTCAGGAAAGTAATGGTAACGAGAAGTCAACTTTTATTCCACAATTCCTCATGTCTCTATAGTGCTGTCTTAGCAATTTTCTAGAAGGCAGGTCAGATCCCGTCACAATTATACTTAAACACTTGAGTGACTTTTCGCTGCCTGCAAGATCACATTCGGGGTCTTTAGCATGACAGACTTAAGCTAATCCTCTGTGAACTGGCCCTTGACAACGCCTTTTAAATTTCTTGTCTGACTCAGATTTCCTCAAATTATAATACATCACCTATTTGGCATTTACAATTTGTTAGGTGCCCTTCTATATACCTTACATTTATAAACTCAATTCTGGGCTCAGCCATCAAGATTCAGCTAAAGACATTTTTTCCTTATAATCTCTGATCCTTCCAATCCAGTTGCCTCTCCCTCTTTCTCTCTCTCTCTCTCTCTCTCTCTCTCTCTCTCACCCTAACACTAGACTTACAAAAAACTACACATCACAACAGAGTCACAACAATGGTTACACGACAGCAATAATAATTACCATGTATGTATCACTCCCTATGTGCTTGGAAATGTCATACATTGACACCAGCTTTAGTCTCCACCACAGCACCGCACTAGAGCATGGTACAGAAAAGTTCAGTGAGTTGTGCAAGGACAAGCAGATAATGTGTGACAACCAGAATCCAAATCCAGATCTGCCTATGTCAAATTAGAGACTACTTGTGAAAAAAATTAAGAATTTTAGACAGCTACAGCAGAGCTTAACCCAAGGGTGTGTGCTTTTAAGCATGAATACCTGTGCGGCTGCACTGAATGCCTAGGCATGAGGCCAACCGTGGCGGGAAGCAGTGGGAATGCAACCAAATATTTACTCATTCAAGTACTGAGTATGTCACTGGCTTTAGAACTGAGATACAAAAATGGATATGCTATTATTGAATTATTCTTGCATCTCCAGAATAAAATTCATTGGTGTATATGTTAAAAGTGGTACTAGATTTGACTTGATAATGTTTTATTTATAATTTTATATCTACATTTCTAAGTACTATTCTTATCAAAGGAGGTGTATACCTCATTAAAAGCATTAAAAATTTTATGTAAATAACATTATGATCATCTAGTTTTCTGCAATATGGTAAGACTTCCTTCATGAAAGCATGTAGATATGGTGCTATTTTGAGTAGCATTTCTTTTAAAACATTATTTCTGTTGTAAAAATATCTTTGTTTAACCATTCTGTTTCTACTCTGCTAAAATTTGGTAAATCTTTTATTGTTTTTCACTCATCCAGGTTTTAAAATACATTTGGATTTATATAGAGTAATTTCATGATTTTTCTAAAGTATTTTTTTGTTTCAATAGTTATTTCTCTTTATCACTTTTTAACTTATAAATTTGTACTTTCTGAGTTTTTGTTTGTATTAGGTTACATAGTGTTTGTCTATGTTGTTTTTTCCACCAGAGAATCAGTCTTTAATTTATTAATTCTAGTTTTTTCCTCTTTTCTCTCCCACTAATCCTGTACTTTTTCTTAAGTCCTATATTTATTTTTTTTCTATAAGAGTCAGACAGCTGCCCTGACTGGCGTAGCTCAGTGGATTGAGCGTGGGCTGCGAACCAAAGCATCGCAGGTTCAATTCCCAGTCAAGGCACATGCCTGGGTTGCAGGCCACAGCCCCCAGCAACCGCACATTGATGTTTCTCTCTCTCTCTTTCTCCCTCCCTTCCATCTCTAAAAAATAAATAAATAAATACAATCTTAAAAAAAAAGAGGTTAAAGAGTCAGACAGCTATTAGAGGGGAGAGGGGTGGGAGGGCTGGGTGCAAAAGGTGAGGGGGTCAAAGGAGAAGCGATCCCTCACAGACACAGACAACACCGTGGTGATGACCAGAGGGAAAGAGGCGTGGGGGAGGTAGAAGACGGTGAAAGGGCCATAAATGGTGATGGAAGGAGACAACTTTGGGTGATACACACACAATATGATATACAGATGATATATTATAGAACTGAACACCTGAAACCTATGCAATTTTAATAACCAGTGTTACTCCAACAAACTCAGTAATTTTTTAAATAAATAAAATAGTCAAACTCATTAAAAAAAAGAATTAAATCACCCCTGGCTTTTCAGTGGAAGATACCTGGACTCAAAGAGAACACAGGATGAGTCCAAGATCACAGAGCAAATGGAGTGCTGAGACACAGCACTCATGCTGAGAAAGGGCCTCGGCAGCTAGCCCACCGTGGGTGGCAGCCAGTCGCTGGGCACTGGAGCCAGAGTCTGCTCATGGGGCTGCCAGGTTCCGTCTGCACCACCATAATCGCTGCCAAGAAACCCTCTGCTCTCTGCTCTTCTGTCTTACCCCTCTCTCCTCATGGGTTTGTCGAGTGTCCTAAACTCTTTCCAACATGCCACTGTCCCTCTGCTCCATACCCATGTTTCCTGGCACCTGGTATTCTCCCCGAAATAGTTATTTTGTTACTAAAGGACCTGAAATGACTCATTATCTACAAATACCACTCTTAGAATTCCAGGGCTCAGCAGAAAATTCCCTTGGATCTCACTCATACCAATAATTTCTGCCTTCTTCTCCTTGAACCTCTTTCTGTTAACTATTTTCAAACAAGAACACTGATATCACTGCCTGCCCACTGGAACCTCAGTGACTTTTACCCATGTCCCTCCCTATTTCTCCTGGATTCCCTTTAGTTCAACATGTTGGCTGCATGAATTTTCCTAAATTGTATTTCATGTTGGTGTTGGAATTTTTTTTTAAATCCGTGATTTTTTATCAGCTTACAAGTATCCTCTCAATATATATATTTAGCATCCTCTGATATCCTTGAAAAGAACAGCTCTAAATCATAGTGAAATGCATTTCCCTATATGAGACTCACATTGACCCTTAAGGAAGGAAGTCATTAGCCAGGATGGGAAGTTTGCTCCTTGTTTATGGAGAGACCCCTCTTGACATCTGATCTATGATTGTCATGTGCTCTCTCTCTTTCTCTCTCCCTCGCTGACCGTCTTCAGCCTGGGAAGGCTTCTGCACAGTGAGAATCACTCTGTGTGTGTGTGTGTGTGTCCATGCCCATGTCTCCTCTGGTTGCCCTCCCACCACTTCAGCTTCTACCATGTAGATAGAAATTGCCATAGATTCTCTGCAACATTTATTTCTCCTTTGTTCAATCTTTTTTTTTTCCATAACACAATTTCTCTTTAGTTTTTCTTTTGTCACTTAAACCTGAAAAGACTATTTTATCTCGGATGATAAAATCCTTCCCTGTCACTTTCTTGGCACATCAGAAACCACCACCGGCTCGTGCTGAAACCCACATTTGTCACCTGCGAAGACCTTCCTTCCATCGGAGCACTCATTATCGCCACATGCTATTGACTGCAACTTCTCTTCCTCCTAATATTCTACCCTGTTGCCCTTCTTGTTTCAATAATTCATCAAAGAAAATTCCTAAGTTAATATTTTACAGTGAAATGTCAGAAGTTTCCTCTAAATCAGAAGAATTTTCCTAAGGATTAAAAGTTAATACACACAGTTTCTCCATCCTTAAAAATACAAGCTGCCCTCACAGTGTGAGAAATCTTTCTGTCAATCCATATGCCCCTCTTGAATAAATTTCAAATCTCTGGAAGATTTTCCTAGATCTGACC
Organism: Tonatia bakeri; assembly: GCA_004024845.1. NCBI lineage: Eukaryota > Metazoa > Chordata > Mammalia > Chiroptera > Phyllostomidae > Tonatia > Tonatia bakeri. The sequence goes on along the minus strand of PVIA01000313.1, from coordinate 214,216 downwards.
CTAGTCTTCTGCCTCAGGCCCCAGAGACTCTCTGAGGGCTACCATCCTTTGGCAGGGGACAAAACAAAGGCCCTCTTGCCCAACGGACCCTTTTAAAGAGGAACTCTCCCTTCCCCTCTCCCGTTGCCCCGTGATAGTACATTAGAACCACCTGAGACCTTCAGAACTACCAGTGCTCAGACCCTGAAGTTATCACTAAGTGAGAATCTCTGGAAAGATCCTCATCAGGATAGTTAAACTCTCTCTACAACAGGAGTGTCAAAGTCATTTTCACTGAGGGGCACATCAGCCTCGTGGTTGCCTTCAGAGGGCCAAATGTGATTTTAGGACTGTATAAGTGTAACTACTCCTTAACAGTTAAGCGAGAGCTTGGCGCTGCCACCAGGCAGAAACAAGGTGCCAGGCCAGATAAAACAAGGTGGAGGGCCGGATTCGGCCCACAGGCCTTGTGTTTGCCACCTGTGCTCTAGGACGTTATAATCTGCAGCCTGGGGATGGCCCCCAGTTACTAAACTCACCTCTCTGAAACACAATCATGTGGGAATGGACCAAGGAGGCTCCTGCACTCAGGTGCAGCTCATGGCCAAGTGCACGGTGTTCCTCTAAGGTGGAAGATCTCAATGCAGGCTGCAAGTTAGCATCATCAGGGGAGCTCTTCACAAACATGAATGCTGGGGACCCAGCCCTAAATAATCAAGTCTGAATCGCCTGGGCTGGCCTTTGAAATGCTTTTCAACTTACTCTATTGAAGAAGCAGGGTTGGGAAGCTATTTTACTGTTGAATTAACTTGCAGACAGTATACATGATTTTGCTGAGTTTATAGACTGGGGGTCGGGGGAAGCTCCACTTTAACCTGAAGTTATGTCAACGTGTACAACGTGTTAGTCAAGGTCAAAGGCAGAATAACAGGGAAACTCCTCTGAGGGGTGCTGCGCTCCGGGACGGACTCTGTGCAGAGATTAACTACCTGAGAACTGTATAAGGGTGATAAGTCGGCTTGATGAACAGTGTTAGTGGGGGTGTGGGAGGAGCAGTCACATCCTAGACTTTCCACAGGGGCTGGCCTCCCACGGGCTTCAGACTGCCGGAAGCAGAGAGGAGCGAACACATTTCTAACATCCCTCCACCTGCCGACACTCCTGAGCTCCAGCAGAGCAGAGAGAGTGCCAGCTCTCTGCAGGCCCTGGATTAGGCCCTATGGCTAAGAAAACTCCAGAACAAAAGCAGAGGTAAATTGGAAGGGAGCCTGCTTCCTGCATGTGTGTGGGAAGATAGCTGGGTTATTTGTCTTTCACTTTAGTCTATAAACATTTCTACAGCCATTCAAATGTGTGCCCTGTAAACTCTTCTGTTCTTTATGAACTATTTTAATCCTCACAGCAATCCTCAGGGAAGAAGTTGTTACGGCACTCATTTCACAGAGAAGGACACTGAGGCACAGCATAGTAACTACCTGGAACAGGGATCCACAGTTGTCATTTCAGAGCCAGGAATAAGAACCCAGCACTGTGACTCCCGAGTCCTTGACCTTAACTTAGTTGCTCTGTGCTGCCACTTAACTGTTTGGTGGTATGTCTCTTCACAAATTCCTGACTTTAGTGGGATTGTGTGCCTGCTTTTATTCTAGTTGTATTTTTCATCTCCAGAAGTTCCATTTAGGTCGTTTGTGTGTCTTCCTATTATCTCCTTAAGCTCGGCTTCCTCTCCATGTTTGGCCGTAGGCAGTCCATTTATCAGGGCTGTTTAAAAGTCCTTCTGTACCAATTCTGCCGCTGGTGTCATTGCTCAGTCTGCTGATTGATTTCTTTGCTGGGGTGAATGGCATTTCTCTTTCACTGCACACCTGGTAATTCTAGGTAGGAGACCAGAATTTTGCTGGATGCTGGCTATTTTGTGATCCTTTAAATAACGCTGGGTTTTGTTCTGTGATGCCATTAGGTGACTTGGAATCACACTGATGCTTTAGAGGACTGTTTTGAATCGTTGATAGTTGGGGCCGGACTAGGATGCAGTCTGCGGGGGAGCCAGCCTCACTGCTGAGGCTGTGCCCTTCTGAATCCCTTTGCATTAGAGGTCTTTACAGTCTGGCAGCTGGGGACACAGATTTCTGGCCTCGAGTGACCCCAGGGAGCTAGTATTTTATTCTGAGTGTTTGACTCTTTGAATCATGATGTTGTCATTTACATGATGGTGATTTTGAAGTCAAATTTTACCTGAAATAATTTATTCTCATTTTATAAATTCTTATGTTTCCCTAGTATGGATGTTGTCTGCCTTTTTTTTGTTTATTTGAAAAAAATCCATGTTTTAAAACACTCAGAACTTTTCTTTTGTTTTCATTATATACAGGGAATAATAAAAAAGTGACACTGTCTTGAACAGTGGAAATTACTTTTTTTGATGTTTTTCACAAAGACTTTCACCTTGACCAAACTTTATTTTTTCCAGCTTTGTTGAGATATAATTGACACATATATGTTTAAGGTGTACACATGTTGATTTCATATACTTACATATTGCAAAATTATTAAAATTATTACCACCCTAGTGTTAGCCAACACCTCCATCACATCAAATAATTACCATTTCTTTTGAGTATGTATGTTCAGAACATTAAAGTCCTCTTTCTTAGCATCTTTCAAGCATCTGACAGAATGTTATTAACTATAATCATCGCCATGCCATATATGAGATCCTCAGAATTCATTTCTCTTATAACTAAAAGGCTACACCATATATTCATTTGACTACATACCCAGAAGTAAGTAGGACTCCTGGATCTCGGTAGTTTTACTTACACTTTTTAAAGGAATTTCTGTACCGTTTCCCATAGTGGCTGCACCAAGTCGCATCCCTACCAAGGGCTCTCCCTCCTCTTCACGTCCGCACCAGGGCTTGTTCTCTTTCACCTTTTCAGGGACCTGATTCCAACAACTGGGAGATGACACCTCACTGTGGATGCCACTGACATTTCCCCGATGCTTACTGACGTTGTGTCTCTTATGTACCTGTTTGCCGTTTGTGTGTCTTCTTTGAAAAAAAAAATGCCTGTTGAGTTACTCTGTCCATTGTTTAACTGGTTTAGTTTTTTGCTATTGAGTTGCAGTATGACTTTGCTGCATATTTTGACATTAACCCCTTATCGGATATATAATTTGTAAATATTGTCTTCCATTTGTAGACTGCCTTCTCATTTTGTTGATGGTTTTCTTTGCTGTGTAGAAGTTTTCAGTTTGATGAAATCCCTCATATTAATTTTCGATTTTGGTGTCATATCCAAAAAATCATTGCCAGGATCAATGTCAAGGAGCTTGTCCCCTGTGTCTTCTAAGAGTTTTATAATTTTAATTTTGATCTTTTAGGTCTTTAATTCATTTTGAGTAAATCTTAAGGTCCATTTCATTCTTTTTTATATGATTATCCAGTTTTACCAAATCAATTATTTTCTAATAAATAATTTTTTAGACTCATTAATATCTTCTTTCATCTTGCTTTGCTCGGGGTGTCAAATTGTCCCTTCCAGATGACTTTGAATCCCTCTTAAAATTTAGTGTGGATTTTATAATTTAATTCTTACAGAACAATCTCACTTCTCTGTTTTCCAAATTCTGAGAAACTATCACCCACATAAATCTATATGACCAAGTAAATAGTCTTATAAAAATTTGACTATGTGCTATACACATATACATAAGGTCTTTTCTGCACCCTTTCTGTTTTCTCCTTTGGTGCCATTTAGTGGGGGCTGCAGAGGATGCTGGCGAGTTTGACCATGAGAGTTAAGTGATTAACATCAGCCCTTTGGCTATCAATCTTCCTGGCACATTTTAGAGGGCCATGTCTGATTGGACCCTTCTTGCCTATACAGCTTCACAGTGAGGGCAAGATGCCTCATCTGTTCAACCCCCCATTTGCTCCTATCTTAGTAAGACATAGTGAGTTATAGTGGAAAGTACCTGCCTCCTACAAAGACTATGAGGAATAAGGGAATAATGGAGCTCAGAAAAGTAGATTAAAAGCCTGGTATTTTCTATTAGTATTCAAAAAGAAATTCTTTTGAATATTTGTCCTCTGTGTAAGACAACATCTATATTGCTGAAAATCTTTCAGTATCTCAGAAGACCCTGGCAATATATCTACACCTTTCGTATTGGCTAACATATACCTTCATGGAGTCAGGCAACAGTTATCTATATTTTAATGTCTCTACAGAGTTTCTCAACAGAGCTATATAAGTAGATGCAGAAGGAATGATCTTTTTTATACAGCCACTCTGATGATGTGAATACAAATTGGAGAGGAAGGTGAAGATGAGAAGCAATGCCATAAGGAAGATCTGTATCTTCCTAAAAGCTAATTGTAATGATAATTACTTTCTGCTTTAGAAGCACATGGCTGATGTTGGCTCCTACAATGGAATTTGTTCAAAGAAATAAAATAGATTGGGCCATTCAACAGTGACTGAATTGTTCATTATGTTAAGAATGGGAAGCAATCTTGTAAAATGTCATCTTTCGAGTTTATTTTAATTTTCTGAGAACACTTATGCCAACTAAATGTAAAATTTCCCCAATATCACTCCTACCTCATTAAAGGAGAAAATAATGTGGAAAAATAATATGCTTTTGACAATTAGTGTCATATTATTTAAATAATCATCACCATCTTTTTCAGTGGAAATTCAAAGAAAAATCAGATGAAAGAGTAGAAGAGGAATTCAGGATACTTGTTAAGGACAGGAAGATAAGAAGGAAGAAATGGTTCAGTGAGGAATTCACCCTTTGCTACAAACAGCAAAGCTCTGCCTCTCTCCGGAAGCATAGTGAACCCTCCATTCCGTAGTCACCCACTGCCTCCAACCCACACTAAAGCACTGGCAAAGAATAAACAATATCCTGTTCTGGGGTCACCAGCCCAGCAGTGTATACATCTGCATATCTCTTCTAGATTTCGAGCAGCTATTTCCAGCCACCTGGTTAAAAAGTCTGCCTCCTGTAGTTTCCTTAGACCTAGCTTGAGTGCTGGGTTGGTGCCCATGTAATTGCATTGTTTTCAAGCCTTCCTTCCCAGCTTGGGCCTCTGTAGGTAACCTCTGCATCTGTGCGACACTGGCCTGTACAACCTTCATCTACCTCTGCTTATGCACCTTGATTGCCTCAAACTTTTGGAAGTAATCTGTGGCCTGACTGCTGAGCCTGAAAATCCCTATTCACACTTCCAGGCTGGCATCATATCCATACTGTCTTTTCTTAAATTGAGGTATAGGTGCCATAACATTATATTAGTTTCAGGTATACAGTGTAATGATTCAATAATTGTATATTGCAAAATGATCACAAATCCAGTTAAAATCATCACCATATATAGTTGCAGACATACCTCCTTTCTTCTTTTTTAATATGTGATCTTCATTATATTTCTTCCATTACCATTTGGTCCTCTTAAACCCCCCTCACCCCCAACAGCCACCATCCTGTTGTCCATGTCCATGAGTTCTTTATCCTTTTTGCTCCATCCCCATACTCCCTAACCCCTCCCGCCCCCACTAGCTGTTATCTGTTCTCCATCTATGAATCTGTCTCTGTTTTGCTTGTTAGTTCAATTTGTTCATTAGATTCCACATATGAATGAAATCAAATGGTATTTGTCTTTTTCTGACTGGCTTATTTCACTTAGCATAATATTCTCCATGTCCAGACATACTGTTGCAAAGGGCAAATTTTTCTTCTTTTTTTTTACAGCCGAGTAGAATTCCATTGTGTAAATGTCCCATAGTTGTTTCATCCACTCATCTATTGATGGACACTTGGACTACTTCCATATCTTGGCGATATAAATAACATTGCAATGTACCTAGGGGTGCTTATGTTCTTTTGAATTAGTGTTTTGCGTTCCTTTGGACATATTCCCAGAAGTGGGAATATATTGCTGGGTCAAAAGGCAGATCCATTTTTAATTTTTGGAAGTATCTCCATACTGCTTTCCATAGTGGCTGCACTAGTCTGCATTCCCACCAACAGTGCAAAAGAGTTCCCCTTTCTCCACATCCTCACTGGCATGTGTTGTTTTTTGATTCACTGATCATAGCTACTCTGACAGGTGTGAGATGGTATCTCATTGTGGTTTTAATTTGCATTTCTCTGATGATTAGTGATGTTGAGCATGTTTTCATGTGTCTCTTGGCCATCTGTATGTGCTCTTTGGAGGAGTGTCTACTCAGGTCCTTTGCCCATTTTTTTAATTGGGTTGTTTGTTTTCCTGGTGTTCAGTTTTGTAAGTACTTTATAAATTTTGGATACTAGTCCCTTATCAAATATAGCAGTGAATATGTTTTCTCATTCTGTGGTTTGTCATTTTATTTTGTTAATGATTTCCTTTGCTATATGAAAACTTTTTAGTTTGATTAAGTCCCATTTGTTTATTTTTTCTTTTGTTTCCCTTGCCTGGGGAGATATATCTGATAAAAAAATTTCTACAAGCAATGTCCAAAATTTTGCTGCCTATGTTAGGATTTTTATGGTATCAGGTCTAGCATTTAAGTCTTTGATCCATTTTGAATTTATTCCTTTGTATAGTGTAAGCTGACCTAGTTTCATTTTTCTGCATGTATCTGTCAGATTTCCCAACACCATTTATTGAATAAACTGTCTTTAGCTCATTATATATACTCGCTTCTTCTGTCAAGTATTGACTATAAAATTGTACGTTTATTTCTGGGCTCTCTATTCTATTCCATTGATCTATGTGTCTGTTCTTATGTCAGCACCAGGCTGTTTCGATTACTATGGCCTTGTAGTATAGTTTGATATTAAGTAGCATTATTCCTCCAATTTTGTTCTTCTTTTTCAGGATCACTGTTGCTATGTGGGGCTTTTTGTGGTTCCATATGAATTTTTGAAATATTTATTCTAGTTCTGTGAAGTACATCATTGGAATCTTAATAGGAATTGCACTGAATCTGTGGATTGCTTTGGGTAGTACAGACATTGTAATGATGTTAATTTGTTCTATGAACATGGTATCCATGAACATGGTATGTGCTTCCATTTATTTGTATCTTCTTCAATTTCTTTCTTTAGTGTCTTATAATTTTCCAAGTAAAGCTCTTTTAAGTCCTTGGTTAAGTTTATTCCTAGATATTTTATTCTTCTTGAAGCAATTGTAAATGGGAATTTTTTTCTTAATTTTCCTTTCTGTTAGTTCATGATGGGCATATAAAAATGCAACTGATTTCTGAGTATTTATTTTGTATCCTGCTACTTTGCTGAGTTCACTTATCAGTTCTAGTAGTTTCTTGGTGGAATCTTTAGGGCTGTGTCCAGTATCATGTCATCTGCAAATAAAAATAGTTGTATACTTCCATTCATTGTGTTTCACAGATATTACATTTTTTACAAATTGAAGGCAAGATATATCCCTTCCCCACCACCACCACCAGCAAAAAGATTACAACTTGCTTTATTAAGATACTCATTTTACTGCAGAGGTCTGGAACCAATCACCATGCTGCACATAACATCCTCACGACATATTCATTTTATAAGTGGAAATTTATACCTTTTGACCCCCTTAACCGATATTGTCCACTCCCCATCCTCCTGCCTCAGGCAACCACCAAGAGTATCTATGAGTATATATCCAGGAGCTTGGATATTATTTGTTGGTTTTTGTTTATTGTTTTATTGGTTTTCTTTTAGATTCCAGATATTAGTGAGATTATGTAAAATTTATTTTTTTCTGTCTGACTTTTTTAAGTTAGCATAATGCCTTCAAGTTGAACCCATGTTGTCCCAAATGACAGGATTTCAATTTTATGGCTCCATAATATTCCATTGCAGATAGATATATAAATAGACCACATCTCCTTTATCCAGTCAACTATCGGTGCGCACTCTGGTACTTTCATGTCTTTGGTATTGTAAATAATGCTTCAGTAAACACGGGGGTGCACATAATTTTTAGAATTAGTGTTTTGTTAAGATATATACTCAGAAATGGAATTGCTGGGTTATATGGTAGTTTTACCTTTGTTTTGAGTAATCTCAATACTAGTTTTCACAATGGCTGCACCAGTTTACTTTCCCACCAACAGCGAACAAGCCTTCCCTTTACTTTTCATCCTCTTCAACAGTTACCTTTTCGATAGTAGCCATTCTGACAGGTGCAAGGCAATTTCTCATGGTTCTGATTTGCATTTCTGTGGTGATGAGTGATGTTTAGCATCTTTTCATTTACTGTCAGCTACCTGTATGTCTTCTTTGAAAAAATGTCTATTCAGATGCTCTATTTTTTAAATCAGATTGTTTGCTTTTTTTGCTATTGAGTTTTATGAATGCTTTATGCATTGATATTAAGCACTTATCAGGTGTATACTTTGCAAATGTTTTCTCTCATTCACTAAGATGCCCTTTCATTTTGTTGATGGTTTCCTTTGCTGTAGAGAAACTTTAGAATTTAATGTACTCCCACTGGTTTATTTTCACTTTTGCTGCTTTTGGTGTGAAGTCCCAAAATATTCATTGCCAAGACCTTTGTCAAGGAGCTAACCACCTATGTTTTCTTCTAGGAGTTTTATAGCTTAAGGTCTTACATTTTACCCTTTAATGCATTTTGAGTTAATTTTTGTTCATGATGGAAGATAGTGGTCCACTTTTATTGTTTCCCATGCAGCTGCCCAGTTTTCCCAGCACCATTTATTATAATCTGCCCTTTTTCTGTTGTATACTCTTGGTTCATTTGTAATAATTGACCATGTATGTGTGGGTTTGTTTCTGGGCTCTCTATTCTGTTCCATTGATCTATAGGTCTGTTTTTATGCTGACAACATACTATTTTAGTTATGATAGCTTTGTAATATAACTTGAAATCAGAGCATGTGATGCCTCCAGCCGTATTCATCTTTATCAAGATTGCTTTGTTTATTTGAGGTCTCTTGTGGTTCTATACAAATTTTAGGAATGTTTTTCTATTCAAGGAAAAAATGGCATTGAAGTTTTAATATGAATTGCATTGAATTTGTAGAATGTTTTGGGTAGTGTGGACATTTTAACAATTCTTTCAATCCAAGAGCATAGACTGTCTTTCCATTTATTTGTGTTTTCTTCACCTTCTTTCATCAATATTTTATAATTTTCTATGTATGGATTTTTCACCTCTTTGGTTAAATTTATTTCTAGGTATGTTATTCTTGTTGGTGCTATTATAGATGAAATTGTTTTATTAATTTTTATTTCTGATACTTTATTATAAGTGTACAGATATGCAAAAGGTATTTGTATTTTGATTTTGGATCCTGTACATTTATTGAGTTTGTTTATTATTTCTAAGAGTTTGGGGTGGAGTCTTCATGACTTTCTACGTAGGATAATCTATTTTCTGCAAATAGTGACATCTTAAAACAGAATCCCCTCCTCATACTCTTAAGCTTGCTTTACATTCATGCCTTCTAACAATCCTTTGTCCCCTTTCTTTTAAAACAAGTTCCTTGTACAACATGAGTCCTATACCTGAGGCCTTTGGAATGAAATCATTCTGTCTTCCAAAACACTCTGGACTCAGCAAGTCCCTGGGATACAGGTCGTCATTGTGACTGGAGAGAGGTGCCTTTAAGAAAGGCTTTGCAGGCCAAGTAGCAGATAACAGTGGAGCAGCTCTAAGGACAAACAGCCCTCAGGACAATCTACGGAACACAGTTCAGGAGAAGTTTGTGCAGAAGACAAACTAGGCTAACTAGAGGTGAACACAATGTATAGGGACAGTGAACTATAAAGAAGGTAGTCGACGTTCTCAGTTTGGGGAAAGTTGTTTTAGAAGACTGCTATTTTAGCAGAAGTTATAGACTCATTTCTATAGGGATTTGTTGCGGGAAAGTCAATGGGGCAAAATGTACAAGTGCACTGCTACTATTAGACCAAAAAAGAATGATTTCATTTAGTTAAAATTGGTATGTAATTTGCAAGCTGTCCTCATAGAACAGGTTTTCATTCTGCCCACTTAGTTTATTACTCTTTCCAGTAGTGTCTGGAGATATGACCCGTGGAGTCGGGGGTAGGCTAGACACTGAGCAGAGAAACAACAGCCGTGCTAATCTGTCCGTGTAGACGACAGGCACCTATGCTGCCTGTTACCTGTGGGAAAACACTGGCCGAGACCCTGGGAAATTCTAAAGCCTCTAGTACCAGACTGCTGATGCTTTTCCAACATGTAGCATATGAAAATAAAACATTCACAAGGCTCTTTTGCATGCAGGTTAATTATGTAAAATTAGAGAACCTAGAGAGTGGGTCAGTGAGTGCTAATTAGACAATGATAAAGAAGCAACTTTACTTCCAAAGGGAGATCATTAAAATTTTCACTTGTTTCTCAACAATTCAATTATAACACACTTAATGTGCAGGGCATGAACTTTAAGGGACGTAAGATGATTATAGGACTGTTCCAACATACCTTGTTCTCTTGCATTTATTTTCTCAGATTAGACATTTGTAACTATTTTATAGCATTCTTGACTCTCAAGTACTTCATAATGTCTTTCTTCTACTTCCTATACTCGTTCTATCCCTTAGATGTTTGACTAGATTGCCTCAGGTTACACGAGAACTGTTTATCTTGCTGGGGAAAAAATACACTTCAAGAATGCCTTTTAAATACGGTTCTGTAGATGCCTACTTAATGTCTCCTTTGTGAATCTCCTGCTAACGGCTCCCTGTGTTCAAGAGTCCATTGGCCACTCACTTACTAAATCAATAAACACATTGTCTTCAGCGCATCCTTCTTTCTAAAATGTTTTTATGGACCGCCATGTGCTGGCACCTGCCCTTCCCGATTTTGCAGTGTAGTCATAGTCATGATTACACAGCCCCGTGATGCTGACAGTGGTCCCCTGATGCCCCTTCAAGGTTTGCTCTCTGTGGTCAAAGAAATGACTAATTTTATCAACTAATTATCGATAATATGAAAACATTTAGAGAAAGAAAACTTTAGAGAATTACATTTTTACCCACATTTCACTTAGATGTTTTAACCAGAGTCTTTGTTGAAAAGTGCCCTCCCTATGTCTCACTGTATAGGAACTGTGGTCCAGGTACGAGGAGCAACATTCCCTGCAACTATATTAGACAACCGTATTCGGTCTTTGCATTTGCAAGTAGCAGAAAACATTTCAGAAAATTACACATACATTTTCCAGAACCTAACAGTGTGCAATTCAAAGAGAAAGAATATTGTGTGAGAGACACACATGGAGCAATAAAGGAATGCATGTTATTGAAGACCATGATACCAGATGAAATGAGCACCAACACAGCAGAGAAGAGGTCAGAGGGCTGAGCACATCAACACTCTGAGGTTCCTGTGTTTGTCCATTCAGAACATGGTATTCTGATCACCAGGTGGAAGAAGACAGGGAAAGGTAGTGGGCCACGGTGTCAAAGGTCACTGATTGAATGCGTTATCTGAAGAATGTGAAACAAGCTTTTGGGCAAAGTGGAGGTCATTTACAATTTTGACTAGAAGTAGGTTTTGGTGGGGAGAGGTGATTCATAGGGAGGAAAGCCTAATTAGAGAAAGTTCAAGAGAAAATGGGAGTAGACATGTTAAGATGATTTGCTAGTGGGATATTGGGAGGTAGCTGGCAGAGTATATAGTATCAAAGAGGGCTTTTCCTTTTTTCTCTTTTGCAAAAATTAATATGGAAGCTCTTACAGGATGTGTATATGTCAGCGACAGTAATAATGCAGAGACAGGAAACTTATGAAACAAGGAAGAGGGGGACAATTGTCAGAGCATTTACAGGTGAGGAAACAGACATGAAATGTTCAGAAGCGTGCTCCAGGTTGCACTGCTAGTAAGTGTGAGACCTGGAATGAAATCTCTGGTTGTCTCACTCCCGAGATCCCTCTCTTCAGTTTTACTCTGCACTGTCTCTTCCAGATGAAGGGAGGGAATACTTAATCAGCTCACTGTAAGCTGAGCGTATGCCTCCACTGATGTTCATTCTAGCCGTTGAAAGGTACGGGCATTCCTGCTACAGGTTCTTTTACAAACCTTGGGGAGTAGAGGATGCCTGTGTGGGTGTTAGAAAACATTCTCATGGGGGCCACAGAAAGGATTTCTTTTGAACTTTTGTGCAAAAAGATAGGCCATCAACCCCAAGGTAACAGCAGCAGAGGAAGTAACCACAGGCCTAGCCCACAGGAAGAAAACACTCACTACCCATAATAACACAGACCCAGAAAACCAAGAAGTTTAAGTTTATCGCTCTCTTCCTGTCCAGGCCAAGGCAGAACTAGTTCATCAAGTTCAGCAGCATTTAGGACAGTGACAGTGAGGCACATGTGAACCATCTCATTAGGTCAGGAATGCATGAGACAGATATGTGAGAGCAACATACGTCCTGGACCATGTTAACAAGTGAATAAAGCTATTAAATGTTGAACTCTATTTAGTTTTCACACCTAACTGAATCATCAAGTGGCAGATCATTCAGGAGCCTACCTCTCTGACTTGCCTTATGCTAGTCTTCATCTCCTCCGGACGGGCTTCCTCCCACCAGGGCATCTGTCCACCGCATCAGTAGGTGGACACCGGATCTTTAGCTCTCCCCATGCAGGCTGTGGACAAGCGCCCTTCAGCCAGGAACAGGTCCCCAGTTACTGAACAACCAATGCAGGGTTTTTACCAGTGCAAGATGTGCCCCTTTCAAGAAAATCTAAGATTTCTGAGAAGGTACAGTCCCTTCTGCCATAGCTTATACTTGATAAACTGAAACTCATTCTAGTGGCTAAATTAAAGCTAGTGAGTTTTTCATCCTCGAAGCTTTGGCCATAATCCAAATTATAGACCGCACTGGTCGTCTAGTTTCTTCAATACAGACATCCTGTGGTGAACCAGTTTTAGGTGTGTACTTTCTCCTACTGCTCCCTTCCGTACTGAACTTTCCACTGTGCTCTGAGACACCTTAATTCTATGATCAATTTCTTTACTCCTCAGTAATCATTGACTACTTTTTCCCATTCGCAAAACTGAAAGCCATTTTATTGATGTGGATACATTTTCCCTCTATCTGCTTAAGATGAACACTGCTGATTCTCTCTTGAGCCATGTCTTACATGTCTTAAGACTTGGATAATGTTAATAATTAACCCTGACTGGTGTGGCTCAGTGGATTGAGCACTGGCCTGCAAAACAAAGGGTAGCTGGTTTGACTCCCCGTCAGGGCACATGCCTGGGTTGCAGGCCAGGTCACCAATAGGGGGTGTTCGAGAGGCAACCACACATTGATGTTTCTCTCCCTCTCTTTCCCTCACTTGCCCTCTCTCTAAAAATAAATAAATAAAATCTTTTAAAAATAAATGTTTACTAAGCACATAATGCAATGCCTTTTATGTATCCTGTCTCAGGTGATCCTACTAGTATTAGCATTTTTCAGATGAGTAAATGGAAGCACAGAGGTTAAGTAAATTTGCAAAAGCCACACAATTGGTAAGTTATAGAACCCAAAGAATCAAAAGGCCTATCGAATCCTAGTGTGCGATCAGAAGCTTCTTCTTGCCTTCTGTCCTTCCCTTTTACACAGACTGTGTTGGAACATACGTACATCACAGTAGAGGTGGCACTGAGAACTCTGAGTGCAAAAGTAATCAAACAGTGGATTCTTCTGGACAGCACTGTGTCTCTCCCATACATATAACACGTGAAAGCCAACTTTAGTTCGAGGTTACTAAGTGAACACACATAGGGGATAGTGATAGATGGATATAGATATAAACATAGAAGTCTATATCTCTATAGATATACAGATATACATATATCTAGATATGGATACAGCTATATTTTAAATATATTGTACCACAAAAGCATCCATTTCCCCAATGGGAGTTTGTTCTGGGGCCAGGTCCTGTCCTACCCTCTTCTCTGTTTCTATTGCATCACAGATTAATCCCCACTTTGACTCACTTATTCTTTGTTAGATAGATGGTACACTTTTATTCACAATGAAGGCCAGACCTACCTCTAAAATATATCTCCAATCACATTAAATTTTTCCCCTATCAGCCTAATCCAAGCCTGTGTCATTTTTTCCCTGAATTATCATAATATTCTTTTATTTTACGCTTGTCCCATCCAATTCATTCTCCATCAGGAAGCTTCAATATATCCTGAAATGGCTTGCTGTAAATCTTTCATTATTGCCAAACTGAACCAGAGAAAAATTGGAAAGCTCTAATTGTGGATGTCAGGACCCTGCACCATCCACCTGCTGCCTGCTGGCCCCGCAGCTTTGTCCTCCCACCACTGTTCACTCTACGTCACTGCGTTCGGATTCTTTAACGCACCAGCTTTCCGTTCAGTGTGCATTCATCTTTGGGCTGTGCCAGCTAACACACTGCTATGTGAAAAGAAAACACTAGAGCCCTAAAATCATATTTTATCTCATTCTTTATTAATGCCTATTTTTGCTGAAACAAAATGTTTTATAACATAAATAATAAATATAGATAATAAACTAGAGAGAGACGAGTTAGCTAGCTATCGGCCCTACATGCTCACAAAGTTTTTACTAATAGAAGTGTAAATTAAAAAAAAAAAAGAAAGAAATTGAAGGGTACTACCCAAATGCTGAAACTATTTCTTACCTCTGAGATTTCAAAGGTGTTACTCTCTGCCTGGAACAATTCGTTGCCCAGATTTTTATCCGGCTAAGTAATTGCTCATGATTCTTCTAGTGGAGTTTACAGAAAATGAAAATTGCCCAGTAAAATTTGTTCCCTCTTAAAGCTTTCTATAATTTTCTTCAAGATATTTATCAGAGTATGTAAATAATATATATTCATTGGGTAGTATTATACACAACTCTTCCAAATTAAGCAGTAGGTTTTTTGAGAACTAAAACCATCTATTTGGCCTGTCACTAAATCACACCACCTAAAGAAGGCCTTGTTTCTTCCGTCAGTTCCTCAAACCAGGCTCCATGAGTGATTCTTTGTCCCTGTGAGAGATTTTCTTTCATCTCTTCTCTGGTCCATTATGTTTTAATTTCATAATTCATTTCTCAGATATTTGTTCTACCTCAAACTTATTGGGGTTCCTGTGAGCCACCTTTTCGACTCCCCAAACACTGAAAATCATGCAGCAGAAACATACCCCAGGGACAAACTGCAAGGCCACACTTGTTATCAACAGCTTAACTTCAGGTTCTGAAATTAGAAGCTTACTTTATCCTGGCAATCATCTTTTATATTCCGTACGTTTGACCTGTAACGAGTTCTCTTATTGTCTCACTCTTTTTAAACAGAATAAACAGTACATTAGCTATTCAACTTGCATTTTGTAAAAATAGTTACCTGGGCACATGGGCATGATGACCAGTGGGAACTATGCCTAAGAAATCACACTTATAAAACATCTTTTTAAAAAATTTTGATTGTTTGCACATTATGGGTTTTATTTATTATTTTTTAGAAGATTCTAATTATTTTTTCATTGTTGACACTATCACAGATGCCCCCCCACCTTAACTCCCTTCCACACAGCCCCACCCTCCCCCAGACCTGGTTGTCTGTGTCCATGGGCTGTGCATATATGCATTTGGTTCTTTGGCTAATCTCTCCCAGTCTCCCCCACTCTCTTCCCCTCTGAGATCTGTCTGTTCCATGTATACAGGCCCCTGGTTTTATTTTGCTAGTTAGTTAATTTTGTTCATTAGATGCCACATATAAGTGAGAATATATGGGATTTGTCTTTCTCTGAATGGCTTATTTTGCTTAGCATAATATTCTCCATGTCTATCCATGCTATTGCAAAGGGTAAGAGTTCCTTCTTGTTTACAGCCTCATAGAATTTCATTGTGTAAATGTACCACAGCTTTTTTATCCACTCATCTACTGATGGACACTGGGGTATTTTTCTAGAATAGCCAAGGTCTGGAAACCTTGGCTATTGCAAATAGCACTGCTATGAACATAGGGGTGCATATATTCTTTCTGATTAGGTGTTTTGGGATTTTTAGGATAAACGAGTATTCCCAGAAGTGGGATCTCTGAGTCAAAAGGCAGTTCCATTTTTAGTTTTTGAGGAAATTCTATACTGTTTCCACAGTGGGTGCACTAGTCTGCATTCCCACCAACAGTGTACTAGGGTTCCCTTTTCTCCACATCCTCACCAGCACTTCTTGTTCATTGATTTATTGCAGATAGCTATTTGGACAGGGGTGAGATGGTATCTCATTATGGTTTTAATATGAATTTCTCTAATGATTGGTAACGTTGAGTATCTTTTCATAGGTCCATGGGCCATCTGTGTGTCTTCTTTGGAGAAATATCCATTCTGGTCTTTTGTCCATTTTTTAATCGGGTTATCTTCCCGGTGTGGAGTTGTATAGGTCCTTTATACGTTTTGGTAATTAACCACCAATCAGGTGTATCATTGGCAAATACATTGTCCCATGCAGTGGGTCCCCTTTACATTTTGTTGGTGGTTTCTTATGCCATGCAGAAGCTTCTTAGTTTGATGGAGTCCCATTTATTATTTTTTTCCTTTATTTCTTAAATTTTTTAAATTGAAGTATAATTGACATATAACATTAATTAACTTCAGGTGTGCAGCATAATGATTCAATATTTGTATATACTACAAAATGTTCACCACAGTAAGTCTAGTTATCATCCTTAACCAAACATAGTTACAAATTTATTTTTTCTTGTGATGAAGACCATTAAGATCTACTCTCTTAGCAACTTTCATGTATTCAATTCAGTATTATAAACCACAGTCACTAGTGTGTTTTTAATAGTGATTCATTAATCTCAAGTTTAATTAAAGTTAAACATTTTCCCTAACTCTTCCTATGTATTTAAGATATTTGCTTTTCCAAAACAATGTGTTCCATCATTCTTTATGAAAGTTAAGTCTGCTGGAGAAAAATCTTTCTGAAGAACTGGGAAACAGTTGGCAAAACTTCTGTCTCTATTCTGGAAACAGGCTTCCTGATGAGTCCCAGGCCTCAGCGACACTGACCCCCATGGGCTTCTGATAAGAGGGTGTGCTGGACTCTGGAGATCAGGACCTTTTCTCCAGGAGGAGCTAATTGCTACAGACCTGAAACTGTTTTAAGTATGCACGTCCCATTTCAGGATTTTGGCATTCAGCTATGTAGAAAGACTTTGAAGATTAAATAACTTTTCAAAACTCAGGCTTGACTTCACCATTACTCTCCAGCGTTCATTGAAATGAAGAGGTAGGGTGTGTGAAATGAACGCACAGCCTAGGGACTGCCGGGAGCTCTAGAAATGACCGCTGAAGGGAGCTGAAGGGAAAAGAAACACTTCAGTGTAGAGAAGTTTACAAGAATCCACTTACCGTGGAATGAAATGTTTGATATTTCATTTGGGTTCACACAGATATGTCAATAAATGTTTTGCCTTATTCTAGAGTTTATCTTTGAACATTTTTTCACAGTTACATTGCTCTTCTCAGGATTAATTATGCATTTTTAAAACAAAGTTAATGGAGAGGAGATAATAGCATTTTTGGATTGTACTTGAAACTGTAGGTAATTCATGTGTTAATTCATTTACTCGTTTACTTGTGAACACAGCCCAATTCAGAGTGCACTTCATGAAAGCCACAGAGCAGATGGCCGAGCACATACCCTCAGAGATTGCTCTTCATGTTCTCCATGTTCGGAAAGTCTTGCTCTCCTAAGCCTCCGTGGTGTCACCAGTTAAATGTCTCAGTATATGTCACTCCTTTAAGGCAGAGTTCATCGCTGATGGTAGTAGGTGTAATTTCAAATGATCTTCCTAGTAACTACAGTTTCACATGACTTCTGGTCAGCTAACTGTGGAGGACTGTCTTTACTGGAAAATGAGGCTGGGAAGGGCTCCAATCTGTGGTCAGGAAGATAAGCCGGTCTTGTCACTTTCTCTTATGTTCACATAATTCATAATTACTTTCATTCATTCTACAGTTCATCTTTTCGTTTTCTTTTTCCTTGCCTGCTCTTTTAGAAATCTTTTAAGCAGTGTCGTTTTCTAAGAGTTTGTTTAGCTGAAGTTAGTAAAATTAGTAAATATTTATAAATCTATTAACTGGCCAAGTATGAACTACAATATAATACAACAAGCTTCACTGCGAACCCTTCCATATTGTAAAACTCTTCTCTTTTCTTCAGGAAACTCTAGGACTGCATGTGACATACGACAAATAAAGACCAAGGGAGCGTATCCTGGCCAACCTATATGCTAGATATGAATAAAGTTTTTTGAAGTAAGAACAAATTCAGATAGTTTTTCTACAATCTTTTGACATTTTCAATTGGTCCAAGCAATTTCTGGACCACTACCCAAGTGCTACTTAATAGAACAGTTTATACATGAAAAAATATGGCATGTTTAAGTTTAAACTATGAATTTTTTAAAAAGTTGAATGTTGAACAGCTATTTAAGTGTTTAATACTCATTAAATACTTAAATAGAAATAAAAACAAAATCTAACATTTATTAGCAAAAATATACATTTCACTAATGCAATAATTTGAATATGGATATAAAAATGAAATTTCCAGGAAACACAAACATTACTAGCTTTTAATTAGAACATATTGGAAAGAAAGTTGGAATGAAAGCAAGTTATTGAACTTATCCATAATGAGCAAACACTCATGTATTCTAAGTTGTTGGTGTTACTGTAGTCGGTAGCAGTGGACAAATCAATGTTAATTCAGTTCTAAGAGGAACACATGCAGGAAACCACACTCACTATTATGAATATTAGATACATATGAAAAGGCAGCAATGAAATTCAATACAATTTAATTCAGTCCTCAATACTTTTATTAACATCAAAAATGCTAGACAGAGTGAATAAATTACATGCACCCCCTAATGCTGTATTTTTTCTTTCCAATAGGTTATTGTGCAAACATTTCATTTAAACATAATAAAAACTTGAGAAACTCTTTAGTGAATACCTCTAAATTTCCCACCTGATTGCTACCATTCACATTTTACTATACTGGCTCAGTCATTGTATCTATCCCCCTCTCTATTCATCCATGAACATCTTATTTTTCACTCTTTTAAAGTAAATGCAAACATCTCTAACTTCCTCACACACTTTAGCATGCAGTTCTTGTGTAAAATTACATAAAGTGAAAGGCACATGCCTTCAGTGCACATGCCCTGAGTTCTGATAAACACATATGCACAGTAGCCCAAACCTCTACCAAAATGCAGAACATTACCACCCACTCGCTCCAAAAGTTACCTCATTATCATCCCGGTCAATCTCCGTCCCCACCCAAGACAACTGCTGGGATGTACATAAAATTTGGTCTTTGTCCTTCTTCTTGGCACAAAGCTCCCAAAACCATCAGAATTTCCTGTGACAAGAACTGTAAAGTCGTCTTTTGTTATATTATTTTTGTTATCCATGAAGGGACTTTTGGAAAGCACCTAAGGATGGGGGCTGGTTGGAAGTGGAACCAACCACGGGGTTAGAGGGTTGGATCGCTCCCACCCCAGGGAAGGGAGAGAGGTGGGAGATGGAGTTCGGTCACCAACAGCCAGGGATCTAACCAATCATGCCCATGTGATGAAGCCTCCATAAAAACCCAAGGGGAGAGCTTCTGGGTAGGTTTGCATGATTTGATGTGCAGACTTGGTGAGAACGGCCTACAGAGAGAGCACGGGAGCGCCTGCCCTTTCCCCATACCGCGCCCTCTGCATCTCTTCCATCGGGCCGTTCCTCAGTTATAACCTTTTATAATAAATGGGTAGTCTAGCAGATAATATGTTTCTCCAAGTTTGTCAGCTGCTCTAGCAAATTAAACCCAAGGAAGGGGATTGGTGGAAACTTCCCTTTATTGCTGGTCCATCAGAAACAGAGGTGATCTGAACTGGGCGGCGGGGCAGCTTTGTGGGATCGACCCCCCACCCCCACCCACAGGAGGGACCCAATGCTATCGGGTATCTATGGATAAACAATTCCAGAACTGAGCTGAATTGTAGGACACAAAGCTGGGGTCTGAGAACTGCTTGAGGGTGTGGGAACCCTTACCTCCTAACACACACATTGGAAATTGGTGACCAGAACCCCTTTTACTACTCTGTGAATGGAAAACTAATATCAACTAGGTGTTTTATCACCAAAAAGGATTTATTCATGAAAAAGGGGTGTAACTCTGTGCATGCAGACATGGCCAACTACATGCACACCCTGGCCTGTGTACGTAGATGGTAGCATGTTTATGGGAGAGGAAAGGAAGAAAAGTGAAGGGGAAGTACCGCAGAGCTTTATAATAAACATCGAGTTCTTCTTGTAGAGCTCTTGCACGTAGGGTTCTCGCGATCACTTACGGTGCAGAAACTTCCATCAGCCCGATCTCTTCCTACAGACCCTCCGGACTGACTGCTCGCTTAAAGTTCCAGTTGGTCTTTATCAACTCTTAGGATGTTTTCCCACTATAATCCTGTGCATTTCTTAAAGTGACTGGCTAAGTAAAAAGAAATTATTATCTATTTAACTGCTGGGCCTGTATTTTCCAAAGACATTAGTAATGTCTTTGGAACTGCAGGGCTTCCCTGGTTAAAATCAACAAACAACAAGTGCTGGCGAGGATGTGGAGAAAGAGGAACTCTTTTGCACTGTTGGTGGGAATGCAGACTGGTGCAGCCTCTGTGGAAAATGGCATGGAGATATCTCAGAAAATTAAAAATGGATCTGCCTTTTGACTCAGCAATCCCACTTCTGCCAATATATCCAAAGGAACCCAAAACACTAATTCAAAACAACACAAGCACCGCTATATTCATTGCAGCATTATTTACAATCACCAAGATATGGAAGCAGCCCAAATACCCACGAATAGATGAGTAGATAAAACAACTATGGAACATTTATACAACGGAATATTACTTGGTCATAAAAAAGGAAAAATTTACCCTTTGCAATAGTATGGATGGACATGGAGAACATTATGCTAAGTGAAATGAGCCAGACAAAGACAAATACATTATGATTTCACTCATATGTGGAATCTAATGAAATGAACTAACAAGGAAAGTGGGGACAGACTCATAGATGAAGAGCAGGATGACAGCTAGTGGTGGGGGGAGGTTAGGGGGTGGAGGGATTGAGCAAAAAGGAAAAAAAGATTCATGGACATGGACAACAGTGTGGTGATTGCTGGGGGCGGGGAGGGAGATATAACAGGACTAAAAGGTAATATAAAAAATACAATTAAAATTTTTTACCATGGCTAGTGTGGCTCAGTGGATTGAGTGCCAGCCTGTGAACCAAAGGGTCACTAGTTTGATTCCCAGTCAGGGCACATGCCTAGGTTGCAGGCCAGGTCCCCATTCAGGGCACATGTCTGGGGCGTGCAAGAGGCAACCACACATTAATCTTTCTCTCCCTTTCTTTCTCCCTCCCCTCCCCTCTGTCTAAAAATAAATAAACAAAATCTTTAAAAAGAATCTTTAAAAAAGACAAAATACATCATTTTTTGCTTAAAAATTTCAAATTGTATACTTATAAAATACTTATGCATCTTTCAAATAATTGAGTAAAAACTGAAGTTTTTAAGTAAAAATTATTTATGTACAGCAGGGGTGTCAAACTCATTTTCACCAGGGCCGCATCAGCCTCACGGTTGCCTTCAAAGAGCCAAATGTAATTTCACCTCTTTAACAGTCAAGGAGCAGTTACATTTATACAGCCCTAAAAATTATTTTGGCCCTTTGAAGGCAACCACGAGGCTGATGTTGCCCCTGGTGAAAGTGAGTTTGACACCACTGGGTTAAAGGGAAGCCGTGTTTCCTTGGAGAATAAGTAGAACAACTTCCATCATATTTCAGAGAGCTGCGAGTTTCTGCATGTGGCTGCACCAGGGTCACACTGCTTGTTCTTCACCTAGTGAATTATTATACAAATCTAGACACACCTACGAAACTGCTAACTAGTGTAATACCCATTATATCATGGGTACATGGTAAATATGTGTTCAATGGAAGAAAAGTGAACAAAAGAACAACAGAATGAATAACAGGCAACTCATGTTTGCTAACTGTTCAGGAATGTGACTAGCAGAATGCTATGTTTTAAATAAATCACCTCCCATTTTCTCCTTGAAACATTCCTTCAAGTTACATATGCTTTGCTAATGCCTTGCACATTGTAAATGCTCAATTTATCACTTTAACCATAAAAAGCATCACTATAACTATTGAAATAAATATGTAGGCTTTAACTTACTAAAGGGTTTTAATCCTCAAGAACATCATAGAACTAACTTTTTTATATCTCTGAATTCTCTTTGTACGAAAGAGGAGTAGCCCAGGAAATATCTTATGAGTAAATCATTGACATATGATAATAGTTACTGGTTTTTATTCTAAAAACAGAAAACAGCAACATTATTTCAGTTTTAGAATATTTTTTTAAGATTTTATTTATTTATTTTTTTTAGAGAGGGAAAGGAGGGAGAAAGAGAGAGAGAGAGAGAAACATCAATGTGCAGTTGCTGGGGGTAGTGGCCTGCAACCCAGGCATGTGCCCTGACTGGGAATCAAACCTGTGATGCTTTGGTTCGCAGCCCGTGCTCAATCCACTGAGCTATGCCAGCCAGGGCAGAATATTTTTTATTACTATAATTGGCTAAGTAGAAAAAGCAACAGAATTTTTGCTCCAAAGGATGCATATTTCTAGTGCTCCTTACTAAAGGCAATTAGGTAAATTCCAGTCTCATGATTTGGAAAAAACAATGGGAACTTTATAAAGACATGCCTCTCACAAACCACAATCAAAAATGAATTTTAATCAGAATGGAGAGATACCAGATCTGGGCTTCCAGTATAAAATTATGTTTATATAGAAAAAACGAAAGAGTCTGTCCCAATTTTACATTTAAATACTGGTAACAAAGAGAGAAAAATAAAAAAGGCTAAAACAGGAAAATCATGAACATACAAAATAACACCAAGCAAAAACTCTTATACCATTACCACATACTATCAGATAAACATTTATCAAAATTTGGAAATACTTTTTACTAAGTGTAGGCTGCTGACTGCTCACATCCACCCAGCCATCCAAGAAATATTTATTCAGCACTTCATTCAGAGGCATGAAAGGAAACTCCCTAAGGGCCTGGAGGCTACTTCAGGGCATTTTATGATGACTGTTGATTACAGATGAGGCCAGGGGTTTGTTTAGCAGTAGCAATTCAAAATGTGTATTGCCAGGAATGTGTTATTCAAGTTCAATGACTCTAGCTCATTAGCAGATTATCTTTTTTAAAATATGCAAAACTTCTGGTGTTGATTTGTCATTTGAACACTCAGAGAAATGATTTAGGTATTTGAACTGTATTGGTTGTGTAAGAGCACATTTAAGACCCTTTTAAAAAGTGACTGAATCCCTCTATAGACATGCATACTTTCATCACCGCTAGACTCAGTGATTTCACTGAAATCCTCCAAAGAAGCCTCATTCTGATAACTTTGTAATACAATTTATAAAATTTTAGATAAGATCTGGTTTGTCTGGAATGAGTGTGTACCATTCTTTACCTTCATGTCCATGCCGTTCTGCATGAGACAGAGTAGAACAGGTCATTATGTTTTGTGAAATCATGCAGGTAATAACCATCACATCTCTAGAAACTCGATCTAGCATGTTAAATGTGTAATTTCTAATTTGTTCTTAAATATCAGTTACATCTCTAAGTTCCTTATTCAACTGGGTAGCTCTATGCAGTTGGACTGCTACTGATGAAACCATTCTATTTCAGTTACTCATGTAACTGTATAATTTTATTTCATGGAGAGACAAGAACTGGTGTATAATTAGAATAATACATGAATGAAAATACAAGCCAGACAAATTCCTTGGAAGCAATGATTAAGTTCATCTGCCAAGGAAAAAATATATCTTACCAGAGGATTAAGGATTCCTGTTATTATTAGGTAATTGAGCAGATGGGCAGAAAATGAAGAAATACTAGGATTAATACAAATTGCCTAGAGCACATTGGTAACTTCGAACAGGTTCCAAACCATTTTCAATGTAAAATATATAAGTGTGTCCTTTTATGGGGTAACTCTTGCAGAAAGCATGGAGATACAGCAGCACCGGAGCCAGGGCCCACTTGCAGAGTTCGATCTGGGTTGTAGTCAGCACTTCCCAATACAATAGCCATGGACACTCCCCTACAGGAGCTATGAGGAACCTGAAAATGGCTCCAACATTTAGAATGAGGTCCAGATGCACTGTTCAAGAAACTGTTGCCTTATGTTGCTGGGATTTGATAAGTAAAAGGAATTCAACAGCAGTGAGATGAAGGGGCCTGATTTTGGTGATGGCTGCTAGCTCTGAGTGTTGCAGCCAGTCCTTTCCATCTTTGCAATGGAATGCTTATCTGTCTGGAGTGGGAAATCCCTTCTGTTTAGCCTCTAAAGACAATGAATGACAACACCATAGTGTCTGGGAAGAACAGAGCATCCACCGCCAATGCGACTGTTTATTTCAATGCACAGACGATCTCAATAGTTGTAATGGAGTAAACTTTTCCTCAAATGAGAGTTAACTACTTAATTATTCTGTCTTTGTGCGGGTGGGCTCCCTAGTTAGATCCGCACAACTGTTAGAAAATGGTGTTTAAGAAAGACACTTTCCATCAGTGGCAAGTTGACAGTGCAATGACTATCATTGCAGTAATCTCTTCTCCCCGCTCATGACTTGGGCTAACTAGGTGTTATTTGTGAAAGCAAGCAATGAAAGGAAAACTTTTAGCCAGCAGAAAACTCCCAGACTTGCTGCAGTGGCTTCAATCACAGCACAGTTCCATGCAGGAGGGTGCACTGGGCTCTTACCTGTTCAGATGGCATCTTCTTACAGGCTGAGTTGGATCCTGCCTGGTCATTGAAGTTTGAATTATAATTGTATGAGAGACATAAGGACCTTTATTCATTAATATCTTCCTTTACAAGAAATGCCTCTCTCTCTGATATGGTGGTTCCTGCCTTCAAGTCAAGTTTGTTTTGTGTTCATTTTGGGAAACTAGCTTTCTTTAGATGAGTTCCTCCACCATATATTGTTCCTTCAACTTTTCGCTTTCAACATGTGTCTGTATTTAATGAGTCTTGAAAAGCAGCAAACATGCATGCTTTTGTTGCTGCCTGCTTTTAATTGAAACTTTTAGGTATTGTGCATTTGAGGTAATAATACTGCTATATTTGGCCTTATAGCTACCACCTTACTTTCTTTTGTTATGGTGAGAGGCCACTACCATTGTATTGTTGTTACTTTAAATTGAGTGTTTCCTTATTTTCTAATTAAAAGTTCCCTCTTGACTTTTCCGCTGATGTTACTGAGTGGTTCTTGTTGTATTTACCTTGCTTAGAATGTGGAGAGCTTGTATCCTTTGGCTGACGCCTCTTAGCAGTTGTGAAAAATCCGTCATCCTGCCCATGCCTGGTCTCCTCTCCTTCTGGACGCCGCCCAATCACAGGCATGTTAGATTTCCTCAGTGCACCGCATTCTCTGTCTGCTCTACCTTTCATTGACTTTTCTGTGTTTAGTTGGAGGATGTAATTATTAACCTCTCTTCCAATTCATTAATCTACTTTGGCAAATGTCTATTATTTTGTTAAACCCATTTATTTGTAACATCACTTAATTTATTCTTCAATTGCAGAATTTCCATTTCATTTTTCAGATTCCAATACTTTGGCAGAACTATCCAACTTTTCCTGTATTTTCTTTTTTTCCTGTCTTTCTTTTCTTGCTAATATTAATCACAGCCATCACTGGGTCCTTGTTTGGTAATTCCAATATTTTGTTCACTTATCGATCTCTTTCATTTTATATTTTTTTCTCTTGGTTTTGTTGTTCACAGGGTCCTGTCTCTTTAAAAGCTTTTTAAAAGGGCCAGACAGTGAAAAAAACTGTTGAAACTCTAGATAATATTGTCTTTCTCTGCAGGGGATGCACCGTTTTATCTTTCATTAGAGAAGAGGCCGATCGCATTGACTCGATCAGGGACTAGGCTGAGCTGAGGTTGTGGAGGAGATTATTTGTATTTATCTTTTTGTTTTATTTTTTTTCACTGAGATATAAGTGTCATATTTCTATATTAGTTCCAGGTGTACAACATAATGATGTGATATTTGTATATATTGCAAAATGATTGTTGCAGTAAGTCTAGTTAACATCTGCCTCTATACATAGTTATAAAAAATTTAGTTTTCTTGCAATGACTTTGAAGAATTACTCTTAGCAACTTTCAAGTATGCAATGCAGTATTGTTAACTACAGTCACTGTGTTGTATATTACGTCCCACAATTTATTTATGTTACAGCTGGAAGTTTGTACCTGTTGATCCCCTCCACCCAATGCAGTATTGTTAACTACAGTCACTGTGTTGTATATTACACCCCACAATTTATTTATGTTACAGCTGGAAGGTTGTACCTGTTGATCCCCTTCACCCAATGCAGTATTGTTAACTACAGTCACTGTGTTGTATATTACACCCCACAATTTATTTATGTTACAGCTGGAAGTTTGTACCTGTTGATCCCCTTCACCCATTCTCCTCACCCCCAAACCTTGCTTCTGGGGACCACCAATCTATTCTCTGTATCTATGAGCTTTGTTTGTTTACTTGTTCGTGGATTCCTCATATAAGCGATCTCATGTGGTACTTGTCTTTCTCTGAATTATTTCACTTAGGATAATATCCTCAAGGTTCATCCATATTGTCACTAATGGCAAGATTTTGTTCTGTATTTTTTTATATCTGAATAGCATTCCACTGTATGTATGTATATCATCCATCAGTGGGCACGTAGGTTGTTTCCATATCCTGCTATTGTAAATAATGCAGCAATTAATACGGGGGTCCATATATCTTTTTAAGTTAGAGTTTGGATAAATACCCAGAAGTGGAATTGCTGGATCAAATGGCAATTCCATGCCTAGCAATTAACTTCAGGACCACAGAAATGAAGATTAGAGTACCACTCATCTATTTATGACAGGTTTGCATATAGTCATCCTTTAAAAATAAAACAGTATTTATATTGATGTACTTGAGAAAAGTGACAGAATTAGTTTTAAGTATATATTAAATTCACGTTTTTTAAAAAGGGGGAAAGGAGAAACTATATGATTTCATAAGAACAACTTTTAACTCTGAAAATAACAAAGACAGTCACATTCTGGTGGACCTGTAAAACAATTTTAATTTTTACTCAAAATATACGAGATGTCTTCAGTAGCCCTTATCTTACATGTGGAAAATGGAGAATTGTACAGGAAAGGAGGAAAACAGAAACTCTTAGATTTTAAGCTCAAGTTTCAAAAATATTCAGATAAGGAGGGTAGACACTCCAGACAGTCTTCTCATTGCACGCCATTGTCGAACACGCATTTTCATATGCCTCCTTGCTTTGTAACATAAACATTTCATTTAGTAGTAATAACAGTTTATTTCATATTTTTTCTAAATACCATGAAGGTTCTACAGTAGTGCCACCTATTTTATAAACTGACCTGCAGCTTTTTATCCTTTAAAAAAAGATCCCAATCTATAAATATCACACAGAGTGAGCAAAAATATGTGATCAGTATTTTACAGTGAACCAAATGGACTGACCAAAGAATGGGTCTTTGTATACAAATTCTGAAAGACATCTGAAAAATAGAAGAAAAAAAAGCAATTCTAGGAATAAAGCTTAGCTACATAAAATAATTTTTAATTCAAATTCAGCAGAAATGATATGGTTCTAAAGAAATTGCTGGAAAGTGCTGCCCCTAACGTAAACTACAATTAGTATTATCTTCCCTGGGAAAACCATCAACTCAGTAGGTGATCGTAGGTGGAACAGAGAACTCGGTAATTATGCATTAGGCACAGGGAGGAGACGGCTGCAGCAGAGTTTAACTGTCTCCCACCCGGGCCCTCCCCACACCGCAGAAGGGCCCCATGTTGCAGATGTTGCATACGCCCACTTAACTCTGACAGTGCAGAGACACAAGGCAGCCTTTGCAGCCTCACTGAAAATAACAAGAAATGTACACATGAAGTAAAACAATAACAAAACCCTGTGATGAGGAACT
Organism: Tonatia bakeri; assembly: GCA_004024845.1. Lineage (NCBI taxonomy): Eukaryota > Metazoa > Chordata > Mammalia > Chiroptera > Phyllostomidae > Tonatia > Tonatia bakeri. The sequence continues at coordinate 186,092 of PVIA01000313.1, read as the reverse complement.
TTGTAGTACCAAAACAAAAGGAAGGAACTCTACAAAATTGTCTGCTACACAACCTCAGTGCAAACAGCATCCCTGCCAGGCCCCTTGCACACCATCTCTTCTGTGCAGTGTAAGTGTCTTCTCAGCCGCCACCTACAAGGACCTGGAGTGTAGTGAGTGTGTACTGCAGCTGGTGCACTATTTCGTGTGAGTGTATTTCGTGCACTCACACGAAATACAAGCGGCCAGCGCCACGACCCGCGTTTGTTGTCTGCATACTGTTCTTCAGAAATGATTGGTCACCAGGCATGTTATCAATATGCAGTTTCTCAACAGTGAACTAGAATAAATCTTAACTGACCTCCTTGGTTTTTAAGACATTTGTTAACATCTTGCCTCTGTTTGAAACCCCAGTATTGTTTGATAGGCAGCCACGGAAATAAATCCTCCTCCATTTTCAACTTACTCCTCTCTTTCCCTAGGGTAGAACCCATGTAAACCTAAAAACATGATAAGTTAATGTACAAGGTTTTTCAAAGTGCAAAATGTGTTACACATATATTCATAGGCTTCATTTAAACAGCATTTTATACAATACAGTACAGTTTGATACTTCTGCTCATAAGTTATACCACTCACAGACAACTACTTGGAAAGGCTGGCCACTCACAGTAAGCCAATGCCTTTTTACATAAAGTTAATACAGCTGAACCTGTACAAGCTTTGTGCAGACCAAAATAAAGTTAATCTTACACTTATTACGTATATACATATATATTTTAAAATGCTCTTTAAATGCTTACATAGAGCTAGACAAATCTCACAAACCATGAATTACCATATAGTTTGGTTTCTGATTTGCACGCAAACATCATACACAATATTTAAAAAATTTACAATTCATTTTATGTCTTTCTGCAAGATCTGATCACCCTGTAATTCTTTTGGAAGGGTTCTTGACCGTTGCAGAACCACACTAAGTTCTTCAATGACCTTTGAGGGCAATTTGTTGTCTGGATCCAAAGGAGCTTTATCATTCCTGTCCTCAGCCTTCCCCGAATTCTTTAAGCCTTTAAGGCGCCTCTGCTGTCCAAGAAAGACCTCAGCCTCGGTATCCTCCAGACAGTTGAAGCTCCGATGTTTTCTGGTTCGACTTCGAAGTTTGTCGTCCCTGTGCTCCAGGCAGTGGGCCACCATGGAGGCTCTCTCCTTCAAGCTGCTGTCCCCAGGCTCCTGATCGCCCTTCTCTCTGAGCCGCAGCCTTTGCAGTTCTGCTCTCACACTCTAGAATAAAACAAAATGTCGCTCGGGAAGCAAGATTTGGCACGATTTACACTTACAAGATATACTCCATTTAAAAGTTGATGCTTCTTATATTAGAGCTTATTTCTATGATTAGGTTCCAACCTTACTTTGACACAAGAAGCTTGTCTGAATTTATACAGTGATCCGAGAGACAGGAAATCAACTAAAATGCAGGCCATGGAAATTCATTTTAACCTGCATTTAACACAGCACTTCGAAGATGTCTTTCAGGTTAGTTAGTGGCACTGACTCTCATTTTGAATTGGCCTCTTCCAATTCCCTTCCACTGGGACGTGTCACACGTTGGAGCCTCTGCGGTGGGTACGGAGCTGTGCTCACAGCAGCCAAAGAAAGGAAGTCTCTGTGGCCGTGTGACCACAGCCCTCCCCTGAGATTCACGTGTTATCACACTACATTTAATATTAATATTTAATACTAGCATAGTGAAGATGCTGAGAAGTTTTATGACAGAAATCTGTTCAATTTTGTGTTTTTCTCTCCTCCCAAAATATTTAGTGAAATCTTTCCTTCCATTTATCTATGAGAATTCCATAAATATATTTTTAAAAATGCTACGTGTATATATATATACACACATATATAAATACATACACACACACTTTTGTATCAGTGGATTCAAGTACACATTCATTCAGCAAAGTATGAGGGCCTACAGGCACTGGCAATTCATGGTCACAACACCTGCAATGGTCTAGAAGTACACTTCCATTTAAAAAAAAATTTCTCCTCAGTGATAGTTTTGGGTGTACATAGTGATTAGACATTGGTATACCTTACAAGTCTGGCACCCACCTGGCACCATTTGTAGTTATTGCAATGGTATTGACTCTTATGCCCTATGCTGTACTTTAACCCCATGACTGCTTTTACAACTGGTGATTTGTATTTCTAATCCCTTCACTTTTTCAACCATCTTCCCAACCCTCTCCCATCTGACAGCCATCAATTTGTTCTCTGTATGTATGAGTTTGTTTCTGTTTAGTTCATTTTTTTAGATTCCACTTAGAGGTGAAATCATGTAGTATTTGTCTTTCTCTGACTTACGTCCCTTAGCATAATACCCTCTGAGTCTGCTGCACGTAGTACCAAATTGTACGATTTCATTCTTTATGGCCGAGGAGTGTTCCGTTACATCTATGTACCCCATCTTCTTTATCCTTTGACCTGTCAATGGACCCTTAGGTGGCTTTGGTATCTTGACTATTGTAAATAACGCTGCAACGAACACAGGGACATATGTATCTTCCGAATTAGCGTTTTAGATTTCTTCAGATAAATAAATGCCAGATTTCTTCAGATAAACAGCAGACCTATTTTTAATTTTTTCAAGACCCCTCCACATGGTTTTCCGCAGTGGTTGCACCAGCAGCGCTCACTACCACCAACAGTGGGTGAGGGTCTCCTTTCCTCCACGTCCTCACCAGCACTTCTTTGCTGATTTATTAATGACAGCCACTCCGACAGTAGTGAGAGGATATCTCATAACTTTGATTTGCATTTCCCAGATGATTAATGATATTCAGCATATTTTTATATGTCTGTCGGCCATCTGTATGTTTCCTTTGCAGAAACGTCTATTCAAGTCCTCTGCCCATTTTTTTCATTGAACCAGTTTTTTGTGTATGTTAAATTGTATGAGTTCCTTATATATTTGGGATGGCAACCTCGTACTGAATGTATCACTGGCAAATATTTTCTCCTGTTCAACAGGCTGTTTTTCATGTTGTCAGTTTCCTTTGCTGTGCAAAAACTTTTCAGTTTGATGTAGTCTCATTTGTTTATTTTTTCTTTTCTCCCCTTGCCCAAGGAGGTACGTCAAAAAATATTACTAACAGCAATGTCAGAGTCTACTGCCTATGTTTTCGTCTAAGAGGTTTTTACAATTCATAGGAAATAAATTCATTTTTTACCAATTTGTTTTAATGCTTTTTCAGCTTTCAACTTTTTCCCAGCATTGGAATATTTTGAAACATTCTTTGTCTCTAAGTGGAGTCACCACCTCACCACATTTATACTTACAAAAAAACCCCTGGTTTAGAGTTTAACTACTCATACATTTTCCCATAATTAATATTTTATGGAATTGTTTAAGAGCCTTTAACGATTTCTTTAGAGTTTTAGTTCATCAGCTTTCTGGTGTTAAGTATGTTAAAAAAATACTATCCCTGAAATTCTGAATTTGGGATTAGGTAGTAACTATATACGCAATTATGATCCCAGTTCTTTACTGGGCACTGTCAACGCACTTTGAAATTAACAGCAGATCGCTTGCTTTGCTCCCTACCTGACCCCAGGCAATGTCAGGGAAGCCGGGGCCACAGCAAGGCACGTCTACTCCCCACGTTTGCCTCATTTATTTAGCCTGCGTCTCCTAACCTGGGTTCCTGGGAAATGTGACCCTCAGAATTTTAAGATTCTAGATTAGCTAAGGAATCCACAGTTTTGCAGGGCAGTTTATTTACCAAGAAAACCTATAAGTGCAGAATAGCAGGAGGGACAAGCTCATGATTTCTTGGAGTCTTATTCTGACCAAGTAGGCCAGAAAATAAAACTATTTTCAAAACTATTATCTTTTAGAGAGGAGAAATATTACAATGAGATAAATGTTCAAGGAAAGATAGGCATAGGCAAATATTTTTTAAAATCTGAGCACTAAATTTTAGCCCTGACTGGTGCAGCTCAATGAGTTGTGCATTGTCCCACACACCGAATGGTCACCGGTTTGATTCCTGGTCAGGGCATAAACCTGGTTTGCCAGCCAGGTTCCCAGTCAGGGCACATATTTGAGGAGGCCAATTGATATTTCTCCCATACATGGATGTTTTTCTCCCTCCCTTCACTCTCTAAAGGTAATTAAAATCTTTACAAAAATAGCCAATGACATCATTAAAACTAATCATTTAAAAGAAGTTAAAAAAATACAAAAGTTCAAAAAGTGCCAGTGCCATAGGATTATTCATAATGTTTTCTTGATGGATGTGGTTCTTCTTTTGTTTTTCAAAGTGCTTATTCCTAACTTTTTGAAGCTAATGAATGAATTAATGCACTCAATCACAGTAAGACATAAGATAGGAAATGCTACAATTAATCTAAAAGCAGTAACACTGTAACCTACCTCGATGTTTCTGCGGGCTTCGGTTGCATTTCTCTCATGCTGAATGGGAATTAGAGGCAAACCTCCAATTTTGGGATTTTTGGTTATAGAGCGTTTTCGTTCCTTTCCAGCTGGTGGCCGTATATCATTTTCATGCTGTGAAAACAAAATTTCTCGCCATTAGTGTATGACTTTATTCTGTGGTGTGAACCACGTTACATAGTCACTTGGCTCCATTTCCACACACACAAGTCAAGCGATCTGCTTTCCATGAGAAAGCCGTCTTAATTACGATGTCAACTCTGGAGGTAGCATTGCTGCAGGAAGTAAAACTCAAGTGAACTGAGCTTTGAGGTCTCAGGTCAATTTCTAAGTTCCAGATACATACCTTCTGCACTACTTATCAAACCAAAAGGGGGGGAAACATTTAAGAAACTTCTTCGTGGTAGAAAGATAATACACTTGTCTACATTTCTAGAGCCCAGGATCAAAGTAAATATACACCCACATTCTCTCTCTCCCCCAAAGATAATTTTGGTGTAAACATAATAATTTGACCGTACATAGCCCAAGTCAATCTCAGGCCTGCTTATCAGAAAACAGTCTTACTTTATGACCTTTTTTAGAAAGTTACTTTTCATCTAATTGAATTCCAAAGAAATGTTACCTCGTACACAGACATTTATACTGAAAATCACTGTGTAACAGAGAGCACCGCACATTTGTTCTCAGATTATTGACTACATATTCTGGCCACTAAGCAATTATAGATATGACTGAGAAAAAGTTAATTTTGCAATGGGGAGAAATACCCACAGGTAAAAATATAAGCTCTTGAGTGATAAATCCTTAAGATATGTATATGAAAGAAAAATCTTTAAAGATTTTTCTCCTCCTCAGGGTAGATTCACTTGTCAGAAGTTGGGAAAAGCAAAACTGACTTTCAGACAACAATCTGTAAAAGAATTTCAAAATACCAACTATAAAATGAGCAGCTTACAGATGTTATGATGAAATGAAAAACATTTGGTAAGCTCTATAGCTAAATGCCTATTCTTATTTTCCTCTACCCTTAAGATTCAACAGATTCCTGTTCTGACGTCGCACTTGGTATTTTAACGTAGTGTTTTATAGCACGGAAGGCATTTCAACAAACGTTGCCTGTGTGCCCGCTGTAAACAGCTAGATTTCGTGCTTATCGATAGACATGTATTATCTCCTTCGGTCCTCAGCAACCCTACAGTGTAGGTCCTGCTTATCACTAGACTTAGTGTATGTGCATGAGGTCTGCTCTTGAATTTTAGGAAAACATTAACAAATCCCCCATAGTGGATTAAGTAACATTTCGATCAGAGGGGAAGTGACCAGTGTCACAGTATTTTTATGTCATGCCCCAAACTTGATAAAAAAATTTGATATTACGTAATTGTGGTACTCCTAACATGTAAAGCTGAGAGAAAACTGAATGCGAGGGAAATAGGTATCCCATGGATTATGTTTACGCTTCCACTCACTGACATGTAGTACGTATATAGTAAATGATATGCTGAGGAACCTGACTGCAAATGCAATTTTCAAACATTGTTTCTTTCCCTGACATAAACGATGCTTCGAATACGGGCTAATTAGGATCACTGAGCTGATCCAAGAAATATTTTTTCTCAACAGCAGAAATCATTAGATCTCAGTAATACGTTCTGACATTTATAGTTATGTATAAGTGACTTCAAAATTTATACTGCATGGCATACTTTCATTATTATAACCAATGATCACACCCCCAAATCTTCATTTGTCTCCTACTTTCTACTTATTTTCTTTCCCTAGAGCTTTACAGAGGTATAAGTGCCAAATAATATTGTGAGATACTTATGTATACAGTGTGATGATTTGATGCATGCATGTGTTGTGAAAGGACTCTCTCCCATTGAGTTAATTAACACGTTCAACACTTAACATACTTACCTTTTTTTCGGTGAGAAGATTTAAGTTTTACTCTTAGCAAAGTTAAATTATACCATAGTGTTATAAAATATAGTCACTAATAATATGAGATCCTCAAATCGTACTCATAACTCAAAGTTTTCTACCCTTTTACCAGCCCCTCTATGCCCCCTGCCCCTCTGCAAGGAAACACTTTTCACTCTATTTCTATGAGTTCAACTTTTTTTTTTTTAAAGATTCCACATATAAGTGAGATCATGCAGTATCTGTCTTTCTTAGTCTGGCTTATTTCACCTGGCATAATGGCCTCCAGGTTCATCCATGTTGTTGCAGAAGACAGCATCTCCCTATTTTAAAAGGCTGAATACACACCATTGTGTGTGCACCACATTTTCTTGATCTATTCATTCATCTGTCAACAGACACTTCAGTTGTTTCCACACCTTGGCGAGGGTGAATAATGCTGCAGGGAACATGGGGTCTACCTTACTTTCTGAGCTTGACCTCTTATCTTCCCAGATAACTCAATTTAGTTCCATTCACTCTAAGTATGCTTAGGCTCCTGGAGACCTTCAATCCATTCTACTCTGCACATTGCTTCCCATTGCTGTCACAGCCTGGCCTAGATTTCATGGTCAATCAATATACTCACCTCCTTGTCAATATCTTCGAGTCCTGTGCTCTTTCTCCCTCCATCATACTTGCCTGGTAAAGCCCTAAACCTAGTTAACCCTAATTCTACTTACCCTGTGGGTGAGTGCTGACAGATGGAGGAGGAAAACGAAATAGATCACTATGCTACTGCATGCCTGCACAACTCACTCCCTCATTTCAGACACAGCCGTCATTCAGCTACTCAGAAAGGAATTCTCTGAGAGCCTTTTCTCAGTTAAAGCCCCTCCTTACCCCAGTTGCACCACCTTTACTTTCCCTCACTTATTTTATTTTATCCTATAATATCTATTTGAAATTTTATTAGATTCTTTTCCCTATTTTACAAATACTAACTGAGCACATACTTTGTAAATGGCATTGGGTTCTGTAATGCAGATACAAATACAGATCTAATAAGAGTCATTCCCCAAAGAGGACACACTGACTGCCAATCAACATGTGAAAAGATGCTCAGTGTTATGGTCAGAGAAATGCAAACTAAAACCATAGTGAGATTACACCTCACGCCTGTCAGAATGACTATCATCAGGAAATCAACAAACGAGTGCTGACAAGGATGTGGAGAAAAGGGAACCCTCGAGCACTGTTGGTGAGAATGCAGACTGGTGCAGCCACTGTGAAAAAGTGCGTGGAGGTTCCTCAAAAAATTAAAAATGGAGATGCCTTATGACCCAGAGATTCCACTTCGGGGAATATATCCAAAGAAACTCAAAACACTATTCTGAAAGAACATATACGTTCCTACGTTCGTTACAGCATTACTTACAACAGACAAGATACGGAAGCGTCCATTGATTGACGAGTGGGTAATAAAATAGTGGTACACATATACAATGGAGTATTAGTCATTAAAAAAAGAAATATTACCATTTGTGACAGCATGGATAGACCTAGAGGATATTATGCTAAGTGAAATAAGTCAGACAAAGAAAGACAATACCACATGATTTCCTTTATATGTGGAATCTAATGAACGAAACAAACTAACAAACAAAATTGAAACAGACTTGTAGATACAGAGTGCAAACCAGTGACTGCCGAGGGGAAGGGGTCTGACAGACTGAGTGGGATGTAAACTACAGCACAGGGAACACAGTCAATAACAGTGTAATAACTATGTATGTGCCAGGTGGGTCCTTGAAATATTGGGGGGAACACCTGTGCAGTATATGATTGTCTGACCACTATGCTGTACCCTTGGGACTAAAGCAAAATAATACTGAATGTCAACTGTAATTGAAAAATAAAATAAAAATGAAATACAAAATAAAATTTAAAAAGTGACTGAGACAGAGTCTGTACTCTCATGGAATTTATGTTTTAATAGGGAAGATAGACACGACATATCTAAATACACAAATCCTTTTTACTTAGTGCCACAGAGTTGAAATGCAGGGTGTTCAGCGTTCCTATAGGAAGGCCTCATGGCAAAACGAGAAAGTTTTTCTGAGAATGTGACATGTGAGCTGAAACCCAGAAGACTTGTGAGGGAGGGCTGAGGATGGGGATGGGTATCAGAAAAGTATTCCAAGAGCCAGAAAGACTCATTGTACGGGCACTTACTGTTGACTCAAGTGTGAGGGTGTGTATTTAACATATATATATATTAACATTTGCCACTTTCCTGTGTTTCCCTGTAGAGGTGAACCGTTAAATCCTTAAATCCAAAAGGACCTTTGTGTTTATATTAATCCTAAAATGTGGACTGAGCAAGGAGGGGTAACTGGGCTGATTCTCCAGGGACAAGATGGTAAAGGGCAGGTGAGACAGGGAGAAGTGACTTGGTCTTGAGAGCAACCTCTGCTTCCGGGTATTTATACTTTGATTTTAAACTACACAGTTGACTGACTTCAATTATTTAAAAAAAAGGAATCAGTTTACAGCGGTTGTATCACAAAGAGAGAGTGTTAACAGTCTTTGACTCTGCAGTTCCGATTTTAGGTATTTTCCTAAAAATACCTAATTAGGTCCTTCAAATTTAGTTTCTTTTTTTTTCAATTTTATTTTAATGATTGTTCAAGAACAGTTTTCTTAAAGTAGGACTTGAATATCTGAATATTAAAAAGTCATGAAAAAAAGAAGAAGAAAAGTCTCTAAAAAGTTAGCAACCAGTCTTTCTCTGCCAATGTATTCCCAGGTAGCACTAGTAGCGTCAGGGTGAGAAGAACAGTGTTTATTAACCACTGGAAAGGATAATAAATTAAATGAACAGAGAACATGGTTTTCAAAACAAATGACTAGACTGGGCAGTGAATTAACTCCCCTTGTAAGAGACACAGGGAAGTACCCCCTCAGTAATAGAGAGTGGCAACCTGATCGTTACCAGTGAATTTCAATGCTCTTGTGGGAGGCCTTGCTGGGAATTCAGCCAGACAACGTTGGGGGAAAAAACAATTTTCCTAATGGGACTACTGAAACCTCCTCCCCATCAAAGAAAGAAGCCAGTCCTCCTCCAGGAAGGACACTAAAGGAGGAATTTAGTGGATGTGTTTGCCTCTGGCACCTCTGGGTGTAAACCAGTAACTAAATGTATGGCCCTGAGCAAACGATGGGAACTTTGATCATCTCTATTCCTTGTCTATGAGCGATGTTATGCACAGTTCGTTGCAAGTAATATGAGTTAACTCTTCCTCAAGTTTCTAGCAAACAGTACGTATCAAAGAGATGTAGGTTCGTGTCCTTGTCTGTGGACGGGCAGGGTGGGGAGGGAAGGCAGTCACTGGGAAAACACAAGGAAAATAACGCATTTTCCTAAACAGAGATCAGCGGGGTCTGTGGTGAGACGGCGGCTCAGACGAGGCCACCTTTCTCATGCCGGCACCCTCATGCGTCTGCCTCTCCCAGGCTGAGGAGCTGCTGGGTGGCAAACACGCCTCCACAAAGGTGGGCAACTCTCTTTCAGAGAGTCATGGATAAATCTGGATGCTTATCTATTTAAAATATATAAGTGAGTAAATAAAAGTATATGCCTAAAACTCATTAAACATTACCAGAAAATCACCACCATTTCTTATCCACCATTCAACACTTTACTGGACAACAGGAAGCAGATCTCTTACCTGGGCGATGAAGACACTGGCCATCCACTCCATCTGGGTCTGTGAGCTGTCACAGCACAGGTGCCTGCAAAGCAGCATTTATAAACACACAAACGAGAGCCTGTTCTTCAGGGTATTTGGTGATTAAGTGACCAGAAATCCCTTTGTGTTTCTCTGACTAATGACATAATGCAATCAAAATGGGAGTATATCAGTACTAGTTGCTTCAGGTTTCTGTTAAGTATGCAATATCAAAATAACAGTGTACACATGCTATTTTATACAAAATACAGCTAGGGTTCTGGTAACCGCTGAACAGCGATAGGCAATAGTTTGGGAAAGGCAGAAGGGTCAGTGTCATTGGCTTTTCCAGGTGCTTGATGGTAAAATGTCTTTTCCCTGGAAACTCCCAGCCTAAGAAGAAAACTATGTGCATATTTTCTCAACAGCAGATTTTTAAAAAAAGACTTAGATAGTCCTCATCATTATGATTATAAACATTAATACCCATGAAACTCATTAAAAATAAATTAAATATAAATATTGCCTGTCCAATAACACTGATTCAGTCATCCTTTATTGGGAGGGGGGCTGTGAAACACTGGGCAGATGGAGGCATGGCCCTGAGGACACGGGTGTGTGGGTCGGAGAGATCATGAAGGGGCACATGGGATATGGTGTGTGATCGACAAGACAGAGTCAGTGAGACAGAAGGATGCAGCCAGTGTGTCTCTCGGAGCACGGTGACATCAGTGGGGTCAAGTGCACAGGTTTGAGACCAAGACTTTTTTAATAGAATTTTGACTGGTTCTTATCCTTTATTTAAAACTGCACTTTGCCTGCTGACCCCGTAAGAGCCAGGATTCCACACCCATAATGACTGGGAAGAAATCAGATAGTTTCCCTTAAGAGATATTGGCAACTAGGATACATGGGATTGAAATGGACCTAAACTCTGAAAGCAAATACATCTTCCTCTTCCTAGATGCTTAGTAAAGATTTAACTTCACTTAGGTGAAACATTTCCTGTCTAGAGATCCATCTGCTGAATCACAGCAATATTCATTTACTGAAGTTATCATGAATGTTATCAAATCCCGAAACTGCTGGCTGTTAACTTACCAGTGATGTTTTTCAGAATATGCCGTCAATCCCCAACTGCAGCACAAGGGAAAAAACAAACACCAATGTATTAAAAACGATACACTTTACACTAAGAAGGTGACATTTAATGGTAGAAATGCATGACAGAATTGACACCCACAAGTGATGATTTAATGGCTATGATTTATCGAGACGGAAATGACAAATGTTGAGGAATTTGGCACAAATTTAAATATGTTGAGGGGAGACAGAGGGAAGGAGCCTTGTGAGGTTATGGGGCAGTGGGGAAAATGTCTCAGAAAATAGTCTTGGCTGAGTAAAACCAGATGTCCCGGAAAATGGCCAAAATAAGATACTATACATCTGACCTGCTGATAGTGTGAGAAATTAAAAGAACGTGCGAAATGCAACACAGGCATCCACATGTACTGGGCTTATAAATTAAGCATGGTGGCAAAAGTGAGAAAGAACATTTTCAGAATCTCAAATCATATACAGTTCATTAAAATTAAGTTTCATGAGATTAGGAGTGTAAGTACAAACATTAATTAACTAATCAAATTTATGATAAGAAAGTATAGTGCAAAGAGACCCCTGGGTTGATTCAAGAGTTACAGAGGAACATGTTGTTTAACTGGACTGCACTTCCTCTCTGCCGTCTCTGTGCTGTGGATTCACTACCAAATTCGGCAAAGCAGAAGGGGAAATCACAGAGCCAGGAGGAACAAGACACTCTAAAAGCCGGGCGTGAGGAGGTGGAGGGCAGCCATCCATCTTCCCGTGGGCAGACTTGCTGGGAACAGTCCTCCTGTCCCCAGGATGGGACTGTGCAAGGCACAGGCTGTGGGAAATGCACGTGTTCCCCAATGGACAGCGCCTTCCGGGGATTTCTTGGCGCACAAAGGAGACATTTAACCATCCAGAGTTTGCCTTTATTGGGAACATCATCCCTCCCTATCTACCCACACGTGTTTTCTTGATCTGGGTACTTAAGAAACTTGTCTGAAGCTCAGTTTATAAAAGGTGAAGTAAACGCCACTGATCCCTAATTTCTTGAATAGAAATATTTTCCCATCACTTTCCAATCATCCTTCTCTTTCAAGCTTTACCTGGTTGGAGGTTTCATTTTCTTTTTCACTCCAAGATAAAACTTCATCGAACTGAGAGAAAACATTTTGTCAGGTTTGCTACTCTGTAACGAAAACAAAATGTTATGTAATTAAACTCTCTTCCTCTACTGAGAACACTGAAGAATGATAGAAAACAGTAACTTGGTACCCACGTGGACCCCCTGCTGGCTCCATCAGATAGAAGGGCAAAGTGGGAGTGCAAACATCCCTCTGGATGGAGGGGTTAGTGCTGTCCTACCACCCTCCTGCCTGGACATTCCACTGTCCTTGAAGGACGTGAACAGGGGACACGAACGCAAAGTAGAAAAACTACGAGGCTCTGTTCATGGCCGTCCAGGGAGGCTTCACTGCTAGAGAAACATACAGGGAAAGTGGTCAGAGTGTGGAGGGCTGAGCAGATGCTCCCAAAAATGGGGCCACAGAGCTTTGGAAAGCTGCCTAACGACTCTGCCTTCATCACATATTAGCAGATGTTACTAGTCGGTCTTCGCACATCGTCAAAACAGAACATATGCTTAGCTCAAGTGAATTCTAAAATTCAACGTGAAAAAGTGTCTCTGGGTCCTGCTGTCACTCAGCATTTGAAATAACTGCATGGGTATTTCTAGAATCTTGAGAAAGTAGAGATGACACTGCAGTCACCCATGTGACCGCGCCATCCTTTTCTACTTCAGTCATCCTTGGAAGTATCCCACCGACCCTTCACAATTCCATAGCAAATGTTCTCTGCACTCCAGGCCAAGTTCCATCACCATTAATGGTTTTGCCAAATCTCAGCTTTCTTACGGACACACCTACATGGAATTATTTTGTGTGGAGTTCCTTTTCCTCGACAGGGGTTTAAAGGGCACTCCATGTTGCCGCATACGTTAGTGTTCACTTATATACTGCTGAGTAGCATTCCCCTGCATGAATTTATCACTCTTACACTGACGGTCACTTGGAATATTTCCAGGTTGCAGCCTTTATGAATAAAGCTACTTATGAACATTCTTGAACAAGCACTTTTGTGGCCATAATACCTAGGAACAGAGTTGCTGGTCATGGGGTAGATTTACAAACAAATGCATCTAAATTAGACTGCCAAACATTTCTACACAGTGATTGTGTGATTTTACCATTTCATCAACAATTTGGGAGTTTCAGTTAATGAACATCCTTGTCAACATTAGGTGTCATTCTTCTGATTTTAGTCAATTTTAGTCAAATTAAAGATAAGATAGTACCTCAGGGTTTTAATTTGCATTTATTAATTTCCATTAGCTAAACTCAGGCCACTTTTACCTTAAGGCAGGGGTGTCAAAGTCACTTTCACCGGGGGCCACATCAGCCTCAAGGTTGCCGTCAAAGGGCCGAATGTAATTTTAGGACTGTGTAAGTGTAACTCCTCCTAACAGGTAAGCAAGAGCTCGGAGCTCCCACCGGGTAGAAACAAGGTGCCGGGCCAGATAAAATGAGATGGAGGGCCGGATTCAGCCCAAGAGCCTTGTGTTTGCCACCTGTGCCTTAGGGCATGACACAACTCTCAGTCAAATTGATTGAGATGCTGATTTATATCCTAGTTTATGTAACATATTAGACTTCTCTTTAGGACTTAGGTCATTCTCTGCCCTAAAAAATGTGAGCTGCTCAGCAAGGCCACGTATGGAGTTCTGTCCACTGTGTTACCAAGTGCATTAATGGCATATCTCAGGGGCTGAAAGAAATCACTAGCTTGCTGTGCATTTTATTTATTTATTAGAGGTCTTGACTTCCCAGACTAAGGGCTGAGAAAGTTATAAAATTATACATGCGAATACCCACACAAAAAATCAAATGCTACTTATACAAATACCTTCTGATCCTTGTAAAGAAAGAGATATCCATCCCGTAAAACACTATACCGATCTTGAAATTTATTTCCAGACAGTATTTTAGATGGTTCTTCTTTGATTTTCAGGGTCCCCTCTTTGATACTTCCCAGGGCCACTCTCTCTGTAAAGCATAGTACTTCTGTAAATTGGGTACATTTTCATTTATGTAGAATAGATATAAAACATACACTTTCAGCTTTGGTATTATGAAAGAATAAGTTGTTTGCTACCACCAAAAAACCTATGGTTAATTTCTGGGAACACCATGTGTCACAGGGGTCTTGGACAAGTCACAGACCCACTGACTATACCTATTTCTATCTATTTATAATCTACAGGCCTGCCTATACTGTCCCATTAGCACTTTAAAAAAATATGGTTAGTCTCAATTGAGACATGCTGTGAGTATAAAATACAGATCAGATTTTGAAGACAGTATAAAAAAGTAAAAATTTTACAATTTTGCAATGTTGATTCCATGTTGAAATAATGTATTTTGGAAAGGTGGATTTAAACAAGATGCATCAATAAAGTTAATTTGACCATATATATTAATAGTGCCTATATATTCATATATATAAAATCACCACACACACACACACACACACACACAATGTGGACCCTAGGCAACTTACAGTCACACAATCAGCTTGCATTATATTGATCTCAAATAGCACTTGTACAAGCAAAGCAAATACACAGGTAAACAGGAAAACCTCTACTGGAATTCTGACACAGCAACCCAGGAATTTTTAAAACATTAAAGAAATTCCTGCTGAAATGGAACAGGAAAGGCTGACAAAGACTAAACGGCTAAGGCAGAGCAATTAACATCAATTTCATGTGCAATACTGTCATTGCCCCCCACACACCAATCATTTCAACTCATTCTATTAAGAAAACACTTTTTGGTAAGAACACCAAATTTGTATTTGCCTGAATGTATCACTATGTCCTGCAGTCTAAACCTTTCTCCGCATAACCCAGACGACGATCTTCAACCTGCCTGAGACGGAAGAGCAGTGTGCAGAGCACTGAGCCCTAACAGCCCTGATGGCCGGCGTGGAAGTGTCAGCCTCTGCTTTCCGGGAGCAGCCACGCCCCTGGCCCTGCAAGCTGCTGTGGCCCTCCCACTACACGACAACCATGACGACACAGAGTGGGGCACTGGAGCAGGACTGGGACCGTTAGCAAGCTTTTGGTGTTAAGGTGATACAATTTTAAAATATTTCCGCATAGTTTCTGAAGTTTATAGAGTAATGAATGATTTTAGAAAGAAGAATTCTTAGTCTTCAACCCAATAATCCCTTGGTTTGGGGAAAACCTTACTTACACAGAGAACAGTGTGCTGATGTTTACAATTAAAATTAGCATAAGAAACAACTTATTTTGAAAGGTAGAAATAGTTCCTGGCAACACAAATGGAAGCATGGAATGACTTCCTGCAAGTAGAAGTCCCCAGGGTTAACCACATCGGGGATCCCAACCACGAGCAAACAAAGGTAATTGACAAATCCCACCAGTTTCCACGACACACAATTCTGGCCACAGACAATATTCTTCCAATCACACTGTCATATTAAAATAGGTTTTTTTTAGGTAGTTTGTGACTTTAAAATTATTTCTGAATAATATACTGCTAAAATTGTCTGCTGGCACAATTTATTAATATTCATTTCCACAGAAAATATTTTAAATGATGTTTTATAGCTAAATGACTTCTCTTTAAATTCAAAATAACATTTTTCCAATTAAAAGACTTGAAGACATTTTTTAATACAACTGGAAGATCGAGAAAAAAGTAAACATTATATAAAACTAGTGTACATTTTAGACTTTTCAAAATGTCTATTTTATTTTTTTAATTATTCAAGTACAGTTGTTCATGTATTTTTTTCTCATGTGATCTGCAACCTTCTGAAGTAGGGAGTATAAGATTATATAATCTCACTTAACAAGTGAGAAAACTGTGGTTCACAAGGGTTATGCTACAAGGTCAGAAAGCAACTACTAGAATCACAGTTCAGGTCTCTTCGTAACTAACATAGAATTCTGTCTTTTATACTGAGGCACTTCTAAACAATGGTTATAATCATGATTACCACCATTACCACAATACCGGTACATGCCCAGGTGCCTCCCTGACCTCATGCACCGTTTTACACTGTTAAGCACTATTTCTCCTAAAATCTACTCCTTTGATGTTTTCTTGCACCCTTTCTGATTGTTCCTTCACACACTAGTCATATCTTGATACATCGATTCCTTAAATGCAAATATTAATTCTATGCTCAGCTCTATAATGTTATTTTCTTTAAAATAATTTTTATTTATTTATTTTGAGGGGAAGGGGGGGAAAGAGAGGGAGAGAAACATCGATGCCAGAGGGAAACATTGATTGGTTGTCTCTCGTATACAGGGCAGAACCTGCAACCCAGGCGTGTGCCCTGACTGGGAATCAAACTGGACACCTTTCGCTCTGTGGGACTATGCCCAACCGAGTCATACAGGTCAGGGCTAATGTTCTTAACAAGTAAGCTGCATGATCTTGTATGCCCTCAAGGCTAAAGCCATGTTCCATGCAATGCACTCCATAGCTTCCTTAGATCCCTTCTAAACATCCACCCTTGGACACAATTCACAGACAACCAAAACCCAACACATCCAAATTCGAATTCAGTGACCCTACCCCTATGTCACCCCAAACAGTAACTTCTACACTGTCCTCCTTAATGACTGAGGAAGCATCCAGAGGAAGAAACTGAGGAGTACACCCAGCTGTCTCTGTAATAATATAATGTTAATTTCCTTTAGAAAACGTTCCCTAACTACCTAGCAAGAGTTTGCAGTTTTATGAAATTTTATCAGTAATTTCCTCAATTACGAAGTGTTTTTTTAATTAATATTTTAAAAGAGTTTAATATAGATTCTTGTAACAGAAGAACAAGACATACAAGAAAACAAAACAGGAAATGCTATTTCCCTGAATGAAGGGCGTTCAGTGTTAGGAAAGATGTCAATGGCCACCTGGCGGAACCACTTCTCTGTGCTGGGCAGCTCTCCACAGACACCCTGGCCTGCAGCGGTCATTGATGACTTGTCAGTATTTATATTTACATTTAAGTATTTTTCATATATTTAGGTTTTCTTCGTGTGTGGGTGTGGGGGGGTAAAGATTATGCTTTAAAGATATCTTTAAAGCTTAAAGATAATGCTTTCCACAGATTCCCACACAAAAGAGAGAGCTAACAGAAACTTTTCAACTGGTTTTCTCAGTACCAGAGTATAATATTAGAAGTCAGGACATTCATACTGTATAGTGAATACCGGAGACCATCATCAATTCCCTCCAAGATACCTCCACTTGAAGTGGAAAAAGTTTTACCATCTTTGGTTTTAAAAAGTTTTGATGGAAGTGGAATGTACGTTATTTTAGCTACATTATGATTTACAGACTCATACTATTCTGCTGAAAGTTTCTTCAGTCAGTTGATAGTGGATGGCTCAGCTTTCCAGGTCTCAACTTGCAGAAGCAGCTGCATTTTGAACTATTTGATTCTAATGCAAATTGAATTCTAAAGCATCTGTCACATGCAGCAACCTAAATTTAGAAACCCGCAGAGATCTGAATTTGAGTTACATATATCTAAAAAGTATTTCTTCCCCACTGAGATCATTAAAATTTGATTCCTATGTATTACATTCAATTATTGGGGTATTTTTTAAAAGAACTTTAGCACTTAAGAATATGACTTTAGCAATGTAAAATTATTTATTCTGGAACCTTATAGAAGCTATCAATTTATGCCTTGCTTGTGACAGAGACATTGAAACAACTCAATATAAAAGATAATGATAAAATATGGTCTAATAAGATTAGCTATGACAAAGTCTAAATAGCAATTTTAATGAAGTTTTATTCCCCTATCTCAATGCCTCAGTCATAACCCATGGAGGAGAAAAGACATTTGAGGACTGTTATCTTTCTTTTCAAGTTAGTTAACCCCTCATTACAATAATGACAATGGTACAAAACGTTTCTAAGAAATCAAATTCTGCTTTTGAAAAGCACAGAATTGATTTTTAAGTAGAGGCAACAGAAAATCCATTTACTCTGGTGTACTTCTAACATGTGAAGTGTGTTACTTCATTACCTTAAATGAATGAGCAGAAATCAAGTGCTAGCTGATTCTACATCCATTCCTACTGTGATGTCTACATTTTAAACTGTTCAGATAAAGTGACAAAACTGAGAAATTAAACCTCATAAACCCTCAAACTTATTTAATAAAAATTCATCATTTAGCAAGGTGGTAAAAACAGTGTCAACCAAAGCTATAGGCTTAGAATTTATTACATAAAATAAAAATAATTATCATACAATTAATGAAATGTAAGTTGTGTGTGTGTATGTCTGCAGATACAGAGTTGGAATAGATATAAGTGGACAGACAATAAAAGTTGTGGCAACTAGGTGTCAAGTATGAGGGGACAGAGGGCAAAGGATGTGGTATTGCTACTATGTTTTTTTAATCTTTCATATTTTTATTGTTATTCTATTACAGTTGTCCCAATTTTTCTCTTTGCCCTCCTCCACCCACCCCCACCCCTCTCCCACAGTCAATTCCCACGCTGTGTCCATGTCCATGGGTCATTCATACCTGTTCTTTGTCTAGTCCCTTCCCTGTCTTTCCACCATTATCCCCCCTCCCCACGCCCATCTGTTCACTTCCAGTCTGTTCTATGTTTACATGCCTGTGGTTCTATTTTGTTCATAATATTCCTCTTACAGGTGAGATCATACGGTATTTGTCTTTCACCAAAAGGCTTATTTCACTCAGCGTAATATTCTCTAGTTCCATCCATGCTGTCACAAAAGGCAGGAGTTCTTTCTTTCCACTGCATAGAATTCTGCTGTGTAAATGTACCATAGTTTCTTGATCCATTCGTTTGCTGATGGGCACTTAGGCTGTTTCTAGCACTTGCCTATTTCCAATAGCGCTGCTATGAACACTGGGGTGCATAGGTTCTTTTGAATTGGTGATTCGGGATTCTTAGGGCATATTCCCAGCAGTGAAACTGCTCAGTCAAAAAGGCAGGTGCACTTTCAGTTTTTTGAGGAAATTCTATACTGCTTTCCACAGTGGCTGTACCAGTCTGCATTCCACCAACAGTGCACTAGGATTCCCTGTTCTCCATATCTTTGCCATCACTTGTTGTTTGATTTATTTATGATGGTCATTCTGGCAGGTGTGAGGTGATATCTCATTGTGGTTTTAATTTGCACTTCTCTGATAGCTAGTGATATTGACCATCTTTTCATATGTCTGTGGGCTCATCTGTATGTCCTCCTTGCACAAGTGTTTATTCATGTCCTTTGCCCAATTTTTTTAATTGGATTGTTTGTTTTCCTTGTGTTGAGTCATACGTATTCTTTATATATGTTGGAGATTGGACAAGGGTCCAGTGTATCATTGGCAAACATGTTCTTCCATATAGTCGGTTCCCTTTTCATTTCAATGATGGTTTCCTTAGCCATGTAGAAGCTTTTTAATTTGATGTTCCATTTGTATATTTTTTTCCTCTATTTCCCTTGCCCTAGGAAATATATCAGCAAAAATATTGCTACATGGGATATCTGAAATTTTCCTGCCTATTTTTCCTCTAGAACTTTTATGATGTCACAACTTGTATTTAACTCTTTTATCCATTTTGAATTTCTTCTAGTTTATGGTGTAAGTTGGTGGTCCAGTTTCATTTTTTTGCATATACCAGTCCAGTTCTCCCAACACCATTTATTGACTAGGCTATTTTTACCCCATTTTATGCTCTTTCCCCATTATTCAAATTATTAATTGACCACAGAAACTTGGGTTTATTTCTGGGTTCTCTATTTTGTTCCATTGATCTATGTGTTTGTTTTTATGTCAGGACCAGACTCTTTTGATTACAGTGGGCTTGTAGTATAGTTTGATATCAGATATTGTGATCCTTCCTACTTAGTGCTTTCTCAAGATTGCTGGGGCTATCCAGGCTCCCTTTTGGTTTCATATAAATTTTTGAAATATGTTATAAATCTGTGCAATATGCCACTGGTATTTTAATAGGAATTGCACTGAATCTATACATTGCTTTGGGTAGCATGGACATATTAATGATGTTAATTATTTCAGTCCATGAACATGGTACATTTATTTGTGTCTTCCTTAATTTCTTTCTCCAATGTTAATAGTTTTCCATGTATAGGCCTTTTACCTCCTTGGTTAAATTTATTCCTAGGTACTTTATTTTTCCTGATGTTATAGTAAATGGGATTTTTTCCTAGTTTCTCTTTCTATTGTTGGTATTTCATTGTTGGTATACAAAAATGCCACTGGTTTCTGAATACTGACTTTGTATTCCGCTTTTTTGCCAAATCCACTTATTAGGTTCAGTAATTTTTTGGTAAAGACTGTAGGTTTTTCCATGTACATGATCATGTCATTTGTGATGATGATAGATTTATTTCCAATCTGCATGTCTTTTATTTCTTTTTCTTGTCTGATCGCTGTGGCTCGAACTTCTAATACTGTATTGAATAAGAGTGGTGAAAGTGGACACCCTTATCTTGTTCCTGATCTTAATGAGAAAGCTTTTAGGTTTTTGCCCATTGAGTATAATTTAGGCTGTAGGTTTCTCATATATGGCTTTTAGTATATTGAGGTATGCTAACTCTATTCCCATTTTGCTGAATGTTTTTATCATAAATGGGTGCTGGATTTTATCAAATGCTTTTTCAGAATCTATTGATACGATTATGATTTTTGTCCTTCATTTTACTTATATGGTATATTACATTTATTGATTTATGAATATTGTACCATCCTTGCATCCCTGGGGTAAATCACACTAGATTATGGTGCATGATCTTCCTAATGTATTGCTGAATTCAAATTGCCAATATTTTGTTGAGGATTTTAGCATCCATGTTCACCAGAGATATTGGTCTATAGTTTTCTGTCTTTGTCGTCTTTACCTGGTTTTGGAATTAGGATGGCACTGGCCTCATAAAAAGAGTTTAGGGGTCTTCTTTCTTCTTGAAATCTTTGGAATAGTTTGAGAAGGATATGAGTTAGTTCTTCCTTAAATGTTTGGTATAATCCACCTGTGAAGTCTTCCAGTCCAGGGCTTTTGTGCACTGGGAGTTTCTTACTTTAGGTTTCAAAAATATGAACACACATTTGATGTATGTTACTAAGAGAAAATGCGGTTGCAACCAACCACCCTTGTTCCAAACTCAGCTAATTTCCACTCGGCTCCAGGACAGAAAAAGAAAATCTTAAATGAAAGAAACCTTTAACATTGTTCCCTTTCTGCTGCGAAGAGCAATGCATTTCTAAGATGACTCCAATTTTTCTAAGAAATTGACAGAGAAATCACGTTTGATTTACTTTCATTTTAGATCCCAATTTTAAGGAGTAGTGGATGTGCTGAATGAAGCAATAATTGTGGAGTGGGTGGTCACTGTGATTGATTTAGGAGACATTTGACAAGACAGAGACAAAGTAGACTGAATATCTACCCAGCCTAAAATCCATCACAAAGTATATCCCACAAAAAGTACTCTTAAGTATCACATTGCTGCAAGACACAACTATAGGGGAAAAAAATCATGATTTAAGAAAGTAATTTAAAAAAACGAACAGCAGGCCAGAGCTGATTTAAAGGGATATTCCTAAATTCACACAGATGCAGAATAGAGCAAAATGAATGAGATTATTTTGATTTGACAATCTAAATATAAATCAAGCTCTAATTAAAAACATTTGTAAAAAATTTTCTTGGCTAGAAAACTAAAAGTATTTTAAATATTTACTTCATAGGTACTCCTATTTTTGACCCAAAATACATCACACTACTAATATGAAATGGTCTAACTAATGCATTTGCTGACAGTGTTACTCTAAAGCCTGATTTTTTTCACGCAATGATACAATTTGCTGGTAGAAAGTACTATAACAAGTTGCGCAATGGTTTGGCAAACTGAGGTAGGAATAGTGCAGGGGCAGCTCCCACCCTGTTAGAAAAATGATGACGATATTAGAGCAACACACAAGTTAGCGACATTTTACTCTGGAGTTTCATCCAAATCCTGGAACTATCATTCAGGCCTGCTTTCCACTGCTTGGGTTCTCTAGTTTCTAGAAAAAGGCTTCATCTAGACCTTACAGAGGCCAGACACTGTCACAGCAGCACACCCTCATGACCCATAAAGAAGACAAAATACATGCAGCATCACCGCAGTGCCTGTCTCCCACCCAGTGTGTTAGGGCCAGTGTCGGCTCGTCCCTCTGCCCTCTCTCCTGTCTTTAAACAGCGTGAATATTTTACTCAGAAGCGACTGTTCTCAGCCTGCTAAATCTTTGCTTCCCCTCCCTCACTGCAAAGGTCAACAGCACTTAACGGTATCCTTGTTTGGGTTATTCTTCACCCCAGCTGCCCGAAGCCTTCCTTTATATCACAGCTTCTTAGGATCTTATTTTTGTCATTTTTATTCACATAGCCAGCCCACTACCATTCCAATAACAGCTGCGATATTATGTCTAGGTGGGGTTTCAGTGTTTCGCAACATGGAGAAGTAGACATTTGGAGGAATACTGGAAAAAGAAAAAGGAAAATTCTCACCGGAAAAATAAAAATTTGCCTGAAAAGTTGACTTACTTTGTAAAAGAAACCATGAGAGCCTATTATATATCTTTCATAATGTTGACAGGACTTGGTTCATAAGCTCAACACTTTTCCCTGACCTCAATGTTAAAATGAAAGAATACAGAATTTAAGAACTAGAACAGATTTCATAGATTATCTAAATCAGAAATTCTCAGCATGGGCACCACTGTCACTTTGGGCCTGACCCTGTGTTGTGAAGACCTGCAGGATGGTTAGTGGCCCTTCTGGTGTCTTCCCACTGAATACCAGCACCACCCCACCCAGTTGTGACAGTAAGAAATGCCTCCAGACATTGCCAAATGGCCCCCAGGGGACAAAACTGCCCCATACCTGAGAACCACTGCTTTTTGACATGCATGCATATTGAATTCATATGAACAGAGGTATAGAGGGGAGGTGGTCAAAATCGTATGTAGGAGTATCAAAGAAAATAAGATCAAGGTCACTAAAAGGCTACATCTCCACAGCAAAAAATAATAGCTGTTCTGTTTGTTTAGGTACTTGTAAGACAAGAATGACAGAGGTTGTTGTTACACTGCTCACACGTTATAAAAATATTTTCATGTGACGTGTAAGATGTAATGAACAGTGTTAGGACTGAATGCTTGTGTTCCCCAAGACCTCCCAATGGGATGGCCAGAGGAAGGGGGAGCTCC
The DNA here is from genome assembly GCA_004024845.1 of Tonatia bakeri. Lineage (NCBI taxonomy): Eukaryota > Metazoa > Chordata > Mammalia > Chiroptera > Phyllostomidae > Tonatia > Tonatia bakeri. The sequence goes on along the minus strand of PVIA01000313.1, from coordinate 162,584 downwards.
CCGAGTGGGAGGAGTGCTTTATCAGAGTCTCAGAGGGCTGGTCTGCTGTCTCTGCTATGTGACGACAAACTGAAAAGTCTGCAACCTGGACTCGGCTCTCGCCAGAGCCCAACCCTGCTGACACCCTGACCTTAGACTCCCAGTCTCCAGACTGTGAGAAACAAACTTCTGTGAATACGTGCTGCCCAGTCTGCCACAGTTACAGCGGCTGAGACAGCATCACAAAGCCAGAAATTTATCAGATTAGCTGTGGTACCATTTAGAACTTACTGACCTATGGATGCTGGCTAGAGAGCCTGCAGTCATACTAAGTAGTAGGTTTACAGCTTTCATGAGCTATATTAACATCCTTACTTTTCTTCATAATTAGAAGACAAATATCTTCTCAAATCCTATATTTATTAGCTATGATCTGGGTGGGGCAAGTCACTTCATTTCTCTGAGCTTCTCCCAATTTGTAAAATTCAAATGACAATATAACTCACAAGGACATTTTTAAAAGTTTAAATGACATTTGGTGTGTGCACAGAGCTCAGTGAATGATTAATATGTTACTATAATGTTATATAATATATAATAATATACTAATAGAGCTCAGTTAATATATGATTAATAAATAATAATGGCCATCATTATTATTAATTATTAAAGTTGTGGTAAAATCCATCTTATAAAACCTAAACCCTTTGCTTTTGAAGTTGTTTTATATACAGAGCTTGCAGAAAACCTTTTTCTAACCTGACAATTAATGGCAGCACAACAGAAGAGTCAAAGTTTCAAAATAAAAGTTTTCTTGTATCTCATACAAGTTCAGAGACTGTCTTATATGGTCCCCCTGTGCTAATTTGTCATTTAAGCTGACGTGGCATACATGTCTTCTCCAAGCTGGGTGGCAAGTATCTTTATTGGAAATGTTTTTATATTATACTTCTTTTCCAATATGCACAAAAATGAGAATTGCCCTGGCTGGTATGGCTCAGTGAACTGAGTGTTGGCCTGAGAACCACGGGGTCACTGGTACGATTCCCAGACAGGGCACATGCCTGGGTTGCAGGCCGGGTCCTCAGTAGGAGTTGCATGAGAGGCAACCACACACTGATGATTTTCTCCCTCTCCTTCTCCCTCCCTTCCCCTCCGTCTAAAAATAAACAAATCAAATATTTTTAAAAATGAGCATTATGACACGCAATCAATCTCAGAGCTTGTATTACTTACACTTCTTGAATACCCAGAGAACTTTGGTAATGTAGGAAGAAGGTTCACCAGCTATCTAAAAATTAGACAAACATGTAGGCATGGCAAAAAGCCCCTAAAAACATAAACCACTCCTTCCAAAACTCGAACGTGGGACCATCAGATCAGCCAAGTACTGCCACTGTGCTGGGCTCCAGAAACCTGGCCCGGGCGCAGGGCCCTCCTGTGCATGTGTGCATTCCTCTTTCTGCTGGACAGTGCTAGTCAGCTACTCATCTCTGTTTTTCAACGTCTGCAAATCACACGTGTGCTATGATGGTTATCCTTGAACCACGTGAACTTTCCACCGTGGTTGCAATGTGCACTGGCACCACCTACCATTATAGTGTTTGACTGAGTCAACGGTTAAGAAACGCTTCACCACAAGGTAAGCGGAGCCAGGGTCAGCTAACGAGCTCCAGCGAAGCACCTGCTCCAACACGTTTTCTGTGTAGTGAAGAGGGCGCTCTGCAGAAAAACACAGCCAAATAGAACATATTAAGATCGCTTTTGATGTAATTACCAAATTTCTAAAACCCACTTAAAACGATCTGTATGCAGCAGTAAGTGGAACCACAGCACGTCACACAGTAACAGCGCCGAGACTACATAAAAGAAGCCCTAACACCTAGAACGTCATTAAGTATGCAATACAATTGATTATATAAGTCAATCTGTGCTAGCACACTTGGTTTTTGCTCAACTATTTTGAAAAATTCACAGATGGTATCCTTTAGATAAAATTTCAGAAATAATGCTACCCATCTGCACAACAAATCAGTGTCTTATACTATCTTCTTTTGAATTTAGCTAACAGTCTGGTTTGCTTACGGAAATCTGCCTATTTCCATATGCAATTAAATTATTATAAAAGGACTAGCAAAATTCCTTTTGTCCAGTAACAACTAATAACAAATTAACCCTAAAGATAACCATATTATAGTTTCTAATCAATAGTAGTAAACAACTTATAGCTGATATTTTCATAGTCAATTAATATGAAATCATAAAATATGAATTTACAGAGAACATACAAAAATAATAATAATATACATAGATTAACTGAACATACATTAACTATCAGTGAAAACATCAACTGGAAATATTATATGGCAATCTTATATATAACTGTTGATATAATAAGACAGAAACAAAAAGTTAATGAAATCTTAAAGATTTTTCCTTGATAAATACTCCTCTGTATACATTTTGTTTCAGGCAATCATATTTTTAAATGCATCAGAAGCTCTTAGCACAGCGTTAACTGAAAATAGATTTTACAATTACAATCAAAGCCTCATAGGAAAGTTTTATGTTAATCAAAATATGTCAATCATTTAATAAAATGTTACAATAGAAGCACATGCTGGGAAAAAGGAAATCTGACCCTTTCCACAGCACATTAAAGGCAGCATAACCAAACGGCAAAAACAGAAGCTGCCGCAGGAAGATGGTGGTGCAGCCTCCCCATGGCATTGCCAAGCGTGCGTCCGCCCACCTCTTCCAAACCCTTCGAAGTGGAAAGCGCATGGCGTGTGAGGTCTTCATTTTGGGTTAAAGGAGGAATGCTCACGACAAACAAGAAAGAATATGTCGGTAATACCACAATCACACACAAACCATATTTTAATTGGTGATAAAGTCACAAATAAAGACCCAAATATATCATACCCTTCTTAACACTAGCCTCCCCTGCTCAGACCACAGCATTCCAGAATGTACCAACAATCCCAGTCCACAAAAGAAATGTTCTGCTTCCGATGTAGATAACCAGATTTTTGTTTACTAATCAGTACAATGTAATGCAGTTCTGCACTTTGTGTTTATTGGAGCAAATCAATGATGATGGCAACTCTAAATAAGTGAATAAATGAAAGAGTAAGAGCAGCTAGGGCATGCATCTCAAAGATGTGCCTCCCTTATGTTCACACCCATGCCCCTGCACACAGCAGAGTGTTGAGTACATATATAACAGATGTTCGACAAATGCTCAAGTGATGAAGTTCCTTATGAGTATCTATGGTGGTCTACAATTCACAGAAAATATATGCAGGTGGATCAGCGGACAAAATATAATTTTTTGTGAAACTAGAGAAAAATCTTTTGTGCTATACAAATCTTGTTTTCTTCAAATAATTTTGTAAAGAGTTTGGTAGAGTTCATAATTGCCCATAATTTGCCAAAGCTATAATTCATTTATTGATTAACCCATAAATTGGTTGTCTTCTATTAATGGAGGTTGTAATTCAAGTTAACTGTTTTTAAAAATAGAACTAATTCTAATTTGAAGTCCTAGCTATAGTAATCACACTAAAAAAAGACATCCAAATTAGAAAGGAAGAAGTAAAATTCACTATGTCCAGATGACATGATACTTTATATGCAAAACCTTAAAGACCACCAAAAAAGTCCATCAGAATAAATGAATTCAGCAAAGTTGGAAGATACAAAATTAATATACAGAAATCAGTTGCATTTTTATGTTGTTTCTATGCACAACTAATTATCAGAAAGAAAAATAAAAAAATGCCATTTGCAACTCCATCAAAAAAAATAAAATATCAGGTAATAAATTTAACCAGTGAGACACTGAAGACAGAAACTAAAGAAGACCCAAATGAATGGAACGATATACAGTGTTCATGAATTGAAAGAGTTAGTATCATGAAAACGTCCATACTACCCAAAGCAATCTACAGAGTCAGTGAAATTCCCACCAAAATACCAACGGTATGTTTCACTGACTGTAGAAGAATGGGGACAGACTCATAGATGGAGAGCAGATGATGGCTAGTGGGGGAGGGTGAGGGTAGGGGTGGAGGGATGGAGCAAAAAGGAAAAAGGACTATGGACCTAAACAACAGTGTGGTGATTGCTGTGGGGAGGCGACCTAAGGGGACTAAATGGCAATGGGAAAAAAAATACAGTAACAATTAAATTTAAAAAAAACAAAGAAAAATAACCTTCAAATATATACAGAAGGACAAAAGACTCCAAATAACCAAAGCAATCTTGAGAAAGGAGAACAAAGTTGGAGGTCTCATACTCCTGGATTTCAATCTATATTATAAAACTGTAATAGTCAAACAGCATGGCACTGGAACACAAACAGACACAAAGATCAACAGAATGGAATAGGAAGCCCAGGTATTAATCCATGCTTATATGGTCAATTAACCTGAGACAGTGGATGCAGGAATATGCAATTGGCAAAAGACAGTCACTTCAATAAATAGTGTTGGGAAAACAGGACGGATAAATGCAAAAAGTAAAATTGAGCTGGACCACGTTCTTACATCATATATAAAAATAAACTCAACATGGATTAAAGACTTACATGTAAGACCTGAAACCATAAAACTCCTAAAAGACAACATTGGCCACAAAGTCTATGAGGTCAGTCTTAGAAATATTTTTTTGATATGTCTCCTAGGAAAAGGGCAATAACAGCAAAAATAAACAAATGGGACTATATCAAACTAAAACGTTTCTGCACAGCAAAGAAAAATATCAACAAAACCAAAAGGCAACTTGCTGAAAGGAAGAAGATATTTGCAAATCACATATCTAATAAAGGGCTTATATCCAAAATATATAAAGTGCTCATACAACTCAACATCAAAAAATCATATTTTTTTAATGTGCAAAGTACCTGAACAGACATTAAAAAAAAAAAAAAAACATATGGATGGACAACAGATGCAGGAAAGGATGCTCAACATTACTAATCATCAGGAAAATGCAAATCAAAACCACAATAAGATACTACTCCACACCTGTCATAATGGCTATTATAGAAAAAACAACAAATAACAAGTATTAGTAAGGACATGAAGAAGAGGGAACCCTGCACACTGCTGGAAGGCATGTCAGTTGGTGCAGCCACTGTGGAAATCAGTACAGAACTGCTGCATGACCCCGCAACTCCACTGTGGGGTATTTACCTGAAGAAAATGAGAACACTAACGCTGAGAAAGACGTATGCGCCCCCATGGTCACTGCAGCACTGTATCCAACAGCCAAGGTGTGGAGTCAGCCTACATGTCCATCAGTTCATGAAAGGACAAAGGTGTGGTATATGCAATGGACTATTTCTCAGCCATAAAAAAGAATGAAATCTTGCCATTTATGGAAACACAGAAGAACCTCCAGGGCATTATGCAAGTGAAGAAAGTCAGAAAGAGTAAAACAATGCTGTATGATTTGAACTTATGTGTGGAATCTAAAACAAAACAAAACCAAACCAAACAAACAAACAAAACAGAAACAGACTCACAGATACAGAGAAAAAACGGATAGTTTCCAGCAGTGGGGGGAGGAGGGGAAATGTGGAGGTCAAAAAAGGTAAAGGGGATTGGATTGAGAGGTACAAACTTTTAGTTATAAAGTAAGTCACGGGGAGGTAATGTACAGCATAGAAAATACACTCAATAATATAATAAAGAAACTAATTATAGAATCAGCACTATCTTTACATTTCATTTTCTATTGCTTGCAAACTCGGGGATACTACTGATCCTATTAACAATTGCTGTTTCTAGAATAACAACTACGTGTCAAACATTATGTATACGGGATACTTGACATCAGTTACTGCTTTTAATTCTCCCAACACTCTTCATTAAATATTACTGTGATTCATACTTTACATGTCAGGAAGCCCAAGGATCGGGGACACTGAGCCACCTGCCCAAAGTGAAACAGCTGGGTCAAGTGAAAAACAGAGGTCTGAACCCCAGGTCTATCCGACTACACAGCCCCAATCTTTGTGACACTCAGTTTCATTCAGGTAAGTGTGTAGGCCCACACATGATCATTTTCTCATGTGTAATTCTGGGGGGAAAAGTGTCACATCACAAAGATTTTTTTGTGAGGACTGAACAAGGTGACATAAGCCAAGTGAAAAACAACATCAGTTCACACTTCCCCTACTCCCTTTTTCTTCTCCTTGGTGAGAAGGTGGTAGGAAATAACAGCCAGATGGATCCAACATCCTGCACTTAAGGTAACTGATGATGCTGCCACTGGCTTGGAGGTAAGAATGATATTCTTCACTGGGAAACAGTGTCTGGATTGAAAAGGCTTACCCTTCTTTATTACCAGATTAAACTGGTAATGAGAATTCCAAATATTCGACTGTTCATAGGAAAGAGGGTCACTAGTACAAGCCGCACTATAGTGATCTCTCTTAGTGTGCTTGCTTACACTGAAATACATCACAGCAGATATACAGGCAAATGCAGACTGGCAAAAAATTAGTCAAGTGTGTTTTTCACATCAGTTTCCTAATACAAAATGCTTTAGGAGAACAAAAATCCTGAGGATTCATGTTCCTGCATAAAAACAGACCTGAAAAATGGGATGAAAAGATAAATGTTTATTATACTGTCAAATGCTATAATTATAAAAAAGGGCATTAACATCTACCATAAGAAAGAAATAACAGGCAGAAGAAATTGAGTTATCAAACGCTGCTGGAATATAAGTTCCTACAAATGTATTTTTTATTTATAGTTACATTTACAACCACCTGTCATCACAGATTACGTGGTACGTAAGCCATTTGGCATTAGGGCCTTATGAAAAACAAATCACTCGTGTGTGTACTATCTACAGCACAGAAACGGCCCGGCAGTCAGTGTAGTTATTGGAGAAGAAGAGGTTATGGAGGTGGTTGTTTAGCCAGGTAAATCACATTATTAATAGTTTAAAATAGTGTGCACAGGAAAAACCCTGGCCTCCCATGTTAAAAAGAGAACTATCCATTTTTCACTTGAAATTATAGGTATTGTCATTAAATTTCTGGCGGTAATAACACAGGATTTCCTGAGACAACTGCGACTTGCCCAATAATTAAATCCTTGGTGCCAAGCTTAGACTTGGGCATGTCTTTCTCAGTCCTGTCCCTGTAATTAGAGGGTGACGGCACTTTCTGTGCCAATCAAGGGGGCGCTGGGAAGAGTCCTAATGGAAAAGGAACAGATCTTCTCTAACTGCGTGGCTATGAGGAAGCATCAAGAAAGCATTTCACTGCGACATTGCTGCACAGAAAGTGTTTCACAAACGCGGACTTCTCCATGAAAAAGCTCACTTGAATGAAGCCCCTCGAGTAGCTAGTACCTTTCAGCATGTCCAGGACCTACAGGACACAGGGCTACGGTGGCACAGGACAGGCTCAGTTTCAAGGTGAGGAATTAAAATAACAGCTTACTTTAGATTAGCTCTTGATGAGGGTAACAGCCTCTCCTAGGTTAGGATTCAGCTTGTCTTAACAATTGATAGCGGTGGGTGGAGGATGCCAGGCATCTTTCAAAGGATGAGACAAAGAAAGACTTGTATCCAGTACAAATTTCAGATGTCCCACTGAACATTCATTTAGAGGGAAAATGTGCTTTAAAACTTACTGAGCCTAGAATCTAACAGCTTTGTACATATAAATTCCCAAAATATTTCATAAGGTTTTAATATGATGTATTTTTTCCATGAATCTGACAACTATAAAAGCCAAAACAGATCATGCTTGGTCAGAACTTTCTAAGAATTGTTCACCGTTTTCTAGGGTCTGAATGTTTGTACCCCACAAATTCCTAGGTTGAAACCTAGTCCCCAATATGATGACATGAGGGGGAAGCACCTGTGGAAGGCAGAGCTCTCACCAGCGGGGTGAGCGCCCTTATGAGAGAGACCCACAAGGCTCCCTTCCCCCGTGTGAAAAGAGAGACGGAAGACAGCCAACTGGCAACTTGTCAACTGGCAAGCTGGCTCTCTCACCAGACACTGAATCTGCCAGGACCTTGATCTTGGACTTCTCAGCCTCCAGCACCGAGAGACAAACATTCCTGCTGTTTGTCAGCCACCCAGGCTATGGAACTCTGTGACAGCAGGCCCAATGGACTAAGACACCACGTCACCAATCACGGCAATGCTTCCAGGGACGGAGGACACAAACAGACGTCTTCTATCTGTCTGCATTTGTATCTGTCGCATCCATGGTGACTCCACTCAGCTGTGAGAATCTATTTTCATTCTCTTTGGCCATAATAGAGGAGTGTACCAGTACTGATATAATGAGTAAAACACATAGTACTCATTCCTTTTACTCATTCTATGTTATAATTAAGGTATTATGTTTATGCTTTAAAAATGAGTATAACAAATTCTCTCTAGAGAGTAAAGAAAGGGGCCCTGACTGGTATAGCTCAGTGGACTGAGTGCCGGCCTGCGAACCAATGGGTCTCGGATTCAATTTCCAGTGAGGGCACATGCCTAGGTTGTTGGCCAGGTCCCCAGTAGAGGGCACGTGAGAGGCAACCACACAATGATGTTTTTCTCCCTCTCTTTCCCCCTCCCTTCCTCTCTCTCTAGAAATAAATAAATAAATAAAATCTTTAAACAAGAGAGCAAAAGGAATACTACAAAATATTCATTATACAAAGGCAAAGGATAGGACAGAGTAGAAAACTATCGCTTTAAAATTTCCAGACACCTAAAATAAAAATCCAGCACTTCTGGTTCATTTATTTATCCATTTATTTATTTATTTTTGGTTACTTGCATACTTGGAGGATTTACATTTACATCAGAAAAAGCACCAATTCCCTGCTGACATTTTTCTATCAACCACAATCTTTGTGGCTACCAATGCCTTCACTTTTATTTTCTTTCTATATTTCACTTTATCTTCCCTGCGTGTTTCTAGCAATAAAGCTTTTAACATTTCAGAAGGCCAGGTGGCGCCCCAGCACTCCCTGCCTCAGTAAGCCAACAAGTCCCAGGCACCTCTGGGGCGGGGTCGCGCTTTGCCCCTCCAAAGGCTGTGAAAATCTCTCTGTCTTCTCTCCGGCGTTTCTACTGGAACAGCTGACCAAACAGTCAAATCAGGATGAATCTGAATTCTCAATGCCATCAAATGTATTCTTTCTTGATGTATATGGGGTGTTCCTTTGATTTCACAGGAGACATTCAGAAATCTAAACTACCTGAGGTCTCGCAGTCTTTTCGTTTCAACGTGGTAACTTTGTGTTAATTAGAGCCCAAACCAAACCAAGCAATAAAAGACCCACCCCAACTCAACCTTCCCATTGGTGATATGCCCCCTGTCACACACAAGTTTATCATCGGTCGTTTTCAGGGTAAGCATCCCTTCATTTTCTCAGAGGAAACTTAAAAACACTGTTCCCAGGTATAGTATGATCTCTCTACTAACGACACGGAATTTCATCCTGCCCTCATACATTCTGTTGGCTGCTCTCAGCACGGAAGACTGACGCCCAAAGGCACAGAGTCCCAATGCTGGGGCCTAGGGATATGCTTTCATCCCACCCTTGTGAGAGAACAAGGGTGGGAGGGAGAGGATGCCTGGCCCCAAACCCATGATTCACTATTCTGCCAAGGACATAAAAGAGAAACAGAAGCGGGCAGGAGACAATCCACTGCCTCAGGCCTAACGGGGGCCTTGAGAGACCCCAGTGGTTGCTAATCTACAAGCTGGAATCACTTTTTACGTGTCTGCACATTTCATACATGTATCCAAGAAGCAATGATTCAGGTCAGTCAAGTTCAGAACGCACAGCATTCTGCTGGAATACAACAGGATTTTCTTTTCTACCTCAGTCAGCAAGGTATTTGCAGGGTATATTCCACATTGATGCACTACGCTAGAGGCAGTGGGAGACAGAAAAGTCTGAAAGATATGTGAAAGTCCTGAAGAACACGAGGTCCAAGGCAGAGCCAGATATACCCATGTTACTATTCGATAAATTGGACAGTACACAGTATTACAGGTCTATGAGCAAATGATCAGAAAAAGATCAGTGGGAACAGTGTTTATCTAAGTACCATCATGGAGGAAGGGGCATTTGAGCTGGGTCTTACAAAACAGACAGGCAATGAGTAAATAATAAAAGGGTTTTAAATGGTGAAACAATACAATCCTATTTGTGATTTAGGAAGACAGTTCTGGCAGTAAGGTCAACAGTCATTACTTACTCACAATATGATGAAGCTGATAACCTAGTTCCTTTCCTTAAAATTAAACAGCAAAAATCAAAAGACTCTATCACCATTGAACCATACAGCGATGCAAAGTTGTGCTTCACCTGTGCAAGAGATTTTAATTACATGGCAACTATCTACTAGGAACTGTGCAAAATACTAGAGTTAGAAAAAGTGTCCCTCCTCCCTTCCATCAAGCTCCCACTGGAGGGACGGATATAAATCCATGTGATGGGCACCATAAAAACAAAAGATAAGACGAAGTACAATAAAACCCTTAGTCTGGATATCAAAGGAGGTAAACAAGGGGCCAGACGGAGGAAGAGGCATTTGGGGGTCACCAGCGCACATGTGTCAGTCAAGCACTAAGAATGCAGGAGCTTTATCAAGAAGATGTCAAGTGAGAGAAGATGGCGAAGGAGATTGGGGCAGCCGGACCCCACCACTTGGGGGACAGATAGAGGAAGACGAATTGACAAATGAAATAAAATAATTAAGGGGGTCGGGGGAGAATCTAGCCAGCACAAAGCAGTGAAGACTTCTGAAGAAAAGGGGAACTGATTCATTAACAATAAATGCCGTGGAAAGGGCAAGTAAAGTGAAACCTGAGGCAAAGCCATCAGACTTGGCATGGGGTGGGGGGCGGGCAGGCCCAGGGGTCACTTGCCAGAACACTCTCTGTAACAAGAAAGACTGAGCCTGACTGCAGAGGACACGTGGTGTGAAAAGACGCCAAAGCACCAGAGTCCCTGAATCTTGACCGTGAATATTGAAAAATAATGTTTCGATGTAAATAAGATTTTTAAAGAAGTGTGCATGACAAAAAAGAAAAAGACATAAAAACATGAAGGACTGATGAAAGACAAGGTCTTTGATAATGCCATTTCTTTCTAACAACCATTACAACATTCCTAATGATACATGATACGTGTATTTCAACTATGAATTTTAATTTTTATCTTGAGCTTGCAGGTGGCAAGATTTTACTTTTGGCAGTTTGACAGCTATGCTTGAAAGGGTCCCAAGACCTTAGTAGGTATCAGCGAGACAGATGGCCAAAGCACAAAGACATTCTGCATCTTACTTTTTTTCCCTAGATGTCTTTAACACCAAATGGTGTCATTAGAATGTTAAGCTTATTGAGCACTTTACTCCTCGTGCAGAGAGGTGTTTCAAAAGCTCTCTTTACCCCTCTGCACCTGAGGTAAGAGATGACAAAATACCTGTCCACTCCACTAAGGACACACAAAAAGGAAAAAGACAAAATTGGCTTAAAACAAAACTATTTTTAAATAATAATCTTTTAAATCAACACCTTTTTTTGTTAAATAAGTAGTATACAGGAATATGTGGATGGTGGTGGTGACATTTAGAATATTGCCACAAATCAATTTGTTTGTCCTTGTAAAGAAAAGCCTTATTTCCTAAGGCGACAACATAGATGACTAATGCTTTTCACTATATTTTTATAGTCAATAAAATAATCTAATTATTTTGAGGAGTAAAATTATAAGCAGGCAACCTCCAGTGACAATAACATCTATCAGCCCGTGCACCGATAGAAGGGAATTCATAATGCTAGTCTTCAGAATGGCCTAAAATGCAGTAATGACATCACACAAGCGCTAGTTCTTCACACTGTCAGGAATTTAAGAATCCCTGGCATGACAATGACTTACCTAGCTCTTCATTTTCAATGACTTCAAATGTGGCCCAGATTTCACCTTTTGTAGGGATAATATTTTTTATTGCTAATATATCATTAGTTAATTCTTCTGCCTCCATCACTGGAGATATCTGTAAACGAAGCAAGATTTCTTTAGCGTACACATCAGACACAGACGTCGCCTTGTGCTAGGGAGATAATATTTGCCATCCATCATCTTATGATACCCAGAGTTTCTTCTTAGTATGTTTAACTAGCTTTCCTAAGTACACAGAGAAAATAGCCTATTTGCACCTTCTCCATAAAATATATTTCGATGTGAGTGTAAAAAGTTATTACAACATAGACATAGGAAGAAAACTTTTCTTAGTGAACATTTAGATCACTTATAAGGGAAGAATCCACTTATTCACACACACAAAGACCATCATATGATAGCAAATCCCATCATCTTCCCAGGAGTAAAAGCTTTCGCTCATCAGTTCTATAATCAAGAGTTCAAAGTGTCTTGGTTTATTCAGGCTGATGCCTAAATTATACACAGCTGACTGCTGTCTGCCATGCCAAAGAGCCTCAGGGTTTCAGTGATCTGTTGTGTGCCCTGTCATGCCAAGTGACAGATGGTGGGACACCAAAGTACACTGCAGCCAGGACTGGAGGGCGCAGGGCAGCGTCTGCACAGCCAGCCTGGGGCCAGCTCTGCACGAGACCGAAAGCCGCAGGCCACTTCAGAAGCACAAGGCCTTCTTCTGGGGCTTCTGGGATTTCTGGTTGTTTCTTCTTGTTTCTGCTCTTGCCAGTTTGAAATGCATGCTAGCCAGAAGCAACTTGGCTTTCTTCAGTTAGAATTTAGTTATAATATTAAACAAATAAAAGATCTTTTTAAGCATTAGAATAGTCTAACTGCACATTTTCAGTCAAAGTATGCACCTATTGTTTAAATTTCTTAGGAAAAAATGTGCTCACTTTCATTCTTCTTGTCCACTAATTATATTGCACATATATAAATAACTTCAATATATTTCACTCCTTATATAGTCCATCTTTTGAACTTTGTAGAATCCACTACTTTCTTTGGAATACATTAATGAGACATGAAACCCACTGTTTACCATTTAGAAAAGCCCAATAAAGTATAAGATTGAAAGAAAAAAAATACAGTATTTGGGAAAAGCAGAGAACTTTAAGCAGTAGAAATAGTAGTAGATGTTTCATTTCAATGAGGCTGTTCATCTTAATGCCTTTAACATTTTTTAAGTATAGCCTTTCTTAAAATAATAAATTACTGAGAAACCAAATTTGTACAATAGTGAGCAAAGAGTAGGCCCCAGACTGACGTAGGAAAGAAGACCAGAACTCCACTCCTCATCAGAGGAAGAGCTCACAGCCTCTCTCAGGACACCTGGAGCTCCACAAAGGACATTTTGGAAATCATTATTCTAAATAATACATAAATCAGTAGAATGAATATCAGGTTTGGAAATATGATGACCTAGGTTTGAGGTCTGGCCTTAATGATTTTTCAATTCCTAGTTTCTATTCTTACAAACTTGGGACACTGCCTGCTCTGCCTGCCTCCTTGGGTTTCATTACAGCGGAGATAAAGATGTTTGCAAAGCCTTAAGCATTGAGCAAATGTTTACGATTATTTTTGTATAATTTTTCAATGTTTTTAAAGAGAATTTTGAAGGTAAAACTAGACAGTCCGTTGTCTAAAACTGTAAAAATAAAAACTCTGCTCGTGTGTAATAATTTCTGTTACGGCTTCTTTAGTAATAAGATAAAATCAAGCTGAGCAACTAATGTTTAGGTGCAGGCAGACTTAAGTCATGTGCTGGGAACGCCAACTCTGACATTGGAACTGCGCTGGTTCCTCCAGTCCCCTGCTGTCACCGTCACAGGACCAGCACGAGACACATGAGGTGGACAAGGGGTTGCCAGACCAACGCCTACGATCGCAGTTCAGCTCCAGGTTCTAAGGTAATCAGTGCTACGTAGTCAGAATACGCAATTATTAAAAATACATAAATTAACAATTACAATATAGGTTTAGCAAAACTAAAATCCAGAAATATATAATGTTGAGACTGTTTAATCTTGAACTTCAAAAATGGTAAGAAGCTAAAGATGAATTTCTCCTGCACCATCAGAATGCCTGTTCCTCGTACAGAGGCCACACTCCTACTCAGCAGGAATTTGAGATACCACTGTTACTCTCTCTGAGGAAGACTAAGTACCGAATATGGTAGCATGACAAGGATTGTTTTAATTCATGAAAATTATTAATAGTCTTAGGAAAGAAAAGTTACCGAATACTCAAGTAAATTGGTAGACTGGAAGCTCAAGTCTATGACACAAGGGTGGTGGATTAATGATAACCGTAATATTAGTAACAATAGTTATTCAACACTTATGTGCTGAGCGACTTGCTGAGTGTTTTACATGCGTTATCTTCCTGAGTGCTCATATCAATGCTATGATGTAAAAACTATAATTTTTCCTCACTCTACAGGTGAGAAGATACAAGCTCAAACAGTAAATAACTGGCCGAAAAATGCGAACCTAAGAATGGAATGACCACAAATTTAAGCTGAGGTTGTTTTCTAGAACCCATAGGTAGAAAATCCTAACCTTAACCTAAAGCACATGAGATATGCTCTTTCCAAATGACTTTGTAAAAACATGGCATTCCTAGAGGGTATTTTGTTTGAAAAGTCACTCCTGTCTTCATGGTTTGAACTGGACATGTAAAATAAGCTATAAGAAATGATGAAAAATTCAAAACATGTAAATTAATGCTAACACTTGCAATTCCCAAGGGTACTCTTTACAGCCATCTTTAGGACTCACCCGGATTATATTACTGCAGTCCGGTTCCTTCCTTTCTACATACACTTCAATTAACAAATCTCCAGCCTGGGAAACCTAGAAAAGGGCAGATGTGAAGACAGCAAATATAAGTATGTTGTAAGAACACACATATGACACTTAAGACAGGGAGAAAGTCCTAGTCCTAGTTCTAAATATTTTATAATAATGAAATCAGCCAATCTCCCTTTTACCAGAGTGATGACACCCATGTACCAGACATGGGGGATTAAGTACAAGGAATCTACACAAATGTTACATTCAGCAATACCCATCACAGTGAGGCTTTTTAGTCTCTTACTAAAGAGTTCAGAGTCCTCAAACACCCTTATACTCTTACAGAAATAATGAATCTGGCTAGATAAAGGTATGCATGCTATAGCAACAGATGTTCTTACACAAAATAAGGAATGAAACTGATTAATTGTTCTCTATATGCAATATAAACAAGAATTCCATACATAATTCTTCTCTAAGCTACAGTGTAGGCTTGATACCAATAATTAAAAGGGAAAATAGGTCCTGCCAAGTCTTCAGAGAAAATGTGTCTAAAAATTGAATCTGAGGATAAATTAGGTCAGAGTTGTACTACAGAGAAAGAATACTTAGCAAGAAAAAATGAAGGTGAAGTGATAAAATAAGGTAGATAATAAAGGTAAGTTTTTGATTATCTTTAGTCAAGCATTAGTGCTATTTTAGGTCACTATTATAGCTGAGAAGACATACTAAGTGAAGAAGATACAAGCCAGAAAATAAAAAGCATAAGGTAACGTTATGTAGAGGTTGACAGTATAATGTGGAGAAGATTAACACACAACCACACGAATCTATGAAAAATATTTTGAGTAGCTTTTTCTTGAAATTCCCTGAAGTTGTGTAACCACTTAGAAATAGCATCCATCATCCAATTTTTAATAGGGAAAGAATCACTCTGAAGTTAAATTTGCCTCAGAGTAAAGCCTAATGAGTCGAATTGTGGACAAAACATTAAAAATGTACTTTGAAGAAGAGTTCTTAATTATTCCGACACTGTCGTCTTAGAAAAGCTTGGAAAAACGTGTTTCCAATTCTCCTTTCTCACTTTTGATGCTATACAAAAATACTAGGGAAGGAAAAATACAGTTGACATTTTACTTTCCATTGTGGCTGCATAAACAATTCTCCAGGAAGGATACATCTTTAAAAGTGAAACAAGCGAACATCACGGACTTACAGAGTGAAGCCAGAAACGAGCACAGCCGAGCAGTTCAGAGAGGGCAGAGGGGCTGTCAGAGGACTCCAGAGGAGAGCGGGAGGGACAAAGAAACTCTCAAGCAAAAGGACAGATTTTTCTCAACATGTCTATTTCCCTTTCCAATTATTCTATTTTATGGATAACTCTTTCCTTATTTTTACTAATTCTTCATTAGAAAGTATTCAAGACTCGTTTCTTTATTGTAATATGAATATAAAAGATAAAAATGCAGAAGGGTCCTCATGAGTTATGTAAAACAGAGTAAATGATGCCGTCAACAATTATTCGTTGCGCTCACACAATCTCTTCTTTCATGAATGAAACTCTCCCCCCAAAAGCAGGAATCCGAGAGAACTAACTGATAATGAGCCAGTTTTTTTTTTTTTAGTCTTACAGCTAGCTCCCCTGGAGGCTGCATTAATTACTTTGGGTCAAAATGAAGGAAATGCTTCTTCAGGAAATTAGTTTCCCAGGACTGGTACTCAGGGATCAAGGCTCTAGATTAAAAGCCTTTCCTCATCTTCCTATGGAACAAGAGCTGGACGGCTTCTCCAACTAGGAGTGGATCTTTCAGGAATGAGGTCAGTTTAGGGTTTGACTAATAAGGAAGCATTTGCCTCATTCTGAGTTCATCTAATAAACAGAATATATTCGATCCACTTCTATTCCTTACACTGGAACCCTGAATACACTGCAATTCCAGTTACTAAAAGAAGATTTAAGATCAATTTTAAGCAAGTCTAATGAACAGTCATCAAGCACGGAGACGTAGTCAGCTGTACAGTACAACCTGAAGACACAGATCTAGTACTGCTGAAGAAGGCAAGAGAAGCTCTAGAAAAGTCAACTTAAGACATAAATTAGCATATGTTACAAAGACCCCATGGAAACATTATTACTAATGCAATCCTCCAAGACCAGACAAAGTAAAAGCACATAAGAAGTAATTTATACGCTCAAAATCATGATGGACAAAATCACTGGGAAGCCTGAATTTTCAATTTACTCCAGAAGTTTTGGCTTTAAAAGCTTCCTGTGGAAGCCACTGGTATTTTCAATAGTGCTTTTATAAATAAAAACTGATTTTATAGAGGATACTTTGATAAGATTAACACTGATTTTTCCTTCTATATTTTGAAAAATTTACATGAATGAACTTCAGCATTTTGCACATATGCAGCATGCTGCAGAAGTACGCAATGATTTTACCTTGGGTCCCTCTGCCCATTAATTTCACCATGCTTCAAACAGAGATTGAAAATGAACACAACAAATGGCTTTACTTACGATGGAAGTTTTTTTTGTGTTTTGTGGTTTTTTTGAAAAAAATTTAAAATTCTTTGAAGATCTAACTATTACTACTCACTTGAGTGTCTTTCCACTTGGTAATAAAGCTATTTTCTATGTCCATTTGTTTGACTTGGTCTTCTTTAACCTGTTTAAAATATAATTTCGGACATTCTAATAAAATATATGGAGCGATGGTACTCATCCTCACGTAAGTTTCTTTGGGACTTTAAAGACCACCAAGTAACAATAAATGAGAATGGCCATCTTAACCAGTGCAGTCCCACACAGCTGGGGCAGAACTAAAGCCAACAAAACACAGCTTTGTAAAGGTCAGAACACTTCATGACGGCAGCACTTCAGGCCACAGATTCCATCCACAGAAGCCCCTCTGCCAAGGCAGCTTAGTAAGCAAAGGGGCAGATGACTGGCTTGTAGAGTCTGATTAGGTTGAGAGACAAGACTCTTTTCTGAAACTAAAAGATTTATTAAGTGCTCGTGAAATTTCCATTTAAAGTTGGATTTAACAAAATTATGAAGATAATCTTTTCTTTTTTTTAATGAAACAGTACAAACAAAAAAAATAAAGAGAGCATGCAAAGCCACACATTATTTTTTACTACTTCTTTCATTTCTCAGCATTAGAAGTATTGCACGGAAGTTGCTGTTGATCAAAAACAGTGAGCACATATAGAAAGAGATAACAAGGAGACCACAGGGCAGAGAGAATCCGACAACTCTGGTGTCCATTCCTATATCAATTAAGATACACACCATGGTTATCTTATTGTACAAATACAGTTCCTTCCCTGTGTGAAGGAATCTTGTGATCAGCTATTATAAAAATGTAAGAACTTTACAAATAGTACCCTAGTAACATGAACTCATTTGATTTCACCTAGTATGTCTATAGCACTGGAAAACAAGTCATCTGATAAAACACCACTCAGTGGAACGCTGAAAACACTAACTAGCAAAACTGAAATGCTGGAAAGGGTATGGAGCTGGACAGCTAACTGTACCCCTGCGTTTCCTACATCTTCAAACCCTGGCCTCATTTCCTCTATTTTTACTTCTTTGAACTAAGAAGCCATCCTTATTCTAACAGTTTTTTGATGAGACATGAAAATATTAACTTCATAAAAATAGCAAATCGTAAAGTTAAATAATTAGAACACAGATGACTTAGTAAAAAACACAGAATCATATTTTAGAATTTTCATTTTTTTCCCACTCAGTACACAGTGAAAAGAAAACAGGAAAATGCTCTCAAATGCAGAATTTAACAGTCTGGCATTTATTACTGAATTTGTAAATTCATAATTTCACACCTCTAAGTACACATACTGAGGAGACAAATACATAAAAACACTATAAATAGAAATATTCTGTCCAACAGACACCAGATGGTAAAAAAGCTTTAAAGCCAGCCAGATTTACAAAGCTAGTTATATCTAAAAAAATCAAAGATAAAATATAACTATCCTTTATTTTAAAATATTCATAAAGATCTGAATAAAAAGCATCATAAAATATGTGTTTTTGTTTGCAAACTAACAATACTGTTTTAACAAGAACAAGATAGAAAATATTTACCTCAAATATTGCAACATAATTATTAATTAGGTCCTCGATCACATTCACTTCTTCACTGGTTTGTCCCCTAGTTTGAAACAAACAGGATGAAAAGACCAAGGCCAAATTATGGGCGTTCATGTGATTGATTTCCGAGCATTTCTGAACCCTGTTAAAGAAGAGCACAGCTCGTTACAACACACTGCTATCTGAAAATTTGATAGGACTCTAAGTTATAACATTCATTTATCATTTTTAACATATATTGAAGGTCTCAGATATAAAAGGTGCAGTCGTGATTTAAAGATAAACACACAGTTCTTTCTTCCAAGTAGCTAACAGTTCAGCACATAAGAAAAGACTACTACTGTTAATGATATTACTACAAGTTACAAAGGAGTCGTTGAGTGCTGATTTACAGGAACGCACTGTATCCAAATATTTCCAGATAATGGGACAACCTATGGTTACGGCACAAAGGTATGCCTGCAGAATACCTGTAGGACTGAAGCATAAGTGAAGGGGAGAAAGTGGGTGATAGGTGAGTAAGAAACAAGGCAAAAAGAAGGAATCAGGGGGCACATAGTGGAGAGCTCCAAATTCCAGGGCTGGGCTGAATGTTCCAGAAACTGCATTATCAAGTGAGAAAATACCTGGCGGCTATGTTGGTATGTTTATTTAAAATAGAACATTAGCTCTCAAAAAGCAAACACAATTGGGTATTTAAAAATTTAAACATACAACTACACTTTTCTGGAATATAACTAAGAAATGCTTCTTATAACAAACAGAAATAAACAAATCAATTCTCCCGATCAGTGGACTACTCTTGGATCTTATAAAGAACATTTAATGTAGTCACAAAAGGAAGTTCAAAGAGATTAAAATTTAAAAAAAAACTACAGCCATCACTGTAATGAAAGAAAATTTATGTGGATAAAAATGCATGAGATGAGAACATTAAGTGATATACACGGAAGTATCTACTAACGCTCTCTATTTGACACTGGCTGTACACATTGCAGACCCTTAATTGCTTAATTACATTTGCCAACTTTTGGGACACATACTAAACAAGGGAGACCAGTTCCACCAAAAGCATAAAACAAGGTTAAGGTAGGTACACTTTCTGCAAGAACGAAGATTCTAGTAGGTATAAGAAAAAGTGAGTAAACATGACAGCAATATATATAAGAAACAATAAAATGCCAAATTGCATAGCAGAGATGGAGTAAGTGCATTCGTTCTATTGATTTACAAGATGCACCAGGAATTACAAATTGATAGAGAAGAATGTAATAACTGTGGACACCCCTCTCAAAGCCACTTCTGTACTCTGATCACAGCTGTGAACACCTGGAAAATTTATCTGCATGTCTGACTCTGTCCCTAGAATCAAAGCATCTCACAGTTGGAGACTTGCTTTAAGCACGCTGTAGTTCATAATAAATATCTGGTGAATGGAATTAAGGGAATGTTAGTCATGGAGGAAGTAATCATTTTTCTTCTAGGGCAAAGATGGAATTAAACGCTAAATCAACTTGACCTTATCCAAACTGACCTCAAACTTTTGATGATACTATCAAACATTCTCACCTTGCTTGAGACTTCCCCCTGCAAAAGCATTTTCCTTTGGTACTTACTCTTTCTCTTTACTCTCTGTAGCTGCCTTCATCTGTGCCTGAAGTATGTACAATACATACGGTATTTTCCTTTTCTCCCTTTACCCCTCAGCCCCCACAGGTTAGCACTCCCCAGGGTTCCTTACTCAGCTGCTCAGCCTCTCCTCACTCAGGCCTGCATCGGAAGCCCAAGGAAACTGTTTCCTAATTAGTTCCTCCACCTCTGTTCCAACCTCTTCCGGACCCATCCCACTATGGGGCTTATTATCCTGAAACAGATTTAATCAGTCACTCCCTATCACTTAAAGGAACAAAATCCAAATGTTTTTGCACGATTGACAGAGCCTTTCACAACTTCCTGCCAGACAACTGCAGACCAGCTCGTCTCCTAGCACACCCATTTCCTAGAAAGTATCCTTCACTCATTTTTTATGCTTGTCATTATTTCATCCCCTGAATTGCACATGTCTGTTTCAATCTGAAGCATCCCCTGGACCTCCACACACAATGAATGACTCAATTCCTCCTCTAAAAGTTCATTTCTTGTGCTGAGTGTCTATGTACTAAAAACCCATCCCAATGATGCTGCGCTTCCTTAAAAAACAAGATGCCCCACCGCACCCAGGAGCGTTCACTGTGCCATCCCAGACTCCCTAGTGCTGAGTTTGGGACCTGCAAATTTAAGACTATTTTTGTAATTCATGTATGATTACCAAATATTTCTGTTCACATGGACTCTGAGTAGGCATTGTCTTGTACACAACAGAAGCTAAAATATATATGTTGAAGAAGGGAGGGAGGAAAGGTGGGAAGGAACTTATCTCAAATTCAAATCTGAATTAAGAATAATAAGAATAATTATGTGTAACTCAATGTTTAAAATGTTAGTAAATTGTAGCAGCCTGGTCACTATTACAATTTTTGAAGGAAAAAAAAATCTGTCCCAATGTCTCATAGGCTTTGAGATAGGACCATACAGACTGTACAGTGCATTTATATGGTGCAATGTGAAAGTAAGTTTTATAGTAATGGAGTTTACATGCATGGGAAATAGTGGCTAGAAAAGACGAAAAGAAAAGATAAATTGTTGAGGATTTCTGAATACAAACTCCAAATGAAGAACTCTGAGCAGAATTCAGCTTCTTCGAAATTTATTTAAGGGAGTTTTACACCCATGCAGGAAGCTACAACAATCTATTTCTTCAGGGTGATTTACACTTAGTAACGTCTTTGAGATAATTTTCACTGATAGCAATATAAAAGATTATTCTCAAACATCCTCATCCTTCAGGTATCATTTCTCAAGCCACCATTATATTCCTCCTACTCTCCTCAATGCAGAAGACTACCTGCCCTGACGTGGAAAATGTTTTTGACTTTTAAAATCTCATTTGATCAACAGCCTGACACCAGCACTAATTAGAATTGGGTTAGATATAAATTGATAATGAAGAAATGAGAGTCTACGTAGAGCCCATCATGAGACAATGCCAGGTTCGCGGACTGACTCCTGCTAAAGAGCTCTGGCCACTGCACTTTCCTCCCTTCTCCAGCTTCCCTTTTAAATCAGTTTTCAAATTCTTGCTTATGCACTTCAGGATGCTGTACAAGATTACTTTCAATTCATTTAAGAAACTCTCCAGTTTGTATGCTCTGGACCTATAATGCTATTTATTTAAAATGCATCATAATTACAGAAAGAGACACCGAAGTGATAGTTTAATGGGAATTTCACTTTGAAACCATCCTTAAGATATAGTGAAAGATCTGTGGTCACAGGTAGAAGGTTAACCACAGCACTTTAAATTCAGGATATAATGACTTATCAAGGGTCATGTTTGAAATAAACTAGAAAATTCATGAATCCACCCACCTGTAAAGGTGTTCAATTATAGCTGCCAATGTTGCTCGGTTGACCCCTGAAAGACTACGTATAAATGTTCCATATTTTTTAATTCTTTCCTTGTCATCCTGGGTATCTAGAGGTTAAAAAACAACAACTTTAGGCTGAAAATAATCATCTGTATTACAAATTTACCATTTAACATTATTATAAAACAATATTCACAGCTGCATTTTACTGAGTGATACAATCAAGATTCAATACAAAAATATTCAAACTTCTGTAATTCCAGAAAAATATTTACATAAACATTCCATGGCTACATGCTATAGTTCTTATACTTCATAATTAAAAATAAGCACTGTCAAAGCCCAGGGTTGTATTTTATCTTCTACTTTATGGACCATAGGACTTCACCTAATAGGAATATTCAATTAATAACTCCAAGTGGAGTGAAAATTGAAGAGATAAGCCAAAAGTACTTTAATTCTGGCTATGGAAGGATTTCATTATTTGTATTTGAAAATGACATTTCTGTTCCTTTTCCCTTGTGAAATCATAAAAATCTTTCCCAAAGTAAAGCTATGAACTGGGAGCTAGGGACTGTGCCATGGACTGTGCATCGCCCAGCAGACGCCCGCATATAGACGAAACTGCACCAGCCCTGGCATCTTCAACTCTGGAACAGGAAGGGGGCAAGAGAAGAAGTCATGCGCAGGCCCTGAGGACTACGAAACTGACTTAGAGGAGAATGAACCCTCTGCCTTAGTCGTGGGCAGAACTTGGCTAGTCACAGAGAAGAGGTCAAGAATTACCTTCTACTCTCCTAACCCCAGGAAGTCAAATACTTGGAGAAATGAGACACAGGAACCTCTCGAGTTCTAGTTCCCAGGAGAAGTGTAGTGGTGGTTTGGTTTAACCTACTAATTCACAGAGGAAATAAAAGACCTTTCTTCAAATAAATTAACTTCTGCTGACTTTGTAGCTCAAGGGGATGGCATACAAGGGTTGGTAAAAGCAGGTTTCCAGTTGCCCGTATGGAAAAAACACAGGCGGGTTATGATTATTACAACTGCTTTATTAACTTAAAAGAATGTCACAATGCAACCATAAACCTACTTTTGCCCACCCCTGTACATTTTCTCTCAATCCCCAACTACTTTTGGAAACAAGACTTTTTCATTTTCTGTTTAGCCCTACCTATTCTATTCAAAAAAGCGAGCAGCACATCAATGATTCTTTAAAAGTACAAGGGCAAAATACAAAGGGCATTAGGATCCTTAGGGAAGTAAGAAACACTGTGACACATTTTTGAAATACACTCCTATTCAAAACTGCAACTGAAAGCCCTTTTTTATGGACTTAGCCTGCACAGAGATCCATAAAAGTAAACAATGTCATATTGACATGTCGGCGCTGGCAGATGAGTAGCTCTCTAAAAGCAAGAAGGGCAAACGCCCGAATTATATTCAGAGATTATACTGCAAATGAATTAAGAACTACCTATTACCCCTTGAGTAATCCAAACATTTACCCTCATGTCACGCAGTTTCTAACTGTAGAAGTGATCGTATCTATTCAATAAAAAGTAATTACTACTACACTTAAAACAAGTCACGCTCATATAGCCTATTTTCACAAACATATAAAAACACAGTACACGACATTTTCAAAATAAAGCTTAAATAAATAAAAAGTAAAGTATAAGATACACTTCAGGTCACACAGAAAATATAATGAACTACTCAACTGGCCACAGTCATAAGACAATTTAACAGTGTTCTCAGAAGAGAACATCTACGGTCTGAACAGGCGCTACGTCACTGTGAGGCCCTCTTCGCATGGGATGCACAGCGCCAGAGAGAACTCTCCTGTGAGGTCACCAGGAGAGTCCTGGTTTAGCCTTGTCAGACCTAACACAGGCCACTTCTGAAAGGTCAGGGTGAGAGCTATATTGGATTTAAAAGCAAAGGGCTGTCAGGCTATTTGACTCAGGATTCAAAGCCTTCCCCAGGTCAACTCTCAGAGAATCGCATCCAAGGGACAGGTGAATACATTCCTCTGTAACACACACGGACACTTCCCAAACGCCTCCTCCTCACAGAACAACGTTCAGGAGATCTTTGTCACTGAACAGGAAATTTTAGCAAAAGCATATTTGTCACAGATTTTTGATGACTAATTTTAAGACAAACTGTCTCTATAAAATAGATACTATAACTTCATAAATTTCAATAAAATCTTTTTAAAACAAAAATGAGGATGGCAAGTGTTTAAAGAGATGTATCATCTAATTCCATATTTTATATCCCAGAAAATTATACAATCAACTCTTATTGTTATTTGAGGAAAATCGGGAAGCAAATAAAAGATTTCTGAATTAGGTAAATAGTGAAAAGCTTTATGTTAATAACAATACTACTCTCTTCTGGTTGGCACTTACTAATAAGGGACATTCTTATGGTAATTGTTCAAATTGTGGATGTTCTGTGATATCATTTCAAAATTAATCCCTTCAAATATTATATTTCTATTTTAAAATAAACAAGTTTTTCAAAGGAAAATACCATTTTTCAACAGAGGAATATTGTCAAATTTTAAGGTCATTCCTTGCCCCCCCCCCAAAAAAATCTTAAAATAGATTACATGTGCAAAAAAGAAATACATTAGTAAATTATGGCACAATTGCATAATAAAAATAAAAAATAAAAACTGGCCCTGGCTGGTGTAGCTCAGTGGATTGAGCGTAGGCTGCAAACCAAAGCATCGCGGGTTCAATTCCCAGTCAGGGCACATGCCTGGGTTGCAGGCCACGGCCCCCAGCAAACCGCACATTGATGTTTCTCTCTCTCTCTTTCTCCCTCCCTTCCCTCTCTAAAAATAAAAATAAATAAAATATTAAAAAAGAAAAGAATCTTTGAAAAAAATCTGTGAAATTTAAAAAATAAATAAATATAAAAAATAAAAACTGAAGAAAATGAAGATTGAAAAACCATCACTTTGAAAGCACTGAAAATACATGGAAAACATTTGAGATTTCTTTTTTAAAATATATTTTATTGATTACACTATTACAGTTGTCCCATTTTCTTCCCCTTTATTCCCTCCACCCTGCACTACTCCTCCCACCTGCATTCCCCCCCTTTAGTTCATGTCCATGGGTCATACATGTAAGTTGTTTGGCTTCTACATTTCCTGTACTATTGTCAACCTCCCCATTTATTTTGTACCTATTATTTATGCTTCTTCCCTGCACCTTTTCCCCCATTCTCCACCCTCCCCCTCCCCGCTGATAACCCTCCATGTGATCTCCACTTCTGTGATTCTGTTCTTGTTCTAGTTGTCTGCTTGTTTCTGTTTTCTTTTTACGTTCGGTTATTGATAGTTGTGAGTTTATTGTCATTTTACTATTCATAGTTTTTTATCTTCTTTTCTTTAGGTAAATCCCTTTAACATTTCATATAATAAGGGCTTGGTGATGATGAAGTCCTTTACCTTGACCTTATCTGGGAAGAACTTTATCTGCCCTGCCATTCTAAATGATAGCTTTGTTGGATAGAGTAATCTTGGATATAGGTCCTTGCCTTTCAGGACTTGGAATATTTCTTTCCAGCCCCTTCTTGCCTGCAAGGTTTAAGAATCTGCTGATAGTCTTAAGGGAACTCCTTTGTAGGTAACTGTCTCCTTTTCTCTTGCTGCTTTTAAGATTCTCTCCTTATTTTTAATCTTGGGTAATGTAATTATGATGTTCCTTGGTGTGTTCCTCATTGGGTCCAACTTCTTTGGGGCTGTGTTTCCTGAACTTCCTGGATGTCTATTTCCTTTGCCAGAGTAGGGAAATGCTCTTTCATTATGTTTTCAAATCAGTTTTCCATTTTTTGCTCTTCCTCTTCTTCTGGCGCCCCCATGATTCAGATATTGGAATGTTTAAAGTTGTCCTGGAGATTCCTAAGCCTCTCAATTTTCTGAATTCTTATTTCTTCATTCTGTTCTAGATGAATGTTTATTTTTTTCCTTCTGCTCCAAATTGTTAACTTGAGTCCTGATTTCCTTCACCTTTACTGTTGGTTTCCTGTACATTTCTCTTCATTTCACTTTGCATAGCCTTCATTTTTTCCTCCATTTTTCAACCATACTCAATCATTTCTGTGAGCATCCTGATTACCAGTGTTTTGAACTCTGCATCTGACAGGTTGGCTATCTCTTTGTCGTTTAGTTCTATTTTGGGCACTTTGATCTGTTCTTTCATTAGGAATACACACACACACACACACACACACACACACACACACACACAGGTCTCTGCACAGCTGTTACGATATAAGGGGCAGAGCCTTAGGTATTCACCAGGGAAGAGCAACCCACATGGCTGCGTTGTGGTGCTGCATGTGGGGGAGGGGTCCGAGAGGGAACAGTGCCGCTGGCTCAGCTCTCGGCCAGCTTTCAGTCACTGGCTCTGCTACCCACAAGCAAATTGGGCCCTTCTGCTGCTGATTCCTGGGTGGGTGGGCTTGTGCAGTTCTAAGACTCTGTGGGTCTTTCCAAGGAACTCTCCTGTGAGGCTGGGAGTTTCTGCTGCTGTGGCAACTCCCACAGGTTTTTTTCAGCCAGAGGTTTGAGCCTTTATTTCCCCACACTAGAACCTTGGGTTGTGTGGTCTGTCTCACTCCCCAGTTCTTCCTTCCAGTTTATCCACATGCAAATGTGGGACCACCAGTCCACCAGCCACCACCTCACCTGCCCCCATCCCCCAGCTGCCGCCTCACCATGAGTCCTCTCTACCCTGGCTGCCCTTCTCTGCTCTTCCCACTGGTCTGGATGAATGTTTCTTCTTTAACTCCTTGGTTGTTGTACTTCCAAACAGTCCAATTTGGGGGCAACTCTGGCTGTTTTTTGTTTTTAAATTTGTTGATGTCTTTCTTTTGGTTATGTGAGGAGGTACAATGTATATACCTATGCCTCCATCTTGGCCGTAAGTCAAAAGGAGTTGTTTTAAATTAAGGATATAAACACAGGCTTACTAAAGTCATTTTGGCCAAATTAGTCATTTAATAAACTACTTTTCCAGGATCATTTCTTAAATATTCATTAAACACACTCTGGAGGAAATAAAGAGTAAAAACTTGTCATTATATACTCCAAACAGGAAAAATAAATGATGGAGGAAAGCAAAAAGAGCCATGTAGGAAATCTTACAGAACTGATCTTGTAGTAAACCTTTTATTTTAATCTTAATGAGAAATTAATAGCATATGTGGACCTGACCATCATACTTCCTAAGTTCAAACTGAGTAAGAACTAATATATCCACTGGAAGCTAAGTATATATAACACTGCTTAGCAATTATTACTCTAAATTTCTTTTTAGGTAGATATAAACAACAATTGATATTTACGCAATATCTCTTCTGAGCCATACGTATATTTTCCCCTTCAATTACATTTTCAGATTATCAAAGAAGAGTTTTAAAAACCTAATTACCCAATTTCAAGGCAAGCATTCATGGCAGCCTACACTACGTGTGTTACCTAGAGCAGAGATCCAGTACGGATAGAGCTCCTTAGTAAGCAGCGCGTCGTCAATGTCAGCCAGAAACCTCTTCAACACGCCCGTCACATCTTCCAGCTGATGTTTTCCAGCTCTCAATTTGAAGCTTCGTGCGTCTTTTTTGAAGCTTTCCAGGAGTTCACATACACGCACAGAATCGCCATTCTTTTGATAGATGTATTTACACCCTAAACCTTTGTTAAAAAAAAAAAAAAGGTTATATGAAAAAAAATCTAAAATCAAAATCCACTTTGGTATCTTCAAAATTGAACAAATGTTTGCACTGGAATGATGAGCAAGACAAAACTATTATCTAAGCGCTGATGTAATAAACATGTATGAGGGGAAAAGGCCTGCTCCCCTAATTTTAGTATTCACAGTGTAAACCTGATCAAATACTCCATTCTCAGCTTTTAGCAAGACCCTGGTCAGCCCTTCCCCCACTCCTTCCCAGTATCTTTTTCAATTGTCCTTGTATAGCAACTGCCCTGTCTTCACTTGGTCCCCTGGAATACAAACTTGCCTCCAGTTTCACTGACAAAAGTGAGCCTCTCTCGTACACACTTCCTCAACCCTCTGCCCTCATGTTTCTGTACTAATGTCTGCCTGTTCCCACCTTGACCTTTTTCTGGAGTTGCATTTCCTTTTTTTTTTTTTTTTTTTACAAAGTTACTGATTCACCGAGTGCCCATATAAAATGAGAGAAAGAGTAGTGGTGAGGATAAGCAGGAGCAATGATGATGATGGCAACAAAATCGATGACAGAAAAACACAAATCCTCCCTTGCTCCCCAGTCTCTTGCTTCTCTTCCTCCCAAAACTGAGCCCAGTTTCCTATATTTCCTGTTTCTCCCATCTCACATCCCTGTTAATGCTTTAACCACACATTCTATGCCTACTTCCCACTCTGTTAGGACAACCTTCATCAAGAATATCAATGACTACTATTTTCTAGATGCTATTCAGTTTTTATCTAATGAGAATCCTCTGCAGTGTTTGACACTCCACATGAGTCCCCATTAAAATTATTTTAACCTCATGGTTTTCATGGCATCATGATGTCACAGCCATCCCCCACCCTCCTCGATGGCTATTCTGCCAGTCTTCTATTTCTTTTGCTCATCTAGTATATACTGGTGATTCCAAGAATCTAACCTCAATTCTCCTCACTCCCCACTCCCCCACAATACTCTCTGGGTAAACCCACCCAACCTCAACAACTGCTTACAAATATTGGGTTGCCCAAAATGTTTGTTTAGGTTTTTTTTTTTTTCAATAAAGACACATTTTTCATTTTCACCAGTAACTTTACTGATCTGGATATTTTGAGTGTGTTAGCTATTTCCCATGATTGGCTTCTAGTGGGTAGAGGCCAAGGGTGCCACTAAATATCTTGCAATGCTAAGACAGCCCCACAGCAAAGAATTATTTGGCAACAATGTCAATAGTACCAACAAACTTTGCAAACCACTTTTGACATGTTCGATCAGTCACAGCACCTTCTCCATACAGTGAACAAATCTTTTTTTTGCGTTCCAGTTGCAGTTTTACCTTTCTTGCAATAAAAATACGTAATATGCCAAAAATGTTGTGTATTTCCAATATTAAAACGACTGCACAAAATTCAGCAATTTTGATAGCTTTTTTAATATACACTGATATGACAGCTGTCACAATACAATCTAACAAAATTGTTTCGAATGAAGTTAAAGACAACTAAGCCCTACTAGAGCCATCCTATGGGAAAAACTAAATGAACATGACCTTTTTGGCCAACCCAACGCTTTCTATCCAGGTTTTAAGATTTCAAGCACATGTAAATACATTTTAATAAACATATACCATATATACATAGCAAATATCATACTTATACATGTAGACAAATCAAAATAACCTCGAAGAAATTAATTCCTCTACCCCGTTCACTACTTCACCTCCCAATCTCAATATGCTCCGTTTCCTTCCTGTATCTCAATACATGGCACTGCCTTCTCCCCAGTCCTTTCCACGTCAGCACCTTTCCTCCTCACTTACTGCATTCAAAAAATACTGTGTCACCTAGATTTTTCCATCATCACCTCACTCTCGCACTCCCTCCTTTCCTGCATCCTACGGGCTGTTATTTTGTGCACTCAGTTCCTCCTTGGTTTTACGACTCCCTGCCCTACTCTCACGCACCATCCACCCTGTCTCAACAATGATGACGGTGTGACCTAAGACACAGATCCACCGGTGTTATCGATGTGCCTAAAAATCTGCATCCTGCCCTCTCACTGCTTGCAAGGCAGGTTTGAGGATTTAACTGCGATAAGTAGAACCTACTTGAATTTTCCTTACTCAATCCTGCCTCTTTTGTCTATCCCTTCTTCCCACACTAAGTTCTGGGCTCATTTAACTACACAAAGTTCCCTGACCAGACAACGTCCCTCATGACTCCACACACTGGCACACACAGCTTCCTCCTCTTGCTTCTAACTAGCTCCTCTTTTTTTTCTCTTAAGACTCATGGTAGGCACTGCCACACCCATGAAGCCCTCCATGCCTACTCTGGGTGAGAATTACCCTAACACACACGGAAGCCTGTACCAACCCCAGAACCTCTCCACCACAGAATTTTGTACACTTGGGATTAACTATCCATCCACTTGTTTGTCTTTGATCCACAAATCTGTGAAGTCCTAGAAGGCAAGGGTATGCTTATTCACTGTAAATAGCAGTTACATAGTGCCTAGAAGAACTCAGTAGGTATTCAATAAGTGACTATTTAATGCAAGAATAAGCAAATTCTAAAAAAATAATTGTGACTAAGTTTCTGAGGTACTATGTTCTTAGTTGAATGAATTTCTAATAGCTGGCAATCAAATAAGTTAACTGAATTTCAATTTGAACATAATTTTGTGTATAAAAATTAACTCCCTCCACAAACTAACTACTGTAACTCATTTTAAAAACTAAAATTCTGCCCTAGCCAGTGTAGCTCAGTGGATTGAGTGCTGGCCTGCAAACCAAAAGGTCACTGGTTCAATTTCCAATCAGGGCATATGCCTGGGTTGAGGGCCAGGTTCCCAGTAGAGGGTGCGCAAAGGACAACCACATACTGACTTTTCTCTCCCTTTCTCCTTCCCTTCTCCTCTCTATAAGTAAATAAATAAAATATTTTTTAATTATATTAAAAAATAAATTAAAATTGAAATCCTAAAAATTATACTGTGAACTCATTCAAGTTCAAACATTGACATAATAAACACATAAAAAAAAACTGGCCATCAAATTTTAACCCAAAGGTCAGGAGGTTCAAAATAAGGGTGACCTTAAAAGCTCTGAGAAGACCAACTGCATCCTATAATCACTGGGCATTTTCTAATAAGACTGTGGTTTTCCTCATGTTCTGCTCATTTAGAAAAAATTAAAAAATAGTCTTTCATTGGCTTTATTACGTCAACATGCAAGTTAATGTACCTTGTGTTAGATTACAAAATGGATATAATATATGAAATTTAGTTGAAAACAATCTAATGCTTAATGATTTTAAATTCAAATAAACATCACAAAGTAAGTTCTCATTTCCCTAGAGAAAATTATTTGTCTACACTGGAGCTACTCAAGTTATTTTAATCATTTTTCAGCTTAAGAAAGACTGTGTGCCATTATGAAACTAACATGATGTGAAAACTCCCATGAGGGTGTGCTCTTTCTAAAACTTAATGTGTGCAATTCATCCGCACACGCAAAATGCAAGTGCACTAATACTGAACAACTAATGAAATGAGGAGGTTACCCTTCTTTCTCTCCCGTTTTCAAATGAACAGATGAGTACAGCTGCTAAGAGATACATCAGCATACTATCATGGGAAGAAACCTCACAGAGTGATATTGTCATAATGGGATTAAATACATATTTACAGAAGATATGTAATTTAACACAATAAATCTCACTATCAATGATAACGATACTTGGGTTACTAGTATAGTTATATACTTAAATAAGTAGAAGTACTTAAAACAGCACTCTTCTTAGAAGAAAATAATTTAATACACATGTATTATGAACTTCCAAAAATTTTCTTTATAGCCTTTGTTACTTCTGATATTTTGCTACATATCAGTTTGTTGTCAGTCCTCGCGCAGAAACACGTGATTCACGGACTTGTCTTTGACTCTCTACTCCCCCTGCCGTATTTCCAGTGCGAGAGCAGCAGCTGGCACACAACAGACACTCGGTAAATGTGTAACGAGCTAACAACACAATGTTTTACTGCAGTGAATCACAATGTCTCACCGATAATACTTTCTTTTCAAATTAAAATCACCCAAACACATTTCTAATTTAATTTTAGGAGAACAAAAACACTACTGCCCCTTCCAAAGTACCAATCTCTACATTTGTAATCTAACTCAGTGGCATTTATCTACAGGTTAAAAGGTAGAAACACTTTTATATTGAAAATATAGTTAAGAAAGGTCTACCTTCTAAAGTATTAAAGAAATCTGTAACAGAAAGAAGGAAATAGAAGAATTCATAGTAAGTTGAAAATAAGCATGAAGAATAAAAGCATCCTTTTGTACTTTTCAGGCATATCTAAGACACTGCCATAGAATATTACAATGAGCCCTGGCTGGTGTGGCTCAGTGGCCTGAGTGCCGGCCTGTGAACCAAAGGGTCACTGGTTTGATTCCCAGTCAGGACACATGCCTGGGTTGCAGGCCAGGTCCCTAGTAAGGGGCGTGCGAGAGGCAATCACACACTGATGTTTCTCTTCCTCCTTTCTCCTCTGTCTTAAAATAAATGAATAAATTTAAAAAAAAAAGAATATTAAAATGAAGCTGGACCATGGGTCTCAAGTTTTTTTTTTTAATCTGAACACTTTTAAAAAAAGGTACAATTATGTCTACTATATTACAATCAATAATCATGACTCTTAATATAAACATAAGACCAACAGCATGGTAAGTAAAATAAATACATACACACTTGTATACCTGCTGAAACAAGTAAATTCTTGTACATACTGCCCCACAGTTCACCACTTCTGAAGCCATGTTGAGGCAGCACACTGCATTCCCCTAGACCTTCCTGTAGGCTGTAACATCTGCAAAATAGTCTTTAACCTATTTTTATATACATTTTACATGTAGATCCTTCTAATCTGTTATTTAAATTTTTATGCATGTAAAGGAAGAAGAAAATGGTAAAAATTATATAATTTAAATGAGCTTTACTGGTAGAAGGAATGGCATTTAGTGACTACGTTTTTATTTTTATTTTTTTATTTTTTGAAGCAACTACAAGTATAAAAGTTTCTAATTTGGTCCAATGGAGGTACCACTTAAAAACAGTGAGAATGATGCTATGAGTTCCGGGGGTTGAATAAAACCTCTGTGATCCTTACCATACTGTGTAACAAATGCTATACAGCTGTTCACAATAATGGGAACGTCGTTTTTGCTGAGCTGCTGATCCTGTAAAGCATTACCATCTGTACCTGCTGCTTTTTCAATTGCAGAATGCCAGACTGTGAAATCCAACTTGGTGTGCCCATGGATGTATAATGTCCTGTAAAGTTTAAAAGCATTTCAAATTATAATTTTGCTTAAAAAAAAAAAAAAGAATTCTTACTTCTAGACAAATGATCCCTAAATCCATGAGAGGCAAAACCCTCCATCCACCATCAGCTTCCACTCAAAACGTTCTTTATCCCACGAGGGCAGTCACATCTCTCCCCAGAGCAGAGGAAGATCTCTGACTTTGGGGTCTCACCTCCTTTCACACCTCAGCCCATTATTCTCTGAGTCATCAACTGAAACTGTGCTGGTAAGAATCACCAGTGATTTCTACTGGGTTTATGTGGCTATACTTTTCAAAATTTCAGAACTGCTGATGATTTCATTTCTTATATAAAAGAGAGAGAGAAATTTCTCCCAATTGGGCTTTTTAGCACAATTCTTTCTGGCCTTTCCTCCTATCTTTCTTTTGCAAGCTCACACACTCTTCTGAAAATGAAGGGGGAACCTCAGTGAGTTCACAGGAACTCCAAAGCCTCTCTCTCCAGGGGCGTGTCCTCCAGGCTAGCGGTTTGCCCCGCCCCCCTGTCTGTAAATTAGTGACTCCCAAATCCCGATCTCCCGGCTGTGATTTTGTCTTACAAACCAGATCTCTGCATAATCAAAAAGCAAAAGCATGAAAGAGCTCAGATAGTGGGCAATTCGGTCACTTCCAGAACTCAAATTTTAGCTCTGCACTTACTTCCTCTGTGACCTGGGAGAAGTTTCCAACCCTCTTTGGGAGAAGGTGCCTCATCACTGGCAAAATGAGGATAATAAAAACACCTATCTTGGCACTGTATTTATGTAATATGAATAACTAAGCAATAAACCATAATATTAAGTTATATTACTTTTTGGACACCTTCACCGCAACATGCTACAAGCATCTCAAAGCTTTCTGCCTCCTCCTACCAAACTGGTTCTACAGTTTTCCACTCATCCCACCAAAAATTTAGGATTAATCATGAATTACCCTCCCCCACCCCTCACCTCATCACTGCCCCATGAATTCAGTCACAAATCGAGGTTGGTTCCAGGCCCCCGACTTACTCCCGTTGCCTCCTCTTTGTTCTAGCATCAACTTACTTCAGGTCCTTACTGCTCCCTGAAGTCTTTAAATCCCCTCCACATAGAACCCCTTTCCCAATCCTCCGCCCCTCTAATCCCTCCTCTTTGGGGGACACCAGAACGATCTTTCCAAAATGCAAAGCTAAAGATATCACTTCTTGATCACTGTTCTTTAGCTCTGGAGTGCCCAAGGTGAAAAGGTCTCCATGATCTGGCCCTCCTTCCCCTTCAACTTTGCCATTTCCTCCACTCAGGTCACATTAAACGAATTACATCTCCTTATCTTTGTAACACAAACTTAATAGACATTCCCTGCTCTTTGGCTGGCAACTCCAAATCTTCCCCCAGGTGTACTCCAGGTGACCCTCCCTCGCGCTCTACACCTGTGTCCCTGCTGTGCTTAGTGTGTAACAGGTCCCTTCTTAATCCCCATGAGTCCCTCTGTCCTCCATTATGCCATCTATGCTACGTTTGAGAATATTTTATTTATTGATTATAGAGAGAGAAAGAGAGAGGAAAGGGGAGAGGAAGAGAGGAGAAATATAAATTTATTGTTCCACTTATGTATGCATTCATTGGTTGATTCTTGTAAGTGCCCTGACCTGGGATCAAATCTGCAGCCGTGGTGTATTGGGACAACGCTCTAGCCCACTCAGCCAGCCAGCCAGGGCCGAGACTGTTTTAGCTGCCAGACTCCAAATGTCACGGAGGTAAGCAAGGGAAAGCATTTCAGTCTCTTTAGTCCTTAGTACGGTGCCTGACATTTACTAGGAACATAATAACTGTGAAGTCTTATCACTAGATATAGTGAAGCTGGTGTTTCAAATCAGTTTTTACTTATACTGCAGTAAATTTATATTTATAAACACACCAAAGTAACTTATCAATGTATATTCCTATCAAAGTAAAAGAATTTAATTCCAGTTTCACACTGAGAGGGAGGGCTACTGTGGATCCAAGGGAAGAGACGAGTGAGGTGCGTAAATGCTGGGCTGCTGTGGTTTCTTGTTGGTTTGGGGAGGAGGGTAATCTTTTACACTCCCGATAATTCTCATTCAATTTAAAAAGAAAATAAATGGCATTTTCCCTTCTGGTTTCTTTTCTTGAAACGAGCCCCTAAGAAGACAAAGCTACTGGCACCTCTGCACTCTTACAGTCTTCTGAACTTGCTATAACCACCAGTCCTTCGTTAACGTCCGCGATCTTCACCTCTTGCTTTCTGGCATCTTTATCTGTTGTTTTTATTTCCAACATCACTACAGCAGCCCTAACCTCCAGGTTTTGTAATTTTCTTTCTGAAGAATTCTGCTACTCTCATATTCCTGGCATGCTTTAGCCTTTTCATTTATCTGGCATCATCTTTGGCTCAAAAGCACTCTATTGCTGGGAACATTTGTCTAAATGAAACTATATAACTCAGGTCATTTCCTTGAGAAATATCAAGCCCCTACACTGCCAGACCTAACTAAAATTACCTCTTGCTAGATTCAGGAGTTTAGGTACAGAGAAAATTTTAACTTTGAGTCTTAGTTGTTGTTGTTTTTTTAACCTAATGATTAAGCTCTAAATTTGATGTAAAATATTTGAAACTGTTTCACCCTGAGTGGTGTGGTTCAGTGGACTGAGTGCTGGCCTGTGAACCAAAGGGTCATGGGTTTGATCAGAGCACATGCCTGGGTTGTGGGCCAGGTCTTCAGAAAGGGGCACATGAGAAGCAACCACACATTAATGTTTCTCTCCTTCTCTTTCTCCCTCCTTTCCCCTCTCTCTAAAAAATAATAAATTAAAAAAATATTTGACACTGTTTGCTTTTAAACAAAGTACTAGAGTGGGAATTTCAGCAAATAGTGAAAGAAATCCAAAATGCAATGGCCCTCCCACAATACCAGTATAATTCTGACATATGAATGTTTCACACGTCAAACTTCCTTGTCAGAAGAAATCCCACAAAGACAAGTTTAGCTGTCTCCTTGTGAACTAGTGAGGGGTAGAATGCACCACAAGTTAACTCGGGAGTCAACCTGTCAAGGACGGAATCCTAAAATATATCATCTAGTTCAGTAGATGTCTGACACTGAACAGCATCAGTTCAACAACTTTCCTCTCTGATGTTTACCTAAACCCTGGGCACATTGAATTTGACATTGAACGGCACCAGTTCGACAACTTTCCTCTCTGATGTTTCCCTAAACTCTGAGCACATTGAATTGGACTTTGAAAAGCATCAGTTCAACAACTTTCCTCTCTGATGCTGATCTAAACTCCATGCACACTGAACAAAGCATCAAAAGATACTTTCAACACTGATGCTGGTGAAGTGCGTGGTTTCAAGGGTTACTAAACAACCATTTCACATTTCTGGATGAGAATTCCGACGAAAAATTCATTTACATCTTTGAAATCTGAGAAGTTATTTTGAAGAAGTCTACTTCTAGAAAGAATTGTTCTTATCACCCATTTCTCAAGCATTTACATAAAGGGTACTTCAAAGCCATATAAAGAAACATCCCAGCATCCTACAATGAATCAAGACAGTTCAAGAAGACCCAGAAACCAAGTCCTAGGACTAATAAAAACAATTTTCTCAAAACTGCAATATAGTTACTACAGAGTATAGTCTGTCATGTTTAAGCCTCATCTACTTGACAAGAACCAGAAGCACCCTCACAAATAATAAAACCCATAAATTTGTCTAAACATAAATTCACTTATATAAATAACATTTTAAATACAACTAAAAAGCAAATAACAGATAACAGACTCCACAAATATCCTATGTAGTTATACAAAAATAAAACCACCAAATCTTTTAGTATAAGTCAACCCACAAACACTTTTGGCCCACGAATACTTCATTTTCCTTTCGTTTCTGAGAAATATTTTTGTTGAATAGAGTATTTTAGGTTAACAGCCGCTGGTCTGGTTATTTTGTTTTGAGGTGTTTTTTCCTTTCCTTTTTGACTTTTGCCAGCATTTATAAGGATTTCACTGTACTCCCTTCTGGTGTACGTTGTTTCTAACAGGACATTCTCACCGTTGTCCTCTGTATTTCACGTGTGTTCTCCTCTGGGACTTAGTTTATCTTCACGCTGCGTTTTTGGAATTTGATTATGATGTGTCTCGACGCGGTTTGCTTTACCATGCTTGAAGTATGTGGAATAGTACATGTGGGTTTGCAGTTTAATCAAATTCAAAGATTGTTTTTAGTCCATCTTTCTCTTCTCTCATTTTTGGATTCTAATTATACCGAAACTGCCTGATATTGTCCCACAGGTCATTGAGACTCTGGTGATTTGACTTAGTCTTTTCTATCTGTGCTTAAGTTTTGGTCATCCCTTTTGTCATGCCCTCGGAAGCATTTTTTCTTATTTGCAGTCTACTCTTACATTGAACCAATCCAGGCAAAAATGTCCAGTTACTGTGTTCTTCAGCTTTGTAAGTTCCCGTTGGTTCTTTTCTTAGTTATCCATTTTCTTTTCTTGCTATGTTTGTGTTTTCCTTTACATCTTTAAAAATATTTGTAATATTTACAAGTTGCTGGATTTTTTGCTAATTCCACTTTCCTTCTCATTTCCAGGTCAGTTTCTATCACTTGACTCGCAGCTTTTTCACACCACTACTCATCTTCCGCACCCGCTAAGACGCTGTGAGCGTCAAACCGAGTGTCAGCACTGTGCTGTCTTCCTTTAGGAAGTGTTGGCGTCATTTGCCTTTCTGACCCGGGCCACTAATTAAATACTTGTGGAGCAGCTGATCCTTTGAGGTCTATTTTCTAAGCTTAGACAGGTAGAAATATAGCAGTCTTTACTCTGGGGTTGGCTTTGGCCTTGATACCATGGAGCTACTTTTCTGGGATCTTTGCTAATGCCCTATGTGTTCCATGAGGTCTGTGTAACATGGCTGGATGAAATGCGAACACACTCCAACAGTGTCAAGCTCTGGGAATCATTCAACTTCTGGCAGCACAGCCAGGAGAGTTACTTCTCCCTGGCCTCTTGCACTTTCACCCTGCAAACAGGCAGAGGAGCACTGAGCCACGATGGAGGTGAGCTCCTGCGAAGGTTTCTGAAACTCCAGCCCCCAAATTTTAGTGACTACAGGTTCACTAACTCCTGTCTCTACCTCTTTGATGCAGCAAAACCACTGGATTCTCCTCGGGCCTCCACATTCCCTGTGCTGTGGACTGAAACACATCTACGGACAGGAAGCCAAGGTGACCGTGTGTCTTACTTCATCTGTCCCCCTTCCCTCCACGATCACAACCCTGGACTGCCTACTGTCCCAAAGCCAGTAGGCTAGCTGAAACTAGTTGATTCATCTACTCTGTGCAGTTTCCTAGCTGTTCAAACTGAGAGAGCATGGACAAGGAAAGTTATTCCTTCATGGCCAAAAATGGGAATCTGGGAAATTTTATTTACTCATTGGATCTCTAAATTACCTCATTTCAGTTTACAGAGATAGAGTATTTTCCCCACCTTTAGTTAAGAAACTGCTGCACAGTGATGGAATATTGGCCAGAAACAGGCAAACAATACTAAGGTATCTGCAGATGCAGAGATGTGCCACAAGAATAATACAGCAGAAAATGTTATCCTAAGGAGTGTGTTCCTTCTGAAGCCCACATAACAATACAAAGTGTCAAGGCACCCGATTCCCTGTGGAAGGCAAGGACTCCAGTTTTTCAATCTCATCTCTATACACTATTAGGCGATTACCTGTAGGAATGTGAGGAACAGCCCTGTTTTGAGTCTGCTCAAAACCTTTAATGGTCTTCCATTGGCTGTTGAAGGAAACCAAATCCTCATTTACAAAATAATTTTTTAAATAGTTTTAAAATACTTCTTTTTCTACTACTTTTAAATTTCTTTTTACTGTTGTTCAAGCAGAGTTGTCTCCATTTTCCCATCACAACTTTCCCCTGCCCCAGCCATCCCCACCTCATACCCTCAATCCTAACCCCTCTTTGGCTTTGTCCATGGGTCCTTTATACATGTTTCTTGATGCGATCCTTCCCCTTCTTGCCCCCATCATCCCTCTCCTGCTTCCCTTCTGGTTACTGTCAGTTTGTTCTTTATTTCAATGTCTCTGGTTATGTATTTTGCTTGCTTATTTGTTTTGTTGATTAGGTTTCACTCATAGGTTAGATCATATGGTATTTCTCTTTTATCGCCTATCTTATTTCATTTAGCATAATGCTTTCCAGTTCCATCCTTGCTGTCATGAAGGGTAGGAGTTCTTTCTTTCTTCCTGCTGGGTAGTATTGCATTGTGTAAAGGTACCACAGTTTTTTGATCCACTCATTTACTGATGGATACTTAGGTTACATCCAGCACTTAACTATTGCAAATTGTACTACTATGAACGCTGGGGTGCATAAGTTCTTTTGAATCGATGTTTCAGGATTTTTAGGGTATAATCCAAGCAGTGGAATCGCTGGGTCAAAAGGCTGTTCCATTTTTAGATTTCTGAGGAAATTCCATACTGTTTCCCACAGTGGCTGCACCACTCTGCATTCCCACCAACAGTGTACTAGGGTTCCCCTTTATCCACAACCTCACCAGTACTTGTTTGTTGATTTGTTTACAGTGGCCATTCTGACCTGTGTGAAGTGGTATCTCACTGTGGTTTTAATTTATATCTCTCTGATGGCTAGTGATGCTAAGCATCCTTTCATATGTTTCTGGGTCCTCTGCATGTCCTCTTTGGAGAAGTGTCTGTTCAAGCCCTTTGCCCATTTTTTAATTGGACTTTTTTCTTCCTGGTGCAGAGTTCTTTGAGTTCTTTATATATTTTGGAGCTCAAACCCTTGTCCAAGGTGTCATTGGCAAATACATTTTCCCATACACTTGGTTCCCTTTTCATTTTGCTGATGCTTTCTATAGCTGTGCAGAAGCTTTTTAATTTGATGAAGTCCCATTTGTTCATTCTTTCCTTTACATCCTTTGCTGTAGGGGACACATCAGTGAAAATATTGCTGAGTGGAATATCTGAGATATTCCTGCGTATGTTCTCCTCTAGGACTTTTATGGTGTTGCAACTCACAGTTAAGTCTTTTATCCATCTTGAGTTTATTTTTGTGTATGGTGTAAGCTGATGGTCAAGTTTCTTTTTTTTTTTTTTTGCATGTAGCTGTCCAGATCTCCCAACACTGTTTGCAAGTTGAAGAGGCTATTTTTACTCCATTTTATGTTCCTGCCCCCTTTGTCAAATATTAATTGACTGTAGAGATGTGTGTTTATTTATGGGCTATTTTGTTCCATTGATCTATGTGTCTGTTCTTATGCCAGTACCAGACTGTTCTGATTACAGGTGCCTTGTAACATAGTTTGATGTCAGGTAAGAGTCTCTGTACCCTTGTAAAGGGCCTGCATTTTCTTCTAAAACAAGGCAAGTTATTAATTAAATATAATTGATAAAACTAATATGTTATCAATCTATCTTCTAGACCCAATGGTTCATCCATCCTCCTCAAGGAATTAAGGTTACAGCCAACCTGAACTGAAGTTGTTCCCTAGCCCATCCTATTTCTTTGAACCTGTTGCTGCCACCTCTTGAAATACCTTAGTCTTTTAGCAGCCTGTTTTTTTCCTACTCAAATTCTAGCCAAGAATCCCAGATTCAGTTAAAAATACTTCTCTTAAAAATGAAACAAATCATTATCCTGATCCTATTTTTCTATCTAGAAAGGATCTTCTCATTCGTTTGTATTTTTTCACATCATGTCTAATTTATCTGTTTGTAAGCTTATATTTTAGTATATAGATAGGGCTTTGAAGTGATTGTCAAGCAAATAATATATACTTTAAATCCACCTTTTGTAAAATAGTCACATATCATAATTCTCTTTAACAAAAAATATCACTTCCTAAGATAAATTTGAATAGTCTCTTTCTTTTTGCAAAACCTGTGGGGGTGGTGAGAGAAGAGGATCTCCTCTTTACCTTGGCAATATTTAAATTAAACCA
The DNA here is from genome assembly GCA_004024845.1 of Tonatia bakeri. NCBI lineage: Eukaryota > Metazoa > Chordata > Mammalia > Chiroptera > Phyllostomidae > Tonatia > Tonatia bakeri. The sequence goes on along the minus strand of PVIA01000313.1, from coordinate 121,138 downwards.
TCTCTTTGAATTAAATCATCAGAAAGTTACAAAAGCAGTCAAGCTGATATTGTGGGCAATCGGCTACTGTTTAATTTGCAATTACATGCACAATTTAGAAACCACTTTGAGATAATTCACCCTCCAGAGTATTGCTAACATGGCTGATAGAAAACACAATTCAAGGAGGGAAAACATCACATGTAGTAAGTTGGTATAAAATAAGAATCTTAAACTTAGGGTGCGAATCTCCTAAATTAAGAAAAGTAGTCTGTTTCAAAATTGTGGAACATACTGATAAAATGTTCATTCCCCAATGTTAGCTGCTTTATGTCTGGAATTTGCAATTAAAACTGAATGCAGTCAGGCTTGGGAACCATTGAGTGCATTATAATTTACCCTAGGTCAACCAAGGAATCTTCAGGGCGGGGGGAAGCAAACAAAAACCCCCCACACATCCCAGTCTTTTCTATCTCTGATAACACAGCTGAGTTATTTGTTCATGCTTACTGTATCCCTTACAACCAACAACCTTTAGGTAAAAGTTAATCACAGGTGTCTGACAAACAGTCATGCAGCTACTGAATATAACGTGAAGACAGTGAGCACTGCGGCTTGTTTATCAGCAAGAGTATACAGAAAGTGTGGGCTGAGGTGCAGAAGCGGTCCTCACATTTTAAGAAAAGGATGATGTAATCTATTCAAAATTCCAGTTAAAGTGAGTCTATAACCTACCGTCCAGGAAAAGGCCTTCTGAACTTGTGACCCAGAGCACTCACTGACAAAACAACAGATATTCAAAAACATGACTTTTCTTTTGTTGAAGACAGAAATTCTGATTAAGGCATAAAAGAAATGGACAGGATCCAGTCCCAGTAACAGCTCCAAATGGCATGCCAGAAACCCTTAAGTGTAATCAAGAAAGCTTTATTTTTCCAAAATAATAATTTTTAAAGTACACAAAGAATACACATTAAAGTGACACCATCTGGAACACCTTCTGTTTAGAGTTTTTTGTAGCAAAAATGCTCTGGGTGTGGAAAATATTATTGCAATATTTTTCTGTCTAAAGGCACTCATGCTATGCTTATAGAGAAAATTACCATGAAGATTACGATATATATCTAAACAGTGACTATATTCAGTGAATGAGTATCAATTTATGAACTTTTCCAGTTCAGAGGGTTCTTTCTCCTTCTTGCCTTTGAGGAACATTAATATATTTTAGCACCTTAATCAAAGGTAGATAAAGACAGGGAAACATGTAAAATTACTTCATTATATTTATTTATAATTCCCAATTCCAGTTCTAGCAGTTACTAGGGAAAAAAAAGTTTAAAACTCAGAGCTGGTTGGTTTCTCTCACTCTTTCAATTACTCACTATCTCTATATGCCATCAACATGAATAATTGGAAGTTGTTTTATTTCCTAAAGCCACAACTTTATCTGTCATTGACAAGTCTAACACAATCTACTTTAGCTTATAGTCATTATTCCCAGGGGGCTAACAGATCAAAAGAGAGATGAGAAAGAGGGCAGTGCAAGGAAAATCTCTTTGGGCATGGTATTAAAATAGCTCTTAACAATCACATCTATAATTAATGGGCCTTGTTTGAGTACTGGGAGGGAAGTATGTATTCCCTATCTTGGTAAATGATATAACCACTGGGGAAGTCACCCAGGCCAAAAGCTCAGGAGTCACCTGTATCTCCTAGTTTACAAAGAACTGAACACCATCAGGCTAGTGTCTCTTTCAGCATCTTACCACCAAATCTAGATAGCTACCAACATCCAAAACCACACACCAATTCCTCTTCTCTTCCTGTTACAACTGTTCTCTTGTCCTCTCTCTTATTCATTAAATCTCTCCTCTTCTGTGTCTCTTTCTCATCAAAATTTAAGGATGCACAAGTTCAAGCCATCTAAAAACACACTGCATACACATTCCTTTTCTGGGTCAAATCCCTTCTGCCTCGATAATCGTATTAACTCCAGACATCCTTGACAAACTACCCTCACCAACTGTTTCAGTTTGCTCAGTCCCCAGCCTTAATCTAATCCACTTTCTGCTTTATCCCTCCTGCCCTCTGCAAAGTCACCGGATGGAGTACGATCACTTACTGATGCAGTATCTGTTCTCATCAGGCAGCACCTGACATTTTTCTGTCCTTCTTGGAAACTCTCTAGATTTTGTGACACATTTTCTCTTGGTTTCTTGATTTGCTCCCTGAGTAAAGTAGGCTAATAATCCAGGGTAGCTGCTCCTCCTGACAACCGCCCTGCCTCCAAAATGATGTGCATTCATGAAAGCTCCAACATGTTACTCCCGCCCTTCTCCTCTAAGACTCTCCTTAAGTGATTTCACCTTTTCTTTCTATATATGGGTAATTCTGAAATCTATTGGGTTGGCCAAAAAGTCTGTGTGATTTTTTCCATAAAATAAGACAAATTTCTTATTTTCACCAATCACTTTATTGATTTGTATATTTTGAGTATGTCAACTATCTCTCACATGGCATAATGTTGATCGTCCTCAATTAATGTCTCAATTTGATCATTATCAACCTCAAATGGTCCACCTGACTGTGAGGCATCATCCAGCAAGAAATCCGCAGCACGAAACTTTAAAAACCACTGCTGACACATTCGATCAGTCACAGCACCTTCCCCACACACTGTGCAAATCATTTTTACATTTCAGTTGCATTTTCACCTTTCTTGAAATGACAGAGCATAATGTATGCCAAAAAATTACTTACTTTCTTCCACTTTCAACATTTAGGCTACACAAAAATTTACTAATTTTGATGTATTTTTAAAAAAATACACACCGATATGACAGCTGCCACAATACAATCTAACAAAATTGTTTCCAATGAAGTTAAAGACAACTAAGGGCTACTAGAGCCATCTGACAGAAAAAAAAAAAAAAAAAGCAGACATTTTGGCCAACCTAATATTATCTCCACCCCATCAACCTTTTCATGAACATCAGATCCATAAATACAGCACTCCCCTAGCAATTTCTCCTTAGATGTTTACAAGCAACTCATATTTGACATGCCTAAAATCAAACTCATTACCCTCCAAGTGGCCTCCCAAACCTGAGGTTTTCCCACTATTTCCTGTTTCAAGTCCATTCATTTATATAATGTATATGTATAAACACATATATGTGCCACCACGTGTACATGTGTATGAGTACATAGGTACATATGAGATGCTATGTTCACCGCACATAGTACCACATGCAGATGTGCCTGCACAGTCTGGTCTGAAAGGGTTCCCACCTAACCCAGAGCACTCACGATCCCCGAGGCCGGTTTTCATTCTCTTCCCAGTCCTGACCTCTCTTCCTTCTGCTTCATCGTTAATTAGGTAACCATGGTATGAATGCATATATTCCTAACAAATACCTTTTAAGTTGTGTATTAAAATCTTTATTTTCTAACAAAATGCTAAAATTTTAAATTCCAGTAACATATTGTTTATTCAGGCTCTGGGTACCTTGGTGGATTTAATTCTTGAAAATGATTTGTACAAAAATACCAATAAATTAATACTTAGCATGTGTTTTAAAAAGAAAAATAATCTTTAGATTAAGTTACCAATTGACCTTGACCTTGATTTCAAAATGGATCATTCTCCTCCATTTCATATAGGCACTGGAATGCTGTTTAAGTGCTTAAAACAGTATCCGGCACATGGTAAATTCTACACATTCTCATCACTATGTTATTGTTATCAGGATACTGACTTGCAGAAAACAGGAAAAACAAATGAAATCAGCATGTAAACGTGATAAATGCAGTTGCTGTAAATGATGCATTTAGTATGGCAGCTATTCAAAGAACTTTAAGGAAAATAATGTGGTCCTATATTTGTAACCTGTATTTCTGCTACTTCTGCCTGGTACATTCCTTGTTCTTCCCTTTTGTAAATATGCTTTCAGGATTAACTTGTTACTAACACATGTAGATTAAAAAAAACTTTGAAATTGTAATAAAAAACATGACTAAGTAGCAGTGACCATTATTTTGGAATTCCATCAGTTTTCAACTATTCCCTAAACTCGGCTATAATCTGAATTTGGATATACTCCTGATTCGTAGAGTCCAGGGGAAAAATCAGAATGTGACAAAGTAACAAAACATTTAGTCTTCGGGCTCCCCAGTTTGCCTCCAGGAGTGTACTGCATAAACAATAACCAGTAAGTAAAAATTCATTGTACTGAAGAATTCTAATCCCTGTTTGTTACATTTTAATTAAAACCTGCCTACCACCAGTTCAATCCTTCACTGGTCAGATCCTTCTTAGGCTGAAAATGGTAGAAAAACATCTTGACTATAGTAACCTGAAAATGGATATAAATGATAAATACAATAAATTCAACTAGTAAGTGGCTGCTTATTTGTTTAAAAACCTAAGTTCCATGAGCTCAGACAGGGTATTGCTGACCACAGAGGTGGCAGGCAACAGACAGGCCATAAATATTCATGAATGACTATAAACGCCGCATTAGCGCTGGTGCTTTAATAGTGTAATACTATCTATGCACAATACTACCCCATCGGTATTTCTGAACACACAATTAACAGTACTCTAACCGCAGAGTGAAACCGTCATCTGGTACCAAAAATCAGAATCTCAAGTATCATGAAATAATCCCAGAAATAAATAAGGGAAAATACAAAATCCTCACGATGCCTGGAAATTAAAAAATGAACTCTAACACAGACACCTCATTGGCAACACCCCTGTTCGCTAACACTGCTGATGCCTTCCCCAGAAGCTGAAGCACAGACAGGTTCAGGTAACCATTGGAAGTCGCTACTCTTGTCACAAGCAAGGAAAATGAGAGCAAGGCTGACCTGGCTACATTACTATACTGTCACACATACATACTTTTGCAAATTATCTTGTGCTCTTGGAGAAACATTCAGAATCAGTGTTATTGAAGGATTTTAAAATGAATGACAAGAAATAAAGAAAAAATATCTTGTCCACGAGACTATTACCTTTGTAACTGCTGTGCTCTGACCCTAGCAGCTCCTTCCCAGGCTCTTTCTCTAGATCATCATCCTCTTCTGAAGAGTAACACCCTGGGGCTACATGCTTACGCCTCTTTCCTACCTACCCTTCCCTCAGTGAATCCATCCATTCCTAGGCCAATATGCTAATGACGGTCGGATCTGTGTATCCACCTACCTCTCCATTTAATTCCAGACTTGTATGTCCAAACGGCCACTGACCAGCCTCACTTTGGTATCAAACAGACATCCCAAAGTTATCACTTACAATACCAAATTCTTGACCTTACTAGTGGCTGGCCTCTAATCTCCTATATTTGTTACCTGAAAAACACAGTGCATCATTCATGGAATTGCTCAAGCCAAAAACTTTAGGGTCCTCCTTGACTCTTATGTTCACCTAAGCCACCAACAGATCCCCCTACCCGCACCTCCACAATACACCCCGCCCCTCCCCACAACCATGGCATTAGAGAAGTCGGCTCCCCTCTGGCCCTGCAGCAACACCCTGACTGCACACTCGCTTTCACTCTTCTCCCCAAACGCCTACTCATCTGGAGTCGGAGCAGTCCTTTAAAAGCACGTCAGATCATTCCACTTCCCAGCTCTCGAACTGAGAGGCTTGCCATCATTCTCAGAATCAAATTCAAATCTGTATGTATCATGGCCTGCGAGGCCCTGTATCATCTGGCCCAGGGACATCTCTGAAACCATTTCTTCCCTTTCTCCCACTCATTCAAATCGCCCCAGCCACAGCAGCTTCCTTGCAGACCTTGAACATGCCAAGTACATCATACTCTTACGCTCTTCAAAACACCCTTGACCTTGTGCCTGGAACACTATGAAGGCTGCGGCATGGTTTGCGTCTTCCCTTTACACAGACCTCTAATCAAGGCACCTTCCCGCCTCCCTGCCCCCCACTAAAGAGAACACTGCTCCATCAGCCTCTCTCCCTTTACCTTATTTTTCTTTAAGCCTCTTAAAACTGATGGATACAACACTATGTAGTTTTTTCCACTTCTGTTCTGTTTCCCCCATTAGCATACATGCTTCATGAGAGCAGGGACCATGTCTGTGTTCTGTTCCATCATCGCTGTGTTCTCCATAGCTATAACAGTACTGGATGTGCAGATGCTTCATATTTATTGAAAAAGTGAATAAATTAGCTATGCATGAATCACATGCAAAAGTAATTCAGGATAGTATTTATTCCTCATATAACTACATTAGAAATATATTTACAACTATCAAAGTGCTTCCAAATACTTAAATGAGACTGTCCCAAAGGCATCTAGGTCTATAGAAAAGAGCGATAATTGGTCACACTGAGATTGTCATAACAAATACAAAAATCCGTAAGCTTCACTGGTGTACTCTTTCTACTGAAGAGTATATAAATACACACCTGCAGACTTCAGAAAATTTCTAGCAGGCTATAAAATAATGGGTTCTTCCCCAAGGAGATGAATGAAATATCCCACTCTCTAGAATTATCCCAATAAAAGCCAAAGACAAAAATGCACTTACCTCCCTTTTTCAACCAAGAGCAAGATATCCACTTTTTCCCCATTCTGAACCATTGTGCTGATTGCTAGAGGGAGAAAAACATCAATGTATTTATTAAGAAAATTTTACTAAATACACATAAAGGCACAATTATTAATATTCCTTAGTCACGCGTTTGAGGATGAGCCTTCCTAATTTTATGTAAAAGCTACCATTACCATAGGCAATAAGAAATTGTATCCAAAAATATAAGATGAGGGAAACAATCTTACTTAGCTCTTGCAGTCTTCTTAAGTTCATTCTATCTTCCTGAACTTCTTGTACTGGAAGGCAAAAATGCAAACTAGACTTGTCCATGGCAAACCAGCCTTTTTTCCACTGATCCAGTGCCTGGCAGTCTTTGTAGTAGAGTTGACCAATCAAATCATAGTCAGCTTTTGTTAAGTTTTCAGCAACAAGGGGAACAAAATGCTGTTAAAACACACAGAGAAAAGAAATCAAGACAGTGGAAACAGGAGATCCCTTCCCTATCTACACACATGGGAGAAAGTGGAAAAAATTACCTTGTTTTTCTATTTTAAAGATTTCAAAGTAACCCAAATTTTCAAAATAATTTTTTAAACTTGCTCCCAGTCTTAAAACTGAACAGCTAATAATGTATTTTCAAATGGCAGTGTCTTAAACCATTTTTCTTGACATATATGTAAAACTGGAACTGGAAAACATCCTATTTGTTGATGTGTGGCACTTTCCATTGTCAACCCCCACTGTTTGCCTTCATTTGCATCTTCTACTGAATCTGTCCATGCCCTCTGTGCAGAGCATTAATAAGGTAAGCTACCCACAAAAAGACATGCACAGAAATGACTTTACAATACTGAAAAAAATCTTAATCATCGAAGTATGACCTTTATTTGAAGAATGATTTCCCCAAGGTCCTATATTAATTTCTTTTCTGCTTAAGGCTCTAGGAATGTATCTTGTAACCTCTTGATTACCATCTTTGAAAATGTAATGGAGTGTGAACATTCTCAGAATCTTGCACAAAATTTTCGTGGACCACTAAAGCTCAGCCACAGACCCCCAGCTGAGAAACTTCTCTGGATTTAGGGTAATAACACAATATTTAGATACCTTAGCTATTGCCTCTGTCCATTTTCTTTGGCTTTCAGATGTTTCAGCTCCAAATAAAAACACACGTTCAGAGGGCAAATAGATCTCAAAGGTAAAGATGGGCCTGCAGCACCGTGAAGAAAAAGACACCACTGGTTACGTGTGGCTCTTACGAAAACAAATCACATGAAGGTCGGTTTTTAAATGAAATTCATTTTGAAAACTGACTAATGCTGTGAAATCAATATATCACATTTTTCTTTTATTCCGCCCTATTTTTCTGTTGATGATCTGTCTTTCTTCCAATGAGTTAAACAGCTCATACCGGATAATGCGGGCGGAACAGTCTTCTGACTGCTCACTCCACTGCCTGACCTGGTTATGCCCGGACACCCCACAGCTGGCTTCAGTGGCACAGGCCTTCCCGCCGGCTCATCCTCCCTCTCAGACCAGTCCTTCTGCGTTCACTCTGACCACACTGTTCAAGGCAACACTGTCCAAACAGTTCTCTAATCAGCCCTCTTCTTGTCCTGTTTCACAAAGCTTCCTTCCACCATCGCACCTCCTTACTGTACATAAAATTGGAGTAACATCCCATGTCCGGAATTCTTCCCTCGGTTCCTCACCCACAGCTTCAACTATTCATGGAACATGCGAAGTATGTACGCTGCTATTCCCTAAAAAAGCTCTCAAAATGCCCTACATTATATGGAGATCCTCCTTCTTCCTTTTTTTTTACCCCAAACTCGCTGCATCTCTGTCGTGTTCCGACTGAGAGGCTTCATCAACATCAACCTCATGATAAGCACAAAGCCAACACGTTTAATTTACTCTTCTCCTTAACAGCAGCTTTTCACCTAGTTAGTTATGTAATCTCATCAGATCAATCATTGTATTCTCTCAACCCACTGTTCTATTTTTAATTATTTCTTCCTCTTGTTAAACTCTCAGTAATTAGGGTTTCTCTTCCTCCCATCTCTTCCTTCCTGCTATATTCAGCTTTTCCCCCAAATCTGGGTAACTCCTCAGTGCAGCATTACTGAGTTCAAACTCTGTAATATGTTGTACGTAAGGCAACTGGGATCTGCTGCAACAATTATGTTTTAACTGCATCTCACTGTAGATGCTTTCTCCTGCACCTCTACTCACATGAGTATCGTTCTATCAAAAATGTTTTATTTTTAAATGATTATATGTTGACATAAACTAATATTATTTTAAATTCTATTTTATTTACTAATTAAGCAATGTAATACATTCAATGCACTTATTTTAACATACCACAGTAAGACACAGTAAATTGATAATTAAGAAGGAAAGCTCTGTTAAGATGGAAAGAAAACAAATCAATTAATAATCAATTTTGTTTGCATAAAAAGTCAAATTCGATTTACTAGAAAACAAGCACCATCTCAACTAGAATGTATCAGTCATTATGTAATGTTTCATGTAACTTTATGCAATTAGAAAAGTTTTCTAAATCTCTTCCCTTATGTAAACGTTTTTAAATACTATGCTCCTATATAACTGATTTGTGCAGATTTATTATTTATATTTTTTCATTAATTTCATCACAAATTGGGATAAGAAACTTCCATACTAAAGATCATCAATACTCTGTTTCTAAAAGTCCTCATAAAAACTCTATTAAAACTATTCTGTAAGGCAACATATCAAGTAAATAATGCTTACTCTTTTAAAGGCAACTTTTTTGAGATAATTAAAATGTCAAGGTAGATCTCAAGAAATTCAGCACCTCCATCTGTTATTAAATATAATTAGTGTTTTGTTTGTATCAATGTGAATAAATCATCAATGACTATTCTCCTTTGTCATCTATTCAAACCATGGTATATTAAATGAATGAAAAATTTTGCACTTAGTCCAGTATTTTAAATAATAAGTTATAAAAATTATAGCACTGCATGTTCAAGAATGAAATACTATAAATTGACTTAAGATTAGATGCAAATATTAGCCTTTCAGAAAAACTAAAATACTATTTTAATTTTCACATTTTAGTGAATTCCCTAAGGAACTTTCAGAAGCTACAGAAAGAGTAGGCATCAAGAAACCATTAAATCCTCCCACAATAAGCAATGAAAGGAGTGAACTAAAAAAACTCTTATTACCTGGTATGACAGCTATCAGAAAATATATCTTCTGGCTGTTCAGTGATAGACCTACCCGGTATTTAAATAGAAGTCCTCCTTGTGCACAGCCAGGCAGATGACTTCATTGATATTAATGGTGCCATTAGGTGTGGCAGACTTATCATTTTCATAGTAACTCAAGAAGCCTCCTTCCAGAACACACCACTTTTTATTTGTCTCTATGAATTTAAAACAAAACAAATAATAAATTGAACTACATCATGACTCCGATTTTTAAAAATACAGGGTTTAAATAATGCCTAGTTTCAAATGCATTTATTAATTTTCTATTTCATGTAAACAGCATGCTATTGATTCATGAGATATAAAGTTGTCACACTCTGCTCTCAAAACAATTTATAATCTAGTAAGAAGGGATATGCCTGACAAAAATAACCCTGACACTGACGACCAGCGAAGCAGGCAGACCCGTGAAGGACGGCTGCAAGACAGCTCTGAAGCAGCAACAACAGAGGCGTGTACAGACTCAGGTGAGAAAAAGGACAGGGTGCAAAGTCAGACGAGGCTGATCTCAGGTGTGCAAAGGAAAAGGGGGTCACAACATGCAGTTCCCTCAATGCCTTGACTAGGAACTTAATTTTCATCTCGGAAGCAGTCAGCGTACTATGGTCTGGAGGCCAAAAGGCTACATCCAGGCCACCACTTGTTTCTGTAAATAGAGTTTCACTGAAACACAGCCACACCCATTCATTTATAGATTGTCAGCAGCTGCTTTCCCCCTACAGGGGCAGGTTTAACATGTGGCACAGATTATCTGGCCCATAAAGCTGAAATATTTACTCTGTGGCTCTTTGCAGAAGTTTGCTGAGTTTTGATTTTATAGTTGATGGTGAGCTCACAATTATAGTAGTTGCATCAGATGGTTATAACCAGATCTGAGTTTTACACACTCTGCTTACTGTGAAAAGTGGCTTTGAGAAGGTGAGGCCAAAGGCAGGAAACCAGTTAGGATACTGGTGACAGAAGTCCATCTGAGAGAAGATGACAGCCCAAAGCAGGGTAGTGACAGTGCAGCAGAGATGAGAAGAATGAAGGGGAGAGACGGGGAGGAGGGAGGGAGACAGGTACCAATTGTGTTCCCAGGAGATAAACATATATTGATCGGATGCAGAGAGAAAAGGGGAACTAATTAACAGTTACGTGATTTTTAGCTTTTAACACAAAGGAGGCAGTGATACCCACTTTTATCTAAAAGAAAGTAAAGTAAAAACGGTTTTAGTGCATGTAATATGAGTTTCCTTTTAGAACACTGAATTCCAGATATCTTGCAAATCCAAGTGGAAATGTGTATTAGGCAGATCACCCTGTGGATCTATCTGTGTCTTGGAGCAAGCAAAGGTCTTGATAACTAGAAAGTCTTTAGAATGTAGGTAGTGTTTGAAAATATAAGTAACCAAGGATATAAACCTAGGGAAATTAAAATTGTAAGGAGTTGTCAACTATACATTAATAAAAAATATGCATATCTAAAAATAAATTGTAACGAATGCCAAGGCTCCATGAAAGCACTGAAGCGAATGAGAAGAAACAGTATATAAAAAAGAAAAGGGGTAGAGTTTTTCAAAAAGGAATGATTACCGCTATTAAATACAGCAAAGAGATCTAATAAATAAGGGCTGAAAAATGTCAGCTGATCTTCATAATGAAGAGGTAATTGCCTGCTTCACCGAGAGTGCTGAGAAACAGCCAGACTGCTGCGTCCTGAAGACGAAATGCGAAAGGTGGAACCAGTCGGGAGAGATCAATAACCTATCATTAAGGAAAGGGTATGGTAAGGAAAGTGGCAATCAAAAACCGCTTAGGAAATGAACCACGGATGGACACTGTCTCTCTCAGAGCAAAAGGGAGTAAGAGTGAGAACTGGAAAGGGACTCTTCGACCTGAGGTAAGAAGATTGACTGTAGTGCCATCCCACCCAGTTCATCCAGTGTGCTTAGGCACAGCCTCTCCTCCTCGGCACCTCTGCCCTGTCACCCCCTGTGAACCCTAAGAAGGTGGAACTGGAAGTCAAAGACTCTGGGTTCTAATGATGCCTCCATCACTAACTGGGTACTAAGCTCTTGAAAAGAGCTTAATCATTCTGTGCCTTAGGTTCTTCATCTGTTAAACGAGGATAAGAAAAATGTCTGATGATCCCATTAAACAATGTCACCCCAATACATTTAAGAAAAAATAAAGTGATATTTTAACATTAAAGTTAAAAAAAAAGAAAAATATCTGACTCACAGAATTATGGTGGTGATAAAATAATGCAATAGATGTAAAACACAGAGAAAAGTGACTTTATATGGGTTGTTTTACATATAAACTACCATTTTTAAATGATCTAGTAATTTTTATTCAATATAACAATTTAGAATACTATTTTCAATATAACCACAATATTTGAATAATATTTATATTTGTTTACCTACCCAGTAATGATGTAAGCTACTTGAGAACAAGGACTGTATTTTCTTTCTCAAAAATCACCATATGTGAGAGGCAACCACACACTGATGTTTCTCTCCCTCTCTTTCTCCCTCCCTTCCCCTCTCTCTAAAAATAAATAAAATTAATTTTTAAAAAGGTTGTTTAAAGGCAGACAGTGGGCCTGGGAAAAAGGTCATTTCAGGAATGGGTCTTTCAGTTCCTGCTTGCTTTAGTCCTACTCAGTTCTGAAAATTATGTGCGAATATAAACTTCGCATTACCACTTAAGTGTTCGCATGGGTTATACATTACTATGCATCCCCAAACCCTTGCCCTGAGCTTACTTCCGGACTAAACCCTAGGCACTGAAAACAGAAATGCAAGAGTTCGAACCAAAGGGACGAACACAATGATTTTTATATAATCCACCTTTGTATTGCCAAATGTGGTTAGCAGTCTTCATCACTCCTTTTTAATTCCTACTTCAAAAACTGCTTTAAATGAGCCTTGCTAATTAAGCAACAAAAAAATACATGATCCCATATATTTCCTAATGAAAGTAATGTGAAAATTAAATTGTGAAAGATTTGTTATTTTTTATAGATTTTAATGATGTAATTTAAAGTCCGGTTTGCCAAACAACACTCTGAAGCAGTGAGGGAAAATATTAAAATCAAATGTCTGAAAAGCAGGACTAGGAAGAAAGAATTACTTGAAATTTCCAGTTTCCCTAGATAAAAGGGATATATTTTTAAATGGTCACCTCACCACCATCTTTTGGACTCTAGAGACTATACAAACTCTCAAATTGTTACATTACAGCCAAGAATTAAATTACATAAACAGCCCTAAATGTTGCATTTAAAATATACCTTGGATCTACAGATATTATAAATAGAGTCTGTAAATCATGCAATTTCCTATTTTTGATCACTATACTGTAGTTATTTCAGAGGAATACCCTTATTTTTAAGAAATACAGACTGAGATCCTTAGGACTAATTAGTGGCATCATGTCTGCAACTTAAGTAATTATGAAAATATGTATACATGTGCATAACATACAATGTTAATATTTGGCATGTATGGTGAAAATTATATGGGAGCTCTTCATATGATACTTGAAACTTTTAAGTCTGAAATTATGTTAAAATAATTCAAAATTAAAAGAAATATTTAGTAAGTCGATCTTTGCATTTCCCATTATCACAGGTGAGGTGATTGTGAGAAGTAGAACAAAGAAAATGAGATGATGTGGTTTAGCCACGAACACCAGCATGAGGAGAAACCCTCAACAGGGAGAAGAAACCCTGGCGAGTGCAGGATCACTGTACTCTGAGAAACTGATTGCCAACTAAAAAGCTGAATTATAACTGGCAGAAGAAAACAGCACCAAGGACTGATGGGTACTGGGAAAGAAAACTAACCGAGCCAAATCAATTCCTGCTGGAAGGTGACATGTACATTGTTCCGAGTCACAGTGTATTCTCTACACAGTTACGTGTAAGCCACAAAAGGCCATTATTTTTAAATGAATATTTGTTGCAATTTCTAAATAAAAAAAGTCCAGTAGTAATTAATTGGAAGTCATAAAATAATTTCAAAACCATGTACTCAGATGCCTAGAGTAACTTCATAAGAACAAAGCAAAAACATGCACTCATCAAGTCCACAGCCAGCACTGGCACAGATTGGGAGCTCCGCCCACCCGCAGGCAGCATGTAATTCCATCCAAGGGGGGCTGAGTTTGGAATAAAGACCATAACTACCACCGGTGGTCCCTTTCGAGGTGAGAATCACTCGTGGAGGGAAGCCATCCTTGGTCTGAATTGAAAAGAAAAATTTCCCAGAAAAACACAGCTTCTGAAATAGTCACTTATGACTGAAAAGGCATGTTTCTGAAGTAGCAAAAAATGCATTCTGAACTGCAATCATTCCATAATTCTGAGGAGACACAGCATGAGGAAAGTCACAGAAAGGGGAAACTGCTGAAAACCTATTTGGCCAGAGACTCAGATCACACGTCAAGCAGGCAAAGGGAAACAAGACCGCAGGCTCACAGCAGAGGCCCTGCCCTAGGAGCCTCACAGGACAGGTGCTCAGGGGTTTGCACCTTTCTCAGGAGACAAGTGGGAGCCCTTGGAAAGTCTTAAACAAAAAGTGCCAAATACATGATGCATAAAATAAATGTAAATGCAGAATCCAATTATGCAAATTCTAGCGGGAAACAAATGACAGGTCTCTTTTAAAAGGTGAGTACAAACTCATTTTGAGTTGCAAATACAGACTTAAGGAGGGAGACTTAGTCCTATCGCATTATCATCACTATAACCCTTGATTAGCTCCATTTTTATAAGTGAAAATGGGCCAGAGGTCAGACAAGGGAGGCACAGATATTACCTTTGAGGATTTATAATAACAAAGTGGTGATAGCAAATCTTGACATTCCTACTCATTTGGGAAGCAATGAAAAGCTTTAACAAAATTGTGTTGGATTCCACTGGTCTGCATAGACCTATTTAGGCATGCTCCGTAGACTCTGACCTTGAGAAATGCCAATGCTATTCATGACACCTTGCTAACTACAGAAGAAGTCTTACTATCATAAATTTAGTCACCAGAAGATATCCAACGGAAACAAAATCGGGGCCACTCTCACTGGATAACCTTCAGAATGCAAGCTGTTTAATAGGTAAGAGGTCATGTACACAGTGACTGCACTGAGTAGAGGGGTTGTTCAGTCCTTCTAGTCAATCTTAGGTCAGGTCTAATCTTAATGCTTAGGTCTGGGAAGACGACCATTACTAGAACTTACTCAAGCACAGGTAAAGGATTCCAGAGGTAACCTACTGAAGTTCGACTCTGAAGTGACATGGGTACTATAGTTGGGTACCTAGGTTGTCTTCTGCAGCCGGTAAGATGTACCCAAACTCAAGGGCTAAATGGAGACCAGAAGCAGCCCCTCTGCTGCTGCTTCTTCCCCTCAGCATCGCATTGACGTGCCATGCATTCCTCTACACACTTCATGCACATTAACTCACTGAGTCCTCAGAAGAACCCTATTAGGTCAGTTCTGTCGGTACATACCCCTTCCATGTATCCTGTCAACAGGCACGAAACAGTGAATGGACTTCTCCAAGATGTCACAAGCACTTAGTATCAGAGCTGGAGGTAGATCCCGGGCACTTAGTTCACAAAGCTACGGTCTTAACTACTTCACATACTACCTCTCTCTCTGTGCCTGCTACACATCTGAATTATGTATGACCATTTTTAAACTGTTAGGGTAGAGGCCACACCTTCTAATGCCTATATGCATAATCAGTCTGAGGTAGTTAAGGTGAAACTGTTATTTTTGGGAAGCACAAAGCTGCTTCCTGATGAAGAATTTCCTAAACTGATAGTATTCAATATCCACTGACCATAATAATATACACTAGGAATCCCTTTCATTTAAAACTAATGTGTTTTTGCCCTGACTGATGTGACTCGGTTGGGCATCATCCTGCAAAGCAAAAGGTTGCCAGTTCAATTCCCGGTCAGGCTACATGCGTAGGTTGTGGGTTCAGTCCCCAGAGAGGGCATAAAAGAGGCAACCAAAACACTGACGTTTCTCTCCCTCTCTTTCTCCTTCCCTTCCCCTTTCTCCAAAGTAAAAAATAAATAATCACAAAATAAAAATAATTTAAAATAAGTGTGTTCTAGCCTTGGAAAATCTTTTTTACAACTACACAAGCTAGGCATTTATAGAACAACAGATCTTCAAAACTCTTCAGTGCTAATCTGTGAAATTAAATAGAAACATAATACAGTTTCGAATAAACCCTATCGATGACTTTCTTTTTAAAAATCAAACACTGCAACAACAAATCAAAGTAAGATGCTAAGGGGGAAATAGGGTTGAGGGGAGAAAGCAGAAATCAGAAAGCAAAGCCAGGATGCTATAACTCAGCTCCATACTTAGGTTTAACAAGGGCTATCAATCTTTCTTTTCGTGAACACTAAATCGAGAAGAAAAAGAAAAATACAGATCAGTCTTCATAACCAGAGGCTAGGAGAACTTCAAATCCTGAAAACCTGAACTGACAATTTGAAGCCTCTGTAACTCTCTGAAGGCCCGCATGCACTTCACTCCCTGACTTTTTCTTGGTTTTTAATCATTTTGCTCTATGGCATCTGGACAAGCGCTGATGGAGTGGTCCAGTCCAGGTGCTTGCCATTCAGAGGCAAAGGTGACAACCGCACTTTAATCTCTAAATCTTTCCATACAATTTATCTTTTCCATAAAGCTGGTACTCAACAGGAGTAACACCACCACAGAATCACGAGGGCACAGAGAAAAAGAAAAAAACAAAAACACCAGAACTGTATGCTTTATGGTTCATGGTGGTTCAACTTCCTCCTCACTCTTAAGCAGGCTCTTTCTGAACAAAATATGTCTCTTGCCAGCAATTATACATTTGAATACACAGGTGAAAAACCAACCAGTAACAAGTCACTTGTACTTTTACACTGCCGTAGTGTGGTTTGAGAAACGGCCACTTCTTCAACAAACAGTAATCATGTGCCTACTATGTGTTGATAGGGTTTTAGACACCAAAGATTTGATAATCCTGAATAAGCCAGAAAATGATGATGCTTCACTGAGTTTTCACTCCAGAGGGAAAGAGAAACAAATCAATGACAGAGGGATGGCCTTCACGTGCTAAGTGCTACAATGGAAATAAGCAGCCAACTATGCAAGAGAACTGGCAGTGGGAACACACTTTGGCAGAGTGCCAAAGCAGTCTCTCTGACTAGCTAGCACTGAACCGATCCCTGAAAGAGAGCAAGGAGCCAAAATGGGAGAAGGGGGTTTCTTGCAGAGTGAATAGCAATTGCAAAGGTCCAGAAGAGGCAGAAAGAAAAATGGGGTACGCTGCAGAAACAGACAGGAAACCAGTGTGGCCGGGCATGATACAGCAAAGGAAGGAAGAACCTGAGATAAAGGGGAGCTGGTGTGAGAAGGTTTTTAGATCGTTATAAGGGACAGGGCTGCACTCTGGAATGGGAAGCTGCTGTGCGTGCTTGAGCAAAGAAAGTACATGATCTGATTTACATTTTTAATGATCATTGAGTCTGATTTTTGGAAAATGGTTAGGGGAGGGGGCTAGGGCAGATACTGGCACACAAAGAAGGAGGCTGTTACAGCCGAGGCAGGACACGATAGTGGCTGAGGCTAGAATTGTATTAGTGGACATGGAGAGTAGCCAACTAATTGATAACCCATTTTGACTTTGAAATAATAGACCTTGCTGACAAATTAGATGGAAGAAATGAAGACCATCAAAGAATTCTTTGCCAGGGGATTATTTCCAATGACATAATTCCTGTGTGCTACATACATACACAAGATAGAAAAGTTCATTCCATATACTTAGAAAGAGAATGTTCTAACATGATAAAACATCCCTAGTTAAATTGCACATACAGATAATGTACCAGTTTCCGATTCTTGAAATAAATTTTAATAAAAAAATCTATAGTTAATTTATAAAAGATAAATGGAAACAATTATTTAATTATAAGTTTAACACATCAACTCAATTCTCAAGTGATTTAGGAAAAGAAAAATCTTTTCTAAGGAAACAGTAAAACTGGTAAGTCTATAAATATTATAACAATTGTCAAAAATAAATATCTCATTTTTAGCCTGCAGGGTGCTTATGATATACTGGAAAGATTTAGGAAGAAAAGTCCTATATTTCAAATTCCCTATTATATCTTCATACAATGGTTTGAAGGACAGGGCTAAGTTCTACTATTTAGAAAAGACATCTGGAAAACTTATAATTGCTTTAATAATTGCTACCGTCAATTCACAGATCCTTCAGGTGCTTCCTCCTTCCTGCTCATCAGTCAAGTTTGACTACTTAATGGTTAAACACAGATAAGGAGTAACAGAAGATGAGAAAAATCTTTCTAAAATTTGTCACTTATTATTAAAGGTTTAAGGAAGACATTAAAAACCAATTGCTGAAAGAACCAAAAACATCTAAATTCAAAGGATTAAAATGCTGTACCACCCCAGTGTCACCGGTGGCACACTGGCCAATGCCAGTAACGGTAATGATATTACAGTACCAATTAGAACACAATTCAGATGTGACACTCTGCCTCACACTGAACTCTGTTTCTCATGTGAAAATCAGCACAATAGCAACTATCTCAAAGAATTTTCATGAGGATTATAATAATGTATGTAAAGTACCTAAAGCAATGCCTTACTATAGTACATGCTCACTAAAGGGTTGCTACTGTTCTCAGAGAAATCTAATGAAGTACAGTTAATCCCAATGTAATTCCGCTTAGAGAAATACTATTTTTGCAAAACAAAGCATTTGTACTGAAATAATCACTTCAAACACACAAGGATCCAAAGTAACACTTTAAAGTGAGTTTTTTATCCTATTGTTCCTTTGATGGACTAATATAGTGGGATTATACCACCTAGGGAACTAACACCAGGCTCCCAAGCCTCTGAACACCCACCATCAATTGGCTGGTACAGCTTAATCTCTCATAAATTCTCTTTGTTCCAGGAAGACAATCTCGTATTTTCCTGCCTATATTTCTAAAATGAGTTCCCGTATTTGCCACGTGAACATGAGGCCTGTGTCTTGTTCATTTTTGTATTCCTAATGCCTACCCAGCACAAGCCTGACACAAAGAACTGGACGGGTAAATGCTAAGGGACTCTGCGCTAATGATTTCCCAAACCTAGAATAGGTTGTTATATCAAATTAATTCCCACCATTATTTGGAAACCATGCTTAAGCTCTGTTTTACTTACACACACACCTACCATCAGAACAAACTGAACTACCCAATATCGCTTAGTATGCTGATAGAATACGCACTGAAAAGCAGTCAGTCCTTCCCATGTTGACTTTTTGCCTCTGTTATCCCACCAGTCAGAGTATCTGTCCCTAAGGGAAGGGGCTAAGTTTCCCTTATCTTTGAGTAACCCTTAAATCCTGAAACAGAACTGGCCAGCCCTACAGTGGATGTCAGTGAATTCCATTGAGCATTCACTCAGCCTTCCAACCCAGGGGTAAATCCCTGTTGTGGTGCGTAAAATATTATCTGTGCCTGGAAGCATTTGTAAATTCTAAAATATATATTTCTCTACTACAAGATCAAATCTAACATCTTAAGGGGAAAAGGTATCAAAATTTAAACCTAATTGTTTTGATAATGAAATACAGTTTTATCAGATAACAAAATCTAAAAGGAACAGAAAAGATACCTTCCAGCAGTTTTTTCTCCACAGTGAGTTTGGGAGCGGCAGAAGGGGCCTGGTACAGAAAGTCACAGAGGAACGTGCACTGGGAGGGCTCTTGGCTTAATCCACCTTCAAAATGAGTGTCATGTTGAGGAAAATCTAGAGGAATTACAGAAATAATGCATTTGAAATCTAAAATGTCAACAATTTTCCCTTTGCTTATGAATATGTGAGTTTCGACCTAGAAGAAAAACTACTTCAACTATACCACAGAATAAAGATACAGATATTTATTTTACTTTGCATAAAACTTGCAAAATAAGCACTTAAATTGTGTTTATTATTCATAGATGAAACGTGGATTTAATTTTGGTGAAAACGATCACATAGGATTAACTGTTTCAATCTTCCATTTGTAAGATTAAAGAAACAGAAAGGATGTATTTCCTAAACTTTTTCTTAAAATGAAATTACACTGCTCCATTCCAAATGGGGACAGACCAGAAGAAACGGGGCTAATGAAGGGACAGGACCAACCTGAAAATTTGTTATGGTGCAGAAATTCCATCTGCAGACTCTGCCCCGCCTTCTTGGCCAGCAGGTAAGGGGTGCTGTGCACGGGGTCTCCGGTGGCACACATGGCATCTGCCCCACTGAACAGCAGAGCCATTGTCTCCAGAACGTCCGATTTCACCACAGCAGCACACAGAGCCTGCTCATTAAAAGAAAACATGCCTGTCAAAGGAAGAAGATACAATTCTGGCTATTACAACTAGTGAGTCTACCAATCCATTCATGACGGGAAGTTTGTATCTGTTTCTAAGAAATATAATTATTATATGCCTTGAATTAGGCAATAGGCACAAAAGACCTGCTCTGTATGCGTTTAAATTATAATCCCGTTTCCACGTCTCAATCCATTGTCTGTTGCCGTGATGTTCCAAACCTTCCAATCCAGTACATTTGCTTTGGAAGACATTTTTTATACTTACAAACTATGATAATGACCGATTCTCAGAAAATTCAAAACATTTCAAATGTAATAATGAAGTATCCACTGAATGCTTTGTCATATGAATGTTATATGTACGTATGTATGTATTTTCCAGCCTAATCAGGGTCTATAGACTCTTTTAGTTATTGTTACACTTTGCTCATTTGAAAGAAGAGTCCAATTCAGAATCTTTCCTTTTAGGGGACAGGTATGTGGGAATGAGGACAATAGCAGACACAATAAAACACTAAAAAACAATAAAACATTACTAACTTATGTCATACGTCATCATTGCACAGACCTGATGGAACCTGGGTTCTTTTTCTCCTTGAGGTAATAAGCTGCCTTCATATTGCTTCTCACCCTCTCTCCCTGCTTCCTCACTTTACTGGCTTCCCATCTGCTTCCAAACCCTCTGATTTTGGCACCCCGATTCCATCTGACCTTAGTCTCAGCTTCACCATTTACCTCCTTCCTGACATGGTGCATCTGGATGGATCACTAGCACATTGCCCTCTGCAATGCAACTTCAGGACAATCACTCACTGACTATCTGAATGGGCGGCTCAGAGCGGGCAGTCAAAAGTCCCAGGATTTTAAATCTAGTATGTCTGCCCAGTACGCATAGGCCATTAACCACTACATCAGACTGCCTCCATTCTTACATCATTTTATTGCGTCTGGTGTAGGTTAAACTGAATTATAATTTTGCCTTCACACATCTCTGTATTTGGTTGTCTCAACTGTTTCTACCAGCATTATTCCATAAATAAACAATTTCTATTAAAAAAAAAAAAAGTCCCAGGACATCTTCCCAGTTCTGGCCTGGAAGGTCTGCTAGTTAAAAAGTACTTATCTTTCCTACCTTCAGAATGTCCTTCACTTTAGAATTCAGAAACCTGAACTCTTGCACCTAACCCTGCATTAATTACCTAGGTGATCATGGCCAATCCCTCCTCCTCTCTGGGTCTCAGTCTTTTTGTTGCCCCTAAAAAATGAGGGTATTGGAAAGTATAAAAGCTAACGTCCCTCCCATTTCTGACTGTCTTCTCAATCTGATCACATGCATTTCTTCTTGTCTCTCTCTCCACCCTATTCTTACCCTTACCTTTGCACTTGCTGTGGTATATTTACTGAAGTTCATCTGTCTATGGTCGATCTCCCCTACCGAGGATCACTCTCATCAATGAAATGAGCACATATTTTTACTACAAATTGTATCCCCAGCACTAAAAGAGAATTCAGCAAGTTTTAAGTATCCAACAAAGAACACTCAATAGAGAAAGGATATTTTCTTCAACAAATGAAGTTGGGAAACAGGATATCCACATGCAGAAAAATGAAATCAGACCCCTATTTTATGCCACTCAAAAAATGAATTAGAAATGTATTAAAGACTTAAAAATAAAACCTGATACTGCAAAACTTCTAGAAGAAAACAGGTAGTAATCTTCTTGACGTAGGTCTTGGCAATGAATTTTGTATATGACAACAAAAATACAAGCAACAAAAGCAAAAAGCTGTAGTCAGCAAGTGGGACTACACCAAACTTAAAAGCTTCTGCATAGCAACACTATCAACAGAACAAAAAAATAACCCAATGAACAGAAGAAAGTATTTGCAAACCATATACTGGATAAGAGGTTAATATCCAAAATATATAAAGAACACATGCAACTCAATTAAAAATATCTAATGAAACAGGCAGAGAAAATAACTAGATGTGTTTCTGAAGACATCCAAATGGCCACCAGGCCACGGAAAGATGCTCATCTCTAGCCACCAGGGTAAAGCAAATCAAAACCACAATGAGGCATCACCTCACACTTGTCGGAATGGCTATATTCAAGGAGACAAGAAACAGCAAGTGTTGGTGAGGATGTGAAGAAAAGGGACCCCTTGTGCACTGCTGGTGGGAATACAAATTAATCAGCCATGCTGGAAAACAGTACAAAGATTTCTCAAAAAAGTAAAAATGCAATTATCTTATCACACACAATCCCTCTCCTGAATACACACCGAGGAGATGAAAACAGAATACTGAAAGACGCCTGCATTCTCACGTTCCCTGCAGCACTGCTATTCACGAATGCCACTGCACGGAAACAAACTAAGTGCTCCTTATTAAATGAGTGGACGAAGATGTGGTATGTACACACAATGGGATATTATTCAGCCATGAGAGAGAAGGAAACTCTACTACTGGCGATAACATAAATGGACCTTGAGGGCATCATGCTTAGTGAGTGAGATTAGCCAAAGACAAATACTGTATAATATCACTTACATGTGAAATCAAAAGAAACCAAACTAATAGAAACAGAGAGTAGAATGGTGCTTGCCCAGGGATGGGGGTGGGGCTGGGCTGGGGTGGGAAGATGTCCTGTAAGGGTACAAACTTGCAACTGGTAGGTAAGTAAGTTACAGGAACCTAATGCACAGAACAGTGATTATAGTCAACAATACTGTACTACACACTTCAAAACTGCTGAGACACTAGATCTGAGATATTCTCACCACTAAAAAGAAAAAATAGTTATGTGATGCAGTAAAGATGTTATCTAAAGCTATGATGGTAATCATATAGCAATATGTGTGTCAAATCAACAAAAGAAACACCTTAAATGTATACAATATTATATATACATTATATCTCAATTTTAGAAAATACTCAATAAAATGTATTTTTGGTAAAAATTATTCAGTGACATTAAGAGTGCCATTTTTAAGAAGCCCAAAGTGGAAGTCAATCCAGTAGGTGAAGTACCCTGTAATGTTCTTAGGAACAATGTAATAGCTAGTAACTATCATAAACCCTACCTACTGTCTTAGCTCACAAGAAGTGCGTGGTGTGGCAGACAAGACCTCATTCAGGGACATCAGCATTTACCACTGACAAGATTCCCATCACCATCAAAAAGAGAGAAACCATTGGGAAAGACATGTCCTAGCTCTCCAACCTCACCAATTATGCCCCCAAATACGCAACTTACTATTTATATATTATTTCTTATGAACCTCTAATACACAAAATTAGATTAATTATAACTCTTGGTTTATGATACCCTGTCATCATTATTCCAAACATGCCTGCTATAATTGGTCAGTTATTTTAATAATATAATTAACACTCATTACCAATCACAATCCAAAACAAAATTAAATGCCTTAATAATAACCTATATAAGTATATGGTTCCCCATTCCCACCCCATCTCCCTGAGGTTTCCTCCCTTAGGTACCCGTTCTGAATCTTGAATTTATGGTGTGGCACTGCTTTAAATCAGCTGGCAGCCTCACTTTACAAATACCAAAAATATACAAAGAAAAACTTAGTTAATGGGAACTAAACCCATAGGAAACAAAGGTAGAATGATCGTATAAATCTTATAATGTCTGGAAAGTATGGAAAAGGTCTTTATTTATTTTCCAAGATGTTTGGCATAATGCTCCTTACCTAGGGACCCTCACTGAATGCGGCCTACCCTCAAAATCCCACCAAAGAACTGAGAACCATGAAAGAAACCTTCTCTAAGCATAAAAACTACAGCATATAAAAGCATATGCTTTAAAAATCTATACATAAGAGAGCCTCCTGACACACAAGAAATAGAAACAGCAATTTTAGAAAGACGGGGGGACAGGCTGCTTAACACGTCCTCTGCTGAAAGGGTGAAGACTAAGTAGCCTGACATGGTCGCAAAAAGACCTGGAATGACTCAGCCAAAGGCAAAGGACAGTTCGAACGAACGGCACTAGACAAACCATTGCTTGTGACAATAAACTCAGTAAATGATGTTAACTCTGGTGACAGCACGTCAGCAACATAAGAGCTTAAGCTGTATTTGGTGTCCAGTCCCCAAAACAGGGGAAGTGGTCAACAGTTTAAGAATAATGGGATATGCCTAAATTAGCTGGAATCTCATGAACAAAGAGTTTATCTGCTTCTGATGACAACTCCTTATGTGAAACAGCAGGAAACTACTGACACAATCTCACAAAAGCAAATAAAATTAAACAATTTTAGCATATAGTAAAAGATTTTTTATTTCTTTCCAAAATTCTTGGCATATATTTAAATGGATACTACAAATCCATGTCTCCTGTTATGTTGTATTGGATACCTTGTTTAATTCTTCCTTGGACAGAGATGCCAAAAGGGTTTTTCGGAATCTTCCTTCTTTGTACTTCTGAGTAATGAAGGTTTTTCTCTTTTCTACTGGGGAGTCCATGTGTAATTCTTCATCTTTTTGAAGATTGCCAGCCCAAAAGTCATTTGCTCTTTTGTTTCCAATGACAATAAAAAGCTGAATTATCAAAAAATTATGAAACATATCAGTTCCTGAATTGTACTTAAATCTGCAGAAAACTGACTCACATGATAAATTAAAGCATAACAGTATAAAATATGCAAAAATACAAGAAGGATCCAACTCTTTCAGGGAGACGGAGTGTGAAAGCAGATACTATTTATATTTTCAATACAGTCTAGCTGTTTTTAATAATGGTAAAAGATTAGCAAGGAAAGAAACTGCAAGCCACACAAATTGCAGCAGAAGCATTATTATTTCTTGAAGCTCACATGGAGACAGACTCATGTAAAAGGGCTGAGCAGGTGGGCTGCTGTGGTTGAGTGGTGCTGAAACACAGCAGTAAAGGGAGTCGGGAGACAGTGAGTTCGACACGATTGCCGTTAATGACAGAGCGCAGCCAAGAAAAAGAAGGGTGACGTTTGCCCAGTGTTTTCATCACTTTTCTAATATTTTATCCATGCTGAGTTAAAAAGAAAGTAAATTCTGGCTTAACGAAAAAGCTGTCAAGATTTTAAAAGTAGTTATTACCATTAAAGCTCCCTGTACTTTTTATTTTTAAAATAACCATCTCACTCAGGAAACCTTCTGAAAGTTAAAGTAAAAAGTTGCAACAATGAAACAGGCTGAAGCCATTTTCATAATGTGGTGAGACCTTTCTCAAGGAGTTCCTGAACTGCATGCCTCCTCCCCGACCTCGGCTGGCCACCAGCACCATTACAAGGGACTTACCTCGATGAGTTCGTTACTCCAAATGCTCGCATCCATTTTTAGACTTCTAACCTTGGAATCTTTTGGTCCTAAAGATCGATGTTGTCCTGAAATAAAAAAACAGTTGCATTTTTATGTTAAGTTTTATGTAAATATTTTTTTAAAAAAACTGCATATGGATGTGTGCGTTTACATATTTTTTTCAACTTAAAATACACTAATATATAAATTCCACTCTGGGGTACTAACAGTATTTATACAGAAGTTATAATGAACCACAATGAAGGGAACAGCAATCACCTGCATTGGCACCCTCTACTGGCCCAACACTATACTCTCACCTGTGTGTATGGCTGTGCATGGGCAGGTGGGTATGTATGTGTGCATGTCTGCATGTATGTATTTACATACATACATACCTAGCTTTTGCATTGCTTGGTAATTAACTGGAAACTGTAGGTCACTGAAAATATTTTATAACTGGTCTGTGTAATTTACACATGGGTGAAAACAGATACCCCTTTACTCTTAAAAATACTAGCTGCAACTCTAACAAATCTGTCCTTAAAAACCTTCAAGGGATGCTTTATTCTACTACTTTATACCTGGAAGAAAGGAACAGCCCAGCATTCTGTTGTTCTCAGTTCAATTCTACTGCATAAATCAACACTCAGTCCTTCCTGGGCACCCCAGCATACATCAGATGTCTCATTTCTAAGCTGAGCAGGAAAAAAGTATACAAGGCATAATCCTTGATCTTAAGGACCTTTTGTATAAGAGCATAAAGGCTGGCCCCTCTATTAGAAAAGGTCCCTTTCCTCTCCTCTTTGAGATGGAAACTACTCAGAAGAGAAACCTCAAAATTCTCAGGGCAGGAATTTGCATAGGTTTGCATTTATAAATCCTACCTAAAGGCAGTAGGGGTCAAACTAAGAACCAGGTCAGAAGAATCAGTGTTAGAGTAGCCTACATAAGAAATGACAGAATCCAACTTGACACATCAGAAAGAGGAAGACAATGGAGGGCAGATTTAGAAACACTGCTACGAGAAACTGACAGGACTTCGTGGACTTTAAGGAAAGAGAAAGGGTCCAGAGAGTCTCTCAGATTTTAAGATTTAGTGTGGGATGGATATTATCACTCTGACAAAGCTCTGGAGCACAGGAGAATGTACAGTTTTATGCAATGAGCTGTGCACCAGCGAGAGCTCCATTTTTAACGTGCTATTTTTGAAGTGTCTTGGGCAAATCCAAGCAGAGATTCTAGTAGGTACATATAAGAGTGTGGTTTCCAAGAAAGTCATCTGCATAAAAATGAGTATTGAATTCAAATGATAAATCTCATCACTCAGGAACATCAGAGGGGAAGGGAACGTGCATGTTTCAGGAGCAGGCAGAGGAAAAGCAGCCTGAAAAAGGATGACCGGAGTAGGAAGAGACACCAAGAGGAAACGGTCTCCTAGAAGTTGAGGGAGGCTGGGAAGTCCTAAAGCAACAGGCTGATCATGAGCGTTAAACGTTGCAGAAGACGACAAAGACAGAAACTGACTGCACAGAAACTAAGCAGTAAAATACACTGGTAAACACGGTGAAAATATTTTTACTGGAATAGAGAGAAAAACGGGCTGATAACAGATGACAAAGAAAAATTGGGAAGTTAAAGAAATGAAGAAAGCCTGCGCAGATCACTGCTCTTGGAAGTACTTGTCTATTAAAGAGAACAGGGACTAATTGATACACAGAAGGGAATGGTAAGTTTTCAGAAAGCTGGGGTTAACAGCACAGGCTAGGGCAAGTTTATCTGCTGAAACAAAAGAAACCATAGCTGAATAGCTTACACAGACAGTGAGTGATGGTGTGAAGATCCCAAGAAGAAAGGAAAAAAAGGAAGTTTAACAGCCTCGCACGACACAAAGGCTATCTCTTCCTCAGACTCGAGAGGAGAAAACGATACGGGAAAATGAAAAGTAGAGGGTGATTAATTGATGCTTTTTGTTGTTGTTACTGATGTTGTTAATGAGGTCTTTGGGAAATCCACACTACTGTGATGAGAAACGGGGCGGAGCACAGAGCTCTAGCGGTAAGGGTTTGGCAGAACCCTTGTCTTGGCTCCAGCTGACTGGGGTGCTCCTCCCCCAAGTCTCTCAATGAAACCTGTTCTCTACTACTCTGGTCCTTAGTAGCCTCTGTGGTAATTACTATTTATATGTTACTGCAGGAAACACCATGTATTATACATCTTTTTAATTCCTAGGACCAGCATGGTATCTGGTAGAGCAAAAACATGAAGTAAAGTTTGAGTCATGGCTAACATTCTCCAAGCGCTCCATGATTACACACGTAAGTGGGGTCCATTCCCGCCACTCACTTGCACAACCGTCTGAGCTCCAAATACAGTGAGCTGTCTGTAAGGGGGCAGGTCACAACAGGAAAACCAGGCCTAGCACTGGTTACTTTAATAAATTTTGATATGCTTGGAAAACACTTCTGTATAAAAATCCTCAGTATAAGAGGTACATCTGGTATACGAAGTTCAGAGCTTAGAACAACCTTGAGGTGAAAAGCAGGACTTACACAACATAACAGAAGAAAAAAGGACAAATCATACGAAGAGCAAGCGTCTTCAGGGTGCATTCTGAAACACATCCACCTAAAGTCTAAGGATGTCAACAGTGTCTTTTTAAAATCCATACATGGGCCAGTAGACACCAAAAAAGTGATTACAGGCTTAAAAATCAATTTTTGTATCTAAGTCATGCAGAAGAGAAGTTTAGAATTACATTTCTAAAATTGACTTAAATGTGATGAGCTTTCTGTGTCTTTATCTTCCACAACCATTAGCTGGGATGCGGTGTGGGACAGCAGAGAGCACTTGGTGCCGATCTGCCATCGAACAGCGATGAGCACAGCGTAATCCCTGCTCACCTGCACACTTCTTACAGATGACAACACAGAGATTGATGGACGCCCAGTCAGGGTCTGGGGCTTTGCAGTCGGCGCAGCTCCTGTTGGACTCGTTGAACCAAATCTTCTCGGCTACTTCATAATCAGAGAGAGTTTCCGCGATCGACTGCTGCACCGCTTCAATCCACTCTTGTTTCTCCTTTACAGACTCGGCTATGAAGCTGCAACAACGAACGTTTCTGCTTTATCGATCTGCCTTGTAAAGGCCAATTAAGCACTGGGTTCAGCCTGCATATTCATTTCAGTCACAAATTAAACAGCAGCTGAGAAACATACCTTCCAGGCAGTTGGATAGTCTTTTCTGTTAAAAATCATCTAACTTAGAAATCTACGTTTTTCCTTTAACCTTTCACACTGCTTATGACTCTGTTGACATATGTGGAAACAAAATTAACATACATATTTTTCTGACCAGGATATACAAACTGTCTTGTTAGGTCAAAAGCTTAAATGAGAGCCCATGTTTTCTAAGCAGTGGTTATATAACAATCAATGGGAGACTGGCAGAGTTTCAAAGCTATAGAATTATCTTGCCAAGAAAGGATGTCATGATGTCTGAAACTAAACAATCAAAAACACGTACCAGTATTAAAAATAGATTCTTTTTCTAATTAGAAGAATGTACAGATGGCTTTAAGAAACTGAGAAATCAAAAAGTTTATATGATTACTATTCTAACAGAATCCTAGGTCATTTTTAGCCATGTTTTGCTTTATTCTAATTCTTAGTGTCTATGGGGTGTCTGAGTGAAAGAATATAAAATTAAACACCAGGTTCTCAAGCTCCTTTAAGAAATGTCACTGGTCGCTGCGACACAGCGGTACAAGCACCACAGTGCTGCCTTCTCAGCCAATGACCCGAAGTAACTTGTTCGCATCAGAATTTTCTGTTCTAAAGGTGAAACTGCTTTGAAATATAATGAAAATAACAGATGACTAACATATATTCCAAACAATCTGTAAGAAAACCAAGTGGCCTAAGTGGATATTTGTTGAAGTTCTTTACAGTTCCAGCATCGCTATAATATTTAGAGGTTTCTTAGTGGATTCTGCTTCTCCATAGAGACTGGTCACAGTCAGTAAGGTATAAGGGAAAACAGATGTTCAGTCTTTGCTCCAGGTTCTTAGTACAGAGCTCTGAAACCCCTGAATTGATACAAAGTGTCTTTTGTATGCTAATGAGCTCCCCTATGGCTGGGAGTCTAGAATGGAGCTGGACTCTGGAAAGACCTAGGTGTGATCAGAGAGCTGGAACTTGCAGGCAGCCCCACCCTTGACCTCCAGGAAGCAGGAGGGCTGGCAGCTGAGTTAATCACTAAGAGCCAAGGACTTCATCAATCACATCTATGGTGTGAAACCTCCATAAAAACCCCTAAACAACAAGGTTCAGAAAGCACCCAGGTTGGTGAACACATTGAGCTGCTGGGAGGGTCCATGCACTCAGAGAGAGCCCAGAAGCTCTCACCATTAGTCCCTTGTACCTTGCCCTATGCCGACTGCCCTTCTGGTCTTCCCTGAGTTGCATTCCCTACAACAAACTGGTAATAATAAACTATTCCTCTGAGTTCTATGAACAATGATAATAATTTATCAAACCTGGGGGAGAAGGGGTCATAGGAGTCCCAATTTATAGCCACTTTGTACAGAAGTGTGAGAAACCTCAGGACCCAACACTTGCAACTGGTATGGAGAGGACCACCTTGTGGGGCTGAGCCCTTAGCATGGGGGTCTGGGGGCTGAGGCTCACTTAGTCTGAGGCTCACTTTGGTATGGCAGAACCAAAGTGAACTGGAGGACACCCAGTTAGTGTCCAGAGAGTGGGAGAGTAGGCTGCTATGAGGAAAACCCCACCCATTTGCTGTCAGAAGTGTGATGAGTAAAAACCAGTCAGCCAACATCTACATTTTCAGTTGAAGCATAAATCTGCATATGTGAAAATAAAGCTTAGTGTTCTTCATGTCATCTTTCATTAACATTTGAGCCAGTAGACATATTTGGACAGCTGGATTAAGTACCGGGCTCGGTAGTGTTCTTGAAATTGCTAAGCAACTGTTAGTCCTTAAAGGCCTCCAACAATTGCCTCTGACCTTTACACTATTTGTGACGAATGAATTCACATGGTTGAACTCAAGAGATGCTGACTTAGGCCTCTCTTGTACACTGAAGCTGTGGAGTCATTCTAGATGATTCTAACACATACTAAGAACATATATTAAGTTTTCCATTTCACTGTCATAACGAACGATTCCTAGAATACCATAATAAAGGATATACAACAAAGTGCTAAAATACGTGATCAGTAAGTGCTCCAAGGCCCATTAAATTCAGCACCATTTTAAGCTAAAGTTCCTTTTAGGAAATCATTACAGAGCTTTTATAACTAGGGATTGATCTTAAAGGAGGGACTGTATTTGATTAAGCTAAAAGAAAGTAGCTAACACAGCGTCAAGACAAGGCAATTTTCTCTTTGTTTTATTCCTTCAAAATGCGATGCAGATCTTCACATTATTTGTTAATAACAAAAAATGAACACGCCCACTAAGGTTATGAAGAATAAGAGGTATTAAGAAAAGAAACAACTCAAATTTCATGAAATTAGTACCTCTGCAGATTCTGTGATTATTCAAGTCATTTTCACCAAGTGTTACATATATTGGCCAAGAAATTAAACAGCATGGAAAAGTAAAATACTATTTTATTAAACGTCCTAAGAAATAAAATCACCACTAGCAATGTAAAAGTGGCTCCTCAAAGCTTTCCTATAGTAAGTGTACAAACAGAAAATGTGTAAATGTAGCTTACCTAAAACTTTTATAGGGAGTGATTATTTCAAAAGACTGTTTCACAGTTCGATCCACCTGCTTCACATTTGCCACATTCATCGGAATTGTGGTGATACCAAGTCCACTCTTAAAATCCTGAAGAAAAACACAAAAATTGGTAAACAAACATATGAGTTTAAAAGTACAATTATATTCTCTAAAACCCCGTAAATCCTACTAAATTTTACTACACACATCTATGGAATTAAACAAGTCCTTCAAAAATATGCCTTGAGTACCTTTCTTATCTCAGGGAGTCGCTTTCTGAGGGTGACAGCCGGGCTGTTACTGAAGTACGGGTTTCTCCACGCGGAACATAAGCTGAGAAGGACATAGATCTTGAGCCACACATGCCTGGCTCTTTAAAAGTTGGCACTTTTTCACCCTTATTACCATATGCCCAGCATTTTTCTAGGTCCGAGACCAAATCGCACTGTGCGGTCGCTACCACTACTATCTATGTGAGGAGGAGGAGAGAGCAGGACTCAGAAAGCCCAGTTGTGTGGAAAGTGCAGGTGTGCACGGTAGAGAGGGGCTGAAAGCCAGCCATCTGCCTGCTCTTCTTCTGTTCTACTGTATGACGTCAGCTCTGCTGTCACATGATCTGCCTCGTTTACTCTCCAACAAAGCCGTGTATGCCGCAATTTTATCTCATGTCCAGTATTTTATTATATCCCCCTTTCTTCAGTTAGACTCTGAAACAGCTCCTCTACTGCTATTTTGGTATGAAAAGTGCCTTCTGCTCAACACCTACAGCCACAATGTTTGGTGTGCCTCACCAAAATTAGAAATTCTTCAAAAAGCTACAGTCTGCTTTTTAAAAGCATTAAAGGTTGCAATGTATTGTCTGGCTATAACGGCTTGGGAATTTGATTTACCAAATAAATAATGTCAACATGTTAAAAACGCATAATCTGTACCTCAAAATATGAAATACCTATGGGAACAGATGTGGAATAAATGTGCTCTCAATTCCTACATTCAATTATGACTAGGAAAGGAAGCCATGCAAAAGGCAGGCTACAAGAAGCACTGGTTCACTTGTACTGAGGGCACTTCACACAGACAGGGAAGGTGACAATTCCCAGGCCACCTTCTCTCTGTCTCCTGCTACGCAGGTTACAGGTAAAAGTACTATTCCCACCCCACCCCCCGCCCCATTCCCCTGCAGATGGGAGGGAGGAGCCATATATCACAGTTTTGGTCAATAAAATATAAATAATTCCTGGCTTGGGGTGGAAGAGTAGAGAGAAAAGCTTTGGGAACACAAAGACTTTCACCCCTTGCCTTTCCATCTTCTTGGGGAATAACATCTAGGTGCACAGAAGCCATGACAGAATGTTAGGACCCTCCTGACAAAAAGCCTGAGGACAGATTCTTGCACTTCCAGGAGGCCAGAGTGAGTGAAAAATGGAAAGAGCCTTGTTCCCTGGAGGCATCAGTTCTCCACTGCCTCTGCCAAGAGATTTGTTATAAAGCAAGTAAATCCCCATCTACAGAAGCTGCCCTTCAGGTTTTTGATATGAGTGCATTCCTGACATAACAGTAAGTGAAATAAAATAATATTGTAGCAGATCTTCCCCCACTTGTAAAGGTATCTGGAGTTTTCATTACAAATTTAAGAACTGTCTCATTTTTTTTAAATGTACATGTTTTTGGTTAGAATAAGAAAATGATCCATAAAATAAATCATCAATTAAATATGTTTTTTCTGATGAAAGAACAAATGGCTCATTCTGTTAGGAGAAACAGCTCGAAATTGAGAGTCAGTAATATAAAAGATACAGAGACATGTAAAATAATCAGAATTACATGGAGTACTTTCACTTTTTACAGTGAGCCCACTTAACAAAAATTGGAACTTCATGGGGTCTATGTGGACAGAAGGGAACTGACCTTTTCCAACCTGCCCAGTTTTAATGTTTCAGCATACTGGTACAGCGTTATGCTTACTGTCTGAATTAAACACAAATTCTCAATTATCCATACCAATGAACCTGCTGGATAATGTGACTGTCGGAGAAACCCCCAATGCATGTGAGTGGAAACTCAGCTCCTTTTTGTAAATGAGGAAATAAAGGAGGGGCAGCAAGATAAGATATTTTAAAGCAGTTTTCTCAGCCTAGAATAAAAGAGTTAAACCGCAGGTCCTGGCAGGAACCGGAGATCGGGTCACACTGTGGGTTGTACTCTCCGATAGGGGTCTGGCCTGAAGGTGCCGTGTGTTTCTAAGGGCAGAGCACTCACTCAGGCCATCAGACCCACAAATGTTCAAACTGACAACCTTTATGGAAATGGATGGGCCACATCAAGCCTCCAGCCTGACTAGATGGCACTTCATTCCTACATGCAAGTCATGAAAGGTCTACAAAACTGAAATTTCTGTTAAAAACAAAATAAGTGAGGGTCAGCTCAAGGCCCCAGACTTCTTTCCAGCAAGGCAAAGATGACTTTTTAGCCTGAAAAAAAAAGACTGCAACCCATTTATCAGCCGCTTGCTATAGCTGTACGGTTTTTAGTAATTTGAGCATCCCCTGAACTCACCAGCACAAATGGACTGTGTGAGGTACCGCAGAGGAACAAAAGAAGTGCCAGTGCTCTCGAGGTCTGTTAAATAAGAAACTACTGGGTTCCTCATTAGAAATACTTGTGGTGACATTAAGCCACCTTTTCAGCCAGCATTTAGAACCTATTTAGAATATATCTCATTCCTTGATGCTCATCGAAGTTACCTGTGCTGCTCTGATCCAACCCCCCAAGATTCTGGTTCCACGAATGGCCAGGCAGAACCTAAGAACCTTCCATTAGAAAACAAAGCAGAACTGCAGCCCTGTGACCCTCACATGTAGCCTACATGGAGAAACAGTGAAGGAGAAAGCAGACCCAGCTGTGGAATCTACACAGTATGAATCTGCAGTATTTAAATACAGGATGTAAGTACTGGTCTTTGCCTTCTGCACAGCAAAGAAAGCAAGCAATCATATCAGACAGAAATTATTTGAAATCAGTAAGACCACTGGCTAAACACAGACTGGCCAGAACTCAGTGATGCACTGGGTTCCATCAGGAACCTGTGGGTCCTGGGCGCCCACCCCTGTGCTGATATCCAGAGGCCGTGAGAGCCTCAGTCTTCATTAAGTCTTAGAGAACACTCTGTAATCGATTCAGCATCTATCTGTGCAGTGCCCTGAAGCTGACAAACAGCTGGGAACTCTCATTTGACTGAGTAATTCTGGGAAGGAGGCAGAGCACATAGATCCTTTCTGAAAATAGGAAAATGTGTCCTGGCAAAGTGTTTATTAAGTACTTAGCAAGTACCAGCCATTGTGCTAAGTCCTGGGTCCACCCCAAGGCATAAGACAGGACACCGGTACCAGCCTTGGGGAAGATTCAGCCAAAGGAAGGAATGAGAGAATTGTAATAAGTTTGTGAAAAAAAGACTGCATAGATGCCAGCAGGGCAAGCACCAAGTTCAGCCCAGAAATGAGAGCTGTGTGCATAAGAGGCTGTCCAAAGGCAGTGACACTTGACTGGACAAATGAGAAGACCCAGACCAGCTGGGTACGATGCACCTCTTTTGCTTCAGTTCACTCATTTGTGAAATGGAGATAACAGCAGTATCCATTGCATCACTCTGGGGAGCATTAAATTCACACATTAGAAATGCTTAGAAGAATGCAGTAAGTGCTACATGGTCCCATTTAGCAACAACAATAACAATAATAAGCTTTATTATTATTGTTATTTTCTACCTTTTTAAGTTTGAAGCCAATTGAACATGTTCCCTATTACAAAGTTAATTACAGGAACACACATATATAAAAATAATAAGCATGTGTACATTTTAAAAATGGGGTGTAGTATGAATTTATAAATTCTTACTTACAAATGTAGTATGGTGTAATATGTAAACTTTCAAGAACATTTAAAATAACAATCCACTAAGGGTGATTGGGGCTGTAAGCACTATTCCCATTTTGAAAAACAGGCACAAGTCAGGAAGAAGCCAAACTTCCAACCTTTAAAATGCTACGGACTGGACTGGAAACAACAATACCACAAAAACTAAATGGCTAGAATATTATTACAGAAAACATAAAGTCAAAAACCGATTTGGGAGTAAATGATGTTTTGCACTGAATTTGCAGTCAGAGAATGTGGGATCTCAGAAAGTGTGAACCCCACCACGCACACCACCATAATGACCGCCGCGGCTGCACATCGGCAAAGGGGTCATGGCCGAGAGACACCGGAGTCAGGCCTGGGGACAACCTGGGCTGAGCCACTCACTAGCTGGACGACTACTGGCAAGTTCGTCAGTGTACCTAGGCCTCAGTTTTCTCATTTCTGAAGAGACAGCAATACCTATCTTATAACAGCAACGCTATAAAAGCTGTGAATATAAAAGAGGGTCTAGTACATCCAGACAACCCTTTGAGTTGAGGATTCTGAAGCCAAAATTGGTCTGCAGCAGAAAACTTTCCATTTTATTTACAACGACTGAAAGTATTCATACCGATGATTCCATAATAAATATCCAGATTATAATTAATGACAAGTATTGACCAAGATACTGAAATGGGTTATTTCTATAAATCTGAAGCAACCAAATCTGGTTGAAACTACATTTTAAAACTATACAGTGAAAGCTGCAAAATACAGATTGATTCCTAAACAGAACAAATAAAGGAGGGTTTATTAACCCCAAATTTGCTGAAATATCAGACCTATTTGGGGAAATACTGGGTGCCAAGTTTCCATGCCAGGAATTTTAGGACTTGGTGCTTAAACATTTGTTGAAAACAGATGTGGCATTGTATGACATTGGCACCAGATCTCCTGGGGAATACCAGATGCAAAGTTTGGCCGGATACAGAACCCAGAGAATCTGAGGCCACCGACTACATCCTGCTGCTTCTTTCTGCGCCACACACCCCAGAGCCCTATGAGGTCTATTTAAATTCTGTCCAAGTTTCAGTCCCATGCCAGACAGACACCAGGGGCCATTATGCTGGGAGAGTGAGGGGGAATGAGTCTCTTGTTATATCCTGGTTTGAGAATGTTTAATCAAGTGAATTTATGTAGTTAAAACCTCAATGCCACAATTATCATTAAATAGACAGATACACAAACCCACCAAGCAAGACATCTGGCTGCAATGAATCTGCTAATATTAACGTGATATTCAAAAATACTCATCAGAAAAAAAGATGGCAGCCTGGTTTTCGGGACAACATGACAAATGCAAAGTAAAGCCCAGTATCTTAAAAACTGTCTTGCATTCACTTGTAGAAGTGCCATGCAATATCCACATTATTCCAGGATTAATAATTATAAAAGTAATTATTTTTCCAGAATACAGAAAATCTATAGGCTTTAACACAAAAAAATTTAATTACGTAAGCAAAATTTCCATGTAACAAAAATTAAATGAAAAATGAAAAGTAAGCAATAGCTCAAATAGTTGCAGAAAATGTGACATGAAGACTAGTACCATTGTTATATAGATAAACAGCTTAAAGAAAAGACAAAATCCCATTAAATGAAGAAAACACAAAGGCAATTCAAAGAGAAGAAAATCATTTTAAAAGAAAAATTTTTTAAGAATAAACTATTCAAAAAAACAGCTGTAATGACCATTAATTCAACAAGTTTCTTCTACTAAATATTTACTGAGTGTCAGCTACTTGCCTGGGACTCCTGAGAACACATCAGTAAATAAAGTAAATATTTATACGATTAATTTGGGAATATAAAAATTATAACACTTTTAAGGTTAAAATGAAACTGGTACCTATTCACAGAGCTAACAGCATTTTAAATGTAAATAATTCTTTAGAAAAAGGTCATAAATAGTCTTGCCAAAAAATAATCAAAAGGGAAAAGAAGACAATATACAAAAGGCTACCAGAAATTTTATTTATCACTATATCCTCCTACCCGCACCGGCAGGTAAGATCCGAAAAAGGAGGGGTATTTTGGGTTACCATTGTACCTCTAGTGCCTAAAGCAGGGCACAAAATGAGACGGTACCCAATAAAATGGTATTAAATCGATGAATGAATAGTATAGCCTATGCAAACTCAACTACACAACTCCTTGTATACAAACTCGGAGTAACAATGGAGAAAAACTATAATAATTTCACTACATTGCAGGCATCTAAAACATTCGCCAAGACAAGAAACAGAACAAAATTTGCAAAAATTAAACACTTTGGGGGTAGTGTTGTGAAACGGCGCTAAATATTTAGAGTTACTGTTTAATTTCTGTGATGATAGCGCCACAATGTTTTGCAGCTGAGTAAATAGGTAAATAATTTTGTACCGTGGAAACAGTATGGAGAGTCTTCAAAAAATTAAAAACAGAACTACTGTATGACCCAGCAATTCTACTGCTGGGTATTTATCCAAAGAAAGTAAAAACAATAATTTGAAAAGATACGTGCATGCCTATGCTCAGTACAGCATTGTTTACAGTAGTCAAGATATGGAAGCAATCTAGGTACGGATGGATGGATGAGTGAATGAAGAAGTGGTTCATATATACAATGGAATATTACTCTGCCATAACAAGAATGAAATACTGCCATTTTGACAACATGAATTGACCTAGAGAGTATTAGGTCAGGTAAGTCAAACATCGTATGACTGACAAATATCATATGATTTTATTTACGTGCGGGACCTAAAAAAGCAGAATGACCTCAACAGAGCAAAACAGAAGCAAACTCGCGGATAGAACAAATTGTGATGATTGCCAAAGCGGAGGAAATGAGGAAACAGGTGGAAAAGGGGAAGGGGATTAAGAGGCATGAATCTTCCAGTTATAAAAAAGATCATGAGGACATACTGTACCATAGAGGGAACATGTCAATAATATTGTAGTAACTGTAAGGTGACAGGTGGTAACTGACTTCTTATAGTGATTACATAGTAAGGCATATATAAATGCGGAATCACTATGTTGTATACCTGGAATTAACATAATATGTGAACTATAATTAAAAATAACTTTAAAATAAAGAATTTTAGTGTTAGTTTCTACTTTGCTATCTTCCTCTCTAATAAATGTTTTTATTTTTTTTTTCTTCATGGTGCTTTTCTACTTTTTACAGCCTATCTGGAAAAAAAAAAAAAATGACCAACCAACATTCCCTAAGGCATTTCTCTTCCTCAGCCAAGAACTACTTCACGTGTCAGTTCCTACAATCTGCTAATGAATGAAGGGGAAAGAAAGAGACGAAAAAGGTACATATTTGAACTGAGCAACTGAGAAAAGAAGAGTGTGTGCTGACTGCACAGAGTTTAGACCTGCCAGTGAAACATTCCCCAAGACAGTGCGTGGATGGCATCCCCCTTGCCATCCTTATGCCACTTCTCTTAAAAGAGAAGAAATTTGTGCTGGCCAGGTGGCTCAGCTGGTTGGAGCATCAGCCCGTATGTACACACAAAAAAAGGTTGTGGGTTCGATCTCCAGTCAAGGCACATGCCAGGGTTGCAGGTTTTGACCCCAGGTCAGGTGCACATGAGAGGCAATCTGTCAATCGCTATTTCTCTCTCACCTTGATGTTTCTCCCTCTCTCCCCCGTCTCTCCCTTCCACTCTCCAAAATCATTAAACATATCCTTGGGTGAGGATTTGAGAGAGAAGAAATTTCAAAAATAAAGCAGTAATTTTAAAAGTGTCTGTTCTAATAGCCATTTTAACTTAGAAAATATGTGGAAGTGCTTGATTCAGTAGAAAGAATAGAGCCAGAAGAGTAAAAGAATTACTAAAAACATATTTTTAGAGATGCCTGACATGGAACCTTAGGGACACCTATTGGAAGTAGGGAAAAGGCTTTGGAAAAGATTAGTAATAACCTACAAGGTTATAGTAAATTTCCAGACATGCTCAGAGTTAAAGGAACTTAGGGTGTATAACAGTTTCAAACACTTTCTTTCATGCTGACTTTGCAAATGGAGTTCTAATTCCTCCAACAGTGCATTCTCTGGTAGTAAGAGTCTGCGTGAAGAAAAAAAAACCGAAATAGAATTGATATGCTGAAAAATGAATTCATATAAAACTATTAAGATTTTAGCAAAAAACAGAAACCCAGTAGCTATAGTTTAGAACATACACAATCAGTAACAGTTCTTCAAATTTTTTTAATTTATTACCACTAACAATGATTTTCTTAACTTTCTACTTAAGTGTGCATATTTCAAAATATTCTATCAAGAAAAAGGTATGCTAGCCCTGGCTGGCGTAGCTCAGTGGATTGAGCGCGGGCTGCGAACCAGGCATCGCAGGTTCGATTCCCAGTCAGGGCACATGCCTAGGTTGCAGGCCATGTCCCCCAGCAACCGCACATTGATGTTTCTCTCTCTCTCTCTCTCTCCCTCTTCCTTCCCTGTCTATAAATAAATAAATAAATAAAATACTCAAGATTTAAAAAAAAAGAAAAGAAAAAGGTATGCTTACAAATGAAACAACCACGAAAAGAAGTATAGCAACCCCAAGTTGATGGATGATGAAATAAAGAAGCACCCACAGTTGCGGAAGGCTGTTTTCACACATTTTCCAACCCCAGAAATATCTTGTTCACTTTACCTGGATGCTTATAGTTCCTAAAGAAGAAAACCTTACAGCAGTGCTTTCCTGGGTGCAGTCTGGGGCTGCCCTGTCACTGAATCACCAAGATACTTTCTACAAATGCAGGTTTCACTACATCATCTGCAGAAATTCTAAGTTAATGGGTCTAATGAGTCCAGATATCTGGGATTTTAATGTACAACTTTAAAAAAATGGCCTTAGAGACAGAAATCCATCTCTCTTCTTCACATGATGCCATTTAACCCTAAGGAGACTAATTTAATTATCTGAGCCAGTTAATAGCAGGGCAAGATCGAACACCCAGAACTGCTACTGCCCGGTCCAATACTGTCCACTCTGAATGAGCCCTCAGGTTCTCCTTATTCTAGCTCTTCAGCTCAGGCTGCAACACCTACCCTTCCACCTCCCCACTGTCTGTTTACTCTCTCTAGGCACCTCCCAAGTAAATCAGTAAAACTATGTACAACTAGAGGAAAGAACATTATAAACTGTTCATATGTTAGGGGAGTAGAGATCCCTTTTCTTTATTTTCTGTTCTAATTGCACTGTAAATTATATGGACAATAAATTCACTGATTTAAAAT
Organism: Tonatia bakeri; assembly: GCA_004024845.1. Taxonomy (NCBI): domain Eukaryota; kingdom Metazoa; phylum Chordata; class Mammalia; order Chiroptera; family Phyllostomidae; genus Tonatia; species Tonatia bakeri. The sequence goes on along the minus strand of PVIA01000313.1, from coordinate 80,681 downwards.
TTTTAATTAAAATAATTTAGCTTTGATGCATACAACGAAATTAGAGCCAATACGAACTGAGACACAGAGGCTCAAACCGAACACCCTTTACATGTTCATGATGAGATGGTTTCCATCATCCTTTATAATGCGTGTATAGAACTCAGAAGTTGCATCGAACTATTTTGTTATCTCTCAGTGCTTTTCCTAAACACTAGCTTAAAGCCCTCTGCCTTCAAGAGAAAGAGTCCTTATTTAGCATGTCACCCAAATTCTTCACACAATTTGCTAAACCGTGTGAGCAAATCATTGGGCAAATTATCTTGAAGGAATAGCATACAGTGGGATATAAAAATAAATAAAATCAGAATGGTATGTCAGGGCCTAAACATAGAGGGCCTTCCTTAATGTACCCATCCAGTCTTCAGCAAACTAGTTCTTTAGACCAAGTCCCTTAAGACCTGGCTCCATACAATATGATTAATATGATGTGATTTTTAGTATATGTGCTGCTGAAGCGAGCACAATATGATGCGATTTTTAAAAAGAACACATAAGCAAACAACAGTATGCACTTTTAAGTGTGTGTGTATACATATATATAATATATAGATGCACATTAATGCATTCAAAAAGACCTGAAATATACACACATCAAATAAAAAAAAGGTTTACTTCTCAAAAGATGAGGAAGGGCCAAATATTAATGCTTTAATTTTAAGGAGAGTATATTCATTATGCGTGTACAAGGAAGAATTCTAACTCTCAGACTTCATCAGATGCCCGTGTCCTGCACTTCTCTGTAACGCCTACACAAGTCTAGCAGCACTGAGCTCACCATTTACCAGACACACTGGGCTTCTCCGACTTTCCCTTGGGAAACCTTGGGCAGTCCAGTTAGCACATCACATTCCGAGCGCCTGACGGGGTACAATGTTTATTGGAAGAACATTGGGAACCTTCTGGACAACTAAATTATTCAAGGAAAGGATGGGAATCTATTTCTGAAAGGTCACAGGCCACGTATTTTCTTTCCAACGTACGCTTTAAGAATATAGTCTGGTTTAACAGCTACAAAGCTAGGCTGAAAGTTACCAAGTTCTGGTTTTAAATTAAACTCGGCATAATGAACTGTAATCCTTAAGTGAGATACTCAATCCTTGTTTTCCTCATCTATAAACCATGAATAAGAATATCTTTCCCCTCCGTTTGTGGGAAAGATTAAAAAGAACGTCTGTAAATCAGTTAGCAAGTAGCTGGTACTCCACAAATGGCAGTCAAGCCCGGCCACGTAGCCCAGCTGGCGAGAGCACTGTGCCGATATGCCAAGGTTGTAGGTGGAACGACAAAACTGATGCTTCTCTCACACTCTCTCTTCCCCACCTTCTCTAAAATCAATAAATAAAATTAATAAAAAACAAATCATGGGCATTACTATCCATTTTATGCTCAATTACTAATGTCAAACAAAAATTTCTTAACTTCCTGCTATTCAGAAAATATTAATAAAATCTTAACAACACTCTACTTTTAGAGAATAACAAACTCAACCAATCTAACTAATGTAAGTAATTATACTGGTAATTTGAGGCCCATCGGGTCTGTGCAAGTGAAAGATGAACACTTCAATGAACTCGTGGTATTCATTTGGCAGAGCAACTTCCATACCGATACATGCAAATCAGGCATTTTTAATCTCCGTTCCAAGAAAAGTTTTAATCATCTTATTTCACAAACTGAATGTTCATACTGAATTCATACACATCATTAAGCTACACATCACTATTCTTGAGGAATATGTTAACTACCCCCAAGTTATTAATATGCCAACAGGGCTCAACTGATGCTGTCCACAGTTAACTGGCTAAGAAATCTCACCCGCCGAAAAATGCAATGAGTAAGTTTACACTGAATGTCAGAGGATGGCTTGTATAAAGGTCTATAGTGAATTTTTTGAAACTATTGTTGTTTTGAGTTGATATCTCTAGTTTTGTTTTGAAAAGAGTCAGCATTCGTATTTCACCATATCAAAACCCAACATAATGAATTATAAAACGAGTTCATTTCTGATCAGCTATCCAAAGCACACCATTTAATTCCACAGATAATTACTAAGCATTGAATATATTCTAAGCTGAAAGATTAAATAAGAATTAATTTCCAAAAAGAGGTAAGAAAAGAATTTTCTTATGCATATTAAAATCAAGATATGATAGGGAAAGGGATGGCTACGGAATCACATGAAGTTAACGAAATTCGAAGAACTTTAACATCAGTCTCCTCAAAACATTTAAATTTTCTGTTGAGTCCTTCAATATTAACCAAATTCAGTAAGTCAATAAGTTAAGTTTATTTTATTTATGTGTGATGATGTGTGTACGTGCATATGTGTGAATGTGTGTATAGCAATCACTTGCCTCTAATAAATTATTCCCCTACTAGTAAATAACATATCTGCTCAAAAAAAAAAGCCAAGGTGGTGTAAACTAAAGAAAAATACATGCCTACTCTGTACTTTTCTGTCACAAAATCACAAAAACAGAAAAGACTAGAAGAGATGAAAAGAAAGAGGAAAAAAGGGGAGGGGGGAGGGGAGGGGAGGAAAAACACAACAGATGTAGAACTGGACCTGTTTCATCAACAGCTGTGATGTTGAATTTGTTCTTAATTATTCTCTCATGTTGTTTAATAATGTTACTTCAGCTGAGGAATACTTTTCAAAAATTATTTCCAATGATTCTATTTCCTCAGTCCCTTAAAAAGGTGATGTCCAGCCTGAAATCTGATGTAGATTACTTTCTTGCTACTGAATAACTGAGAAAAGTCAACAAAATAACTCTTTGTTATATTTAGTGTAGTACTCAAGGCTAAAGCAAGACTGTAAGTAAAAACACTAATTAGTCTAACAAGGCACCGCTGCTAGTGTAATCAAGGAACTGCAACTTGCAACTGCTGTAACATAGCTTACCTGTTCGTTTTTGCAGAGCCACACACTGTTTCCACTTAACACGGTAAAAATTTTGGCTTTATACCCTCTCAATTCAAGATATCCACATTTATCAGGTGCAGCAACTGTTTGAGACAGCGAGGGGGACTGCGATTTCAGTGCATTTAATAGTATGCTCATCCAGTCATTTCTCTCCTCTGAAAATAAAGACGGGAGAAAATACATATCCATACTTATATGAATAACATGCACACAGCAACACGGACAAGGGCTCTACTCTCTTTACAACAGGTAATTCAAAGATTCTTTCCCATGACCTAAATGCTACTGCAGGCAGGGCCAGGAGCCCCTTTCTGTAAGGAGAAGAAACAACACACACTGCTCTGTCACCTGTAACCAGTAACACTGGCCCCACCTGGAAGCTTCTCAGAAATGCAAAAAATCTCAGACCCCACTCCAAAACATGATGAATCAGAATGATCCTGTTTTTAAAAAGATCCCCAGAGAACATGTTCCCATGTTCATGTTTAAGAAGCACTCTTTAGGATTATTCATGAGATTGGATTTTCTCTTTTAATAGAAGAAATTAATAATGTGACCAAACAGTTAAAATATTGTACTTGGCAATTAAGTTACTCAAATGCCCAGAAAAATCTTCCTTTCTGTCACTTAGAACATACTCTGTTTAACAGTATATCGCCTTGATATTCATTTATCCATTCCATTCTCAACAGAGTTAGTAACAACAGCAACTCATTCGGTAAATTAAAATTTGGGCCTCTCACTTCGCCACAAAAGCTAGGTGACCTTCATATACGATACACTGTCATGGGCACAGGAAGTGGATCTCATCCCCAAAGAGCAACCAAAGCTACAAGTCAAGTTAGATATGACATAAAATGGAACACAGAGTGCAAAGAGTCGTACAAATGGTATCAAATAATAAATCAATTCAATGAAGGTGAGTGATTTGCTGAAGGGTATAAAGTACGTTAGTATTAAAATTAAAAGACTCCAATGTTTTAGCTGTCAGACAACTATTTCTGGGACTATGAAAAGAAGGGGTATTTGTGGTAGGATTTGATAATGAAGAGCAATTGAAAAGATAAAACTGAGGTTTGGAAAGCTCAGGAGACATAGCAGCTACCTAATATATAGAAACAAACACAGGGAGGCTGCCAAAATGAGAGGATAAAGAAACATGTCCCAACTGAAAGAACAAACAAAACTCCAGAAAAAGAACCAAACAGAATGGTGACTAGCAATCTATTAGATGCCGAGCTCAAAACACTGGTTATAAAGATGTTCAATTAACTTAAGGAGAACTTCAACAGCATAAAAAAGAACACAGAAACCATAAAAAAGAATCAAGCCAAAAATGAAGAATACATTAACTCAAGTGAAGAATAATTTACAGGAAATCAATAGTAGAGTAGATGAAGCTGGGAATCAAATCAGCAATTTGGAATACAGAAATGAAAACACCAGATCAGAACAGCAGAAACAAACAAAAAAGAATCCAAAAAAATGAGGATAGTGTAAGGAGCCTCTGGGACAACTTCAACTGTACCAACATTCACATCATGGGGTTGCTGGAAAGAGGAGAAAGAGAGCAAGAACTTGAAAACCTATTTGAAAAAATAATGACAGGAAACTTCTCTAAGCTGGAGAAGAAAGTAGACATACAAGTCCAGGAAGTACAGAGAGCCCCAAACAAGGTGAACGCAAAGAGGCACACGCCCAGACACATCATAATTAAAACGCAAAAGGTTAAAAAGGCAAGAAGAGAATCTTAAAAGCAGCAAGAGAAAAGCAGTTAGTTACCTACAAAGGCGCTTCCATAAGAATGTCAGCTGATTTCTCAACAGAAATTTTGCAGGCCAGAAGGTACTGGCAAGAAATATTCACAGTGATGCAAAGAAAGGAGCTGCAATCAAGATTACTCTACCCAGCGAAGCTATCATTTAGAATTAAAGGATATATAAAGAGGTTCCCAGACAAGAAAAACCTAAAAGGGCTGATCACCACCAAGCTCATATTACATGAAATGTTAAAAGGGTCTTCTTTAAGAAGGAAAAAAAAGATAAAAAACATGAAAAATAAAATGGCAATAAATACGTATCTATCAACAAGTGAATCTAGAAAGCAAAGTAAACAAACAGGCAGAACAGAAACAGACTCACAGATGCAGAGAACGCTCTGATGGTGGCCAGATGAGGGGGGAGAGGGGGGGTGAAAAAGGTGACGGGATTAAGAAGTACAAATTGGTTGTTACAGATGGGGGTGCAATATACAATATAAGAAATAAAGTCAGTAATATTTTAATAACTACGTATGATGTCAGATGGGTATGAAATTTATTGGGATGATCACTTAGTAGTTGTATGATGTCTAATTGCTGGGGTGTACACCAGAAACAATATAATAATATATATCAACTGAAAACTTAAAAAGTAGCTGAAAAGAACTGGTGTTTTGGAGAGGAGAGGGAAAAGCAGAACTTATAACTCAAAGCAAGCGGAGGAAAACACAAGAACAAAGACAGAACCAGCATCTGTTCGTGGACTAACTTATAAAGGAACATATTTATAATTTTAAGCTCATAAGGAAATAATTGGAAATAGGACTAGAGATTCTCCAGTGCCTATGTAAGGAATTTTGTCTTTATTACAGATGCAAAGGTAAACCATTTCAGGATTCTTAGCAAGAAAGGGACAGGATTAGGATGACAAGAGGCAGACCAAAAGGAAGTTTGGAGATTCAGGAATAAGGCAAGAGAGACTTCAAAGTGCAATGAAAAAGGAAATAAAAGAACACACAAAGAGTGAAGACATTAAGAGGTATACAAAGTAGCTGAGGTTCTGAATATGTATGACAGATATTTGCAAAAAAATAAATTACTCAGAAGAACAGTTACCTTGGTGTCACGTATTGATCGGACAAAGAAGGTAGAAAATTCCATTTTATTAACAGAACTATCTCCAGTTCTCAGTGCCCAGGCATGAGCATCTGGGGAAACTGACAGCAGCATGTAACCAAATGTCACTTATACAAAAAGAAACCCATGGATGTGGATAAATCTTTAATGCTAATGAAGAAGAAACAGGTAAACCTTGAATTACAACTCAATCTATGAGCCTGGAAAGTGGGTTAGCAAAAAAAAAAAAAAAAAAAAAAAAAAAAAAAAAAAAAAAAAAAAAAAAAAATGGAGTAGATACCAAGGCAAAAGAAAAAAGCAAACAGTGAATTCCAGGTAGGAATAATGCTGAAGAAGGTGAAAGATACTCTTCCCCAAAGCTTGGGGAATCGGACAGTAACTCAGATCCTTCTACAACAGGTCTGGCCAGAATAACTTCATTGTAAACCGAAATAAGTTTCCGTATTAGACTTACTCACATTAAAACAAGAATCCAAAGTTATTTCCTAATATGAGTCTTAATTTTCAAATATCTTCATATTTGCTCACCTTTGAAACTACTGAAATCAGTTATTTCATAATATGTCTAAATTTTAAAATTATCTTCATTCTCACTCATCTTCAAAACTACTAAAAATAGTCAGTTGTATCTTTAATGACCAAAGTCAAAGTATTTACTAAAAAGTCACTCAACAATGTCTACTGCAGGTGACAGTGCTTGTTCCTACACATCAGGACAAAATATTTACTGAACTCCCCCAGCATCATTTCATAAACTAAAAGACATAAAAATATTCAAGGTATTAAGTCAATGTCAACATGCAGCAGCCACTCTGCATTTTACATCACATAAACAGATCCAAACTGCATTATGATAATTTATTACATTTTCAGTCACAACAGCAGGCCTTCCACTTAACTTGGTTATTACTTGTGATCATTAGTTTCACACATGATAGTCCTGCCAAGTATGTATATATAATGTTTTCTGCTTGTTTGTTTGTTTGTGTTAATCCACATAAGTCACTGAGTTTAAAGTGTTGGCTATAATTGTATGTACTGGGCCAAAGTGTGTGTGCCTTCTAGATTACTATGAGCAGAGATCTCAGTGTTGGGAAATAATTTGAAACAGGCAATTGCATCTGTTGGACTTCGGCACATTAAGGCTGCATCTCAGCAAATGGTCCCCTTATAGCCTAGAAGAATTATCTAGCTCCTAAGGGCCTCATCAACTAATAGGAAGTGAACAGTCATAAAGACGATTAGGAATTAATAGTAACACTCAGCTTATTCATAGTAAGTCATGCCAATGAAGATATAACAATAATACAGAAAATTCAAACAATAAAATAGATTACAAGTTGCATTTGATCTTCGGCCGTTCAACATGTACATCCTTAGACATGGGAGATGTGCTTTGGCAAGTCACAATATTCCAAAACAAATGCTAATTTTTCCCTTGGGCCAAGTGTCTTGGGCAAAGCTAGATGCTATGCTAGCTTTTGCTGACTCTTCACACCAAGGTACTTTTATTCTTTCCAATAACACATATTTACTGAGTGTCTATGCACCATTTCTTCTGAGAACATGCTCTGACCTGGATGTGGCTTTGCTTCAAGCAGAACTTTCCAGGTTTAGAAGGGAATAAAAGGAGGAGGGGAGTAGGAGAAACAACAGCAATTCCCTCAAACCTCAAATTAGTTCTTGAGGTGTTCAGGAATGTCAACTATGGTGTAAGTCTCAAAAAAGGAAATTTTTCAAAAACTCAGCAGGACAGACTTAATATTCTCTGAACTACTGGATTTAGCAGTAGGCATAAATACTAGTAATAAAGGATTGATTACACTAAGTATTACTAGACAAGGGCTGTGTGACAGATTAATAACATAATCTAACCAAGTTTAGATGGACCCTTACTTTTGATGTACTATAATCTGACATAATAATACTGTGTTTTTATCTTATATATCTTATATGATACACAATATAAAAAATCCCACTGTGTAACCCATGATTGATTTTAGAGAAGAAAGTAATGCATGCCAAGGTCGTTCTCGTAATTAATAACCATTCGTTCACACAAATATTTACTGAATGCCTACTATATTCCAAGACCTATTCTAAATGCCAGGACCGAAGAGAGGCAGGACAGATCCTGGCCTTACGCTCCTGGAGCTCACATTCTTGTGAAAAGAGGAAGGCAATAAAACGCAGGAAAGTACACTGCACAGTGGCAAGCACAACAGGATAAAATAAAGAACGAGATGAGGGACACAGGGAGTGCTATTTTATATAGAGTGATAGAAAAAGCCTAGGAAGGTGATGGCTAAGCAAAACCCTAAAGGAAGAGGCAATAATAGAGCAAGTCAGGGAGACGGCTGGAGGAAGAGCATTCCAGGATTTAAAAAAAAAAAAAAAACAAGGCAACAAGTGTTAAAACTCCAAGGCAACGAACAGCAGGTTGGGCAGGTTCACAGAACGGGAGGCCCCTGCAGTGGAAGTGTAGTGAGTGAGGGAGAGCACGGAGAGCACATGGACAGAGGAACCAGGGCCAGACCATGCCGGGGCCGTTGGACATCATAAGTACCTCGCTCTCAGTGAGACGGAAAGACAATGGGGCATCTGAAGTGGCCTGGGATGGCCTTTCTTGTTCAGTGACCACTCTGACAGCTGTAGTGAAAATATAACTGTAGTCGACCAAGGGAGGTTATTACAATAATCCAGACACACGTGGTGGCTTGTACCAGAGTGGTAACAGTGGAGGTGTTGAGGACTGGTCTGAAGACAGACATATTTCCAAAGTCAAAGTGGTAAGGTTCGCTGATGGACTGGATGTGATACATGCGAGAGAAAATGAGAGAAAGGACCCCACAGTTTGTGGCCTATTATATTATGAGAAGTTTACCAGAGGACACGGCGGAGAGCTTTCAATCCCCCTGGCTCTCCCTCCAGGGAGTAAACGCCCCACGCCTTGCTTCTAAAACATTGATGATTTTCAGACAGTTCAGTCAGCTTGCCCAAAACATCTAAGGGGAATTTATGTTTTTTATCCCATGTTCTTTACAAATAATAAATAGATAGATGATTGATGATAGATAGATAGATAGATAGATAGATAGATAGATAGATAGATAGATTAGATAAAGCTCTGCAGCATCATGGCTGCCACTGGAGGGCCCTATGATGCTGTCTAGAAACACGGTGGAAAGAAGGACACACCTGACTATCTCCCAGGAGTCTGGATTGACTAAGGCGGAGAGGAAAGTGGACCTGCAGCTGACAGACAGTGCCGACAATGGCCTTGGAATGGGAATGACCACACAGAATTCTTAAGCCCTCTTTTAACTAGGAGAACCGCCCAAACATTGCCTGCTCTGTGAGGTAACACATCTGTGTGTGTGACGGCAGGCGCCAAGGGAACAGACACTAAATGAAGAGATCATTAGCTGTTATGACCAGTCCCGGTGGTTCTGCTTGAGGACAAAAAGAATCAGACTGAATTTTATATATGAGGAAGAGCATTTTTAAAGTGTTATTATTTTAATATAATTCACTTTTGACTAAGAGAATAACAATATCGCACTAAGAAACCTAGGGAAACTTAACCCTTTGAAAATGTGTGGGGTGAAGACACCCAAGGGTAACCCTGTCTTAGCAGTGAGCTGTGCAGTGGTTGGAAAGAGTGGCACCGGCTTCAGGGCAGACAAGCGGAGCTGCTGTATGCAGGTCATTCAGAACCTTTCTGCCAAAGCCAGAGAAGTCATCTCTGTTTGGACATGGAAGCATTTCCCCTTTCTGTTCTAAATTTCGGTCTTCTATGAGGAACAGATTGAAACCAAGTTTAATTTGGCTTAAAGTTCATTAAGCCATGTATGTCATATGACTGATTTCTGAAGTTCCCACAAAATAAAAAATAATCAGACGTATACATAGAAGGGAAAAATACTCTTAATAAAGCACATTTAGCATCTGGATGAAAGTTCCATACTAAACAGATGGACACACATACACCATTTACATATATGCATACATACACACACACCTCTACATCTGTATATCTTTAAAAATATGAGTTGTTACTATGCAAAACTGACTTTCAATAAAAATAACTTATTCAGACTCTAATAACCCCATGTTAATAGAGTCTCCCTTTTACTACAATAGTATTTTCATGCTTTCAAAAATTAAAGATCTAACACAATAAATAATCTGCAGTCAAGTTAATGAAATTCTTGTACTAAGCGGACACCTCAGATATGAACTGTGTATCACAGAACGATTTAAGGGTAAATTATAAACCCAGAACTTGTAAACACATGTGGGTTGATCTATTCTACTTAAATAAAATGTGTTGTCTAACTTTTAGCCACAGCAAGCACATAGGGTTAAACAGATTTTCACACAATTTGGAAACTTTAATATATCCATCTTAAAATGCAGGCCACATGGCATACATGAAGTTCACTGTGAGAGGCCAAGGGCAAGGTGAGAAGCACCTCAAAGAAGCAGGTGGCACCTCTGGGGCCATGGGAACCGGAGCAGAAGGGAAGATCACCAGGCCAGCCAGCCACAAGCAGTAACAGCATGTGTTTTAAGAACTAGCCTAAGAGAAAACTGAGTTCAAACACCAGCTCCGTGGCGAGTATCACAACTTCCTGAACTTTAGGCAATGAATCACAAAAAGCGGCTTCTCACATAGCCAAGTCTACAGAAAATGCTCTAGAGGACAGGGCTGGGCAAACTTTCTGTAAAGGGCCAGACAGTAAACATCTTAGGGTTTCCTAACCGTGGAATCTGCGTGGCAACGACTCAGTACTGGCACGGAGACAGAAAACAGCCAAAAAATATGATGTCAGTTAGAAAGAGTGGCTGTGATTTCACAAGGTTTCATTTACAAAAACAAGCGGAGAGCCAGACTTTAGCTACAGGGCGTGTTGTGTCCACCCTGCTCTAGGCAAACGCTGTCAGCATTCCCTGATAGCAAGTAAGAAATGCTGTTTACATTCCATGTGTGCAATAGGTGCGTTGGTGCGTCTCCCAGTACGGTGCTTACTGGAAACAATGTCCTCTGGCATTTCTTATTCTTTTTGTGTGTTTGTTTTGTTTCGCAGGTGGAGGGTTCTTCTTTTGATATCATCAGAAAGCACTAAGTTGATCTCACAAGTGGGTAGTAATTCACAGTTTGACAAAAGCTGCTCCAGTGTCAACAGCAACTAGGACTTACTCATTATCCCAAGCAATACAGGGAGCTTTCCAGGAATATATGATAGTTAGGCATAGATAGATAGTTTGAATGTTTTCTGTGGGCCGTGTCCAAGTGTATGTTCTAGGAATCCGCCAGTTTGAAAAAGATAAATACTGTCCCATAACACTTAATACTGTTGCAGTTTGTAAAAGGGGAATGCTTGTATGTGTAAAATAGAATAGTGATTGTAATACCTACATACCTTGTAAAACTATTGTGAAAATGAAGCATTTTGATTATCTGGCTCACAGCTTATAAGCCAGATAAGTTCAGTAAGTTTTCTATATTACCATTATTCCAATAATTAAGTACCAAGAAGCAAAAGTATGTTTAAAAATCAAGTTGTTATAATCTGTACAAAAAGTGGGCTTCAAAACACATTAAAATCCTATTTAATTAATGAAGACAATTTTACCTGTATTACTTAAAAACAGTTAAGTTTTATACTAATTATATCATTGGCAGTCCACCAAAATACACAATAGAAAACTTTTAACTGCCCTGGTCTCCCTCCCTCTTCCCACCCAAAAAGACAGAGAAGATTTAAAAGTGCAGACTGCATCCCCAAACTATCTTTAGATCAATTTCCACCCTCAAGTGACCTATAGCAGATGCTGCAGGGGAAAAAATTCAAAAAAAAAAGAAAGATGCTCCAAAATCTATGTGAGAACAATTACTGCCTGTAGGTGTTCAGTTAAAACTTGCCCTGTGAAAACGTCCATAAAACCAACCTTTTCATAGCTGGAAAAACTGATTTTGCATACCAAGTAACCATTTTGTATCATCAAAACAACAGCTAAAAGGTGAGCTCCACGAGAGCAGAGATGCCTGCTTTGCGTTTTCCACGGCTGTACGCCCAGAGCTTAGAAGAGTCCTTGACACATAGGAGGTTCTCACCAAGTATTAGTTGCAAGCAAGAACAGTGAACAAATGACTTGTCAACTCATTATGGCATTCAAAACATTAATTTAAAATGCACATTATTTAAAAGTGATGAATTTAAAGATTTCTTGACATTTCTAGCGTAACTGGTTTATTAACCTTCTGAATGGTTAGAAATGCATGAATGTCTGCAAAGTGTTTTCACAGGAACAAAGAAATCATCGTACCTTCTTTTTCCACTCTGAAAACAAAAGTTCTTTGTGTTGTGACAACCTCGAATTTGTTGTCTCCCTGCACTCGCACTGTAGACACAGCAGACAGGGGAATCATTCCTTTGGAATACTTCTCCTGTGTCGGTTACAGAAAAAGATGCACAAGACACATTAAAATGAAATTCTCTTGATCTTATTGAAAAAAAATGGCACAACACTTACAAGAGCTTCTCTTTCATTATTTCAATCTAGGTTTTTAAATGACAAACAAATAGTATAGGCATATAATCTCATATACACTTAAGACCCTCAGAAAAGAAAATATAAATGCTCCTTTCATGTAAAATGTCTTCAATATTCTCTTCATCGGGAATTAAAAGGCAAAAAATCAAATACAAACAATCGTACTAGACTGGCCAAAAAAACAGCATGTTCTTTAAAACAAGCTAGTCAGAATGATTTTGTGGTGTTTGCAGGCATCTGCTGGCCATAGCAGGTACTGTAACCACTTCAAAATGACTGCTCTTCCATATTATGAACAAGAATACATCTAAGAAGCCAGACTGCTGAACTGCACCAATTTTCCATGTTACTCAATGCTCTGATGATGATGATGATCTTAATCTCACAGCAGCATCTCTTTATTTTTTGTTCCCCAACGAAAAAAGATGGACTTGGCTGTTTGCAAATGATATATGCAGATCATAATTTTGCTCAAGAAGGTCATTTTTAAGATTCCTGGTAACTCCGCCTTCATTTTCCTGGACCCTCCTAAACCACATGGCATAATGACTACCCCACAAATTCAAGTATTTACTAAGGGTGTAATGTTTACCGGGCCCTGTGCTGGAAAGAAAATTCAAGGAGAAGAAAGTACTAAACCATTCCAGGCAAAGAACAAGGGCCAAGTTCATATTCTTCCCAGCAGTAAAGTGTCATACATAGGAGATGCGTACGAGACAGTCAGTAAGGCACAGTCACCACCAGCAATGTGGCATTCCACCCGGAGGTTTATCCTCTGCCAGTGGACAAGACAGACTATACGATCGTGGAACTTCCTTAGTTCTTTGACAGCTTCTCCTCCTCCACAGCCTCTGCTCCAGTCTCTCATCCCTTTATGCGCCCATCTGAATCCTCCCCATTCCTTTAATGTCACCTGAAACACCAATGCATTGAGGGCTTTCCTCTGTTCTCTCAGGCAGCCAACACTGAATCAGAACTCTGATTGAGGAAGAAGAGTGGGCAACCCCACAGAAAAAGGAGAAAGATGTCAAGAAATGACTAATCACAAAGTAACTTATTCTCATTATTTTCCACTGTTTTTATCTTCCCTCCCTAAGAAAGAAAAGTCCTTTCTTGCTATTTCAACTGCCAATTTTAATGCAGAGAATTCTAAAACCTACCCCTGCCTTCCTTACCCATTTTGGTCCACCCCACTCACATACTGGAAGTCATCAATGATGCACATAACTGTCCCATCAGCAGCTCAACTTTAAAACTCACTTACCTCCTGAAAACATTACCTTCCCTCTCTATCTGCCCATTAGAACTGGACTCTTTTAGTCAAATAATTCTTAAGTAGAACAGTCTCTGGCCTTTGCTGACCTTCTGCACCCACGTAACCTGGGGCTCTCCCCTCACAGCCACCCTGTCAACCTGTTCCCTGCCACTCCCTGACTCTTTCCAGTCACATTAACCTTCCTGAGGTCCCCTAAACATACCATGTTTCCACCCAAACTAGTGCCTTTGCATGCTATTTGTTCTGCAAGCAATTTTTTTTTAATTTCTAAATTAAATGTATTAGGATGACACTGGTTAATAAAATTACCTAAACTTTAAGTGTCCAATTCTAGGATATGTCATCTGTACACTGCATCACGTGCCCACCAGCCGAAGTCAAATCGTCTTCTGTCACCCCAACCCCCCTTCTTCCAGTAATCACTATACTGTTGTCTGCGAGTTTTTCTGTTTTGTTTGTTCGTTACTTTCAGTTTTATATCCTACATGAGTGAAATCACATTGTTAACTTTTTTCTGTCTGACGTATTTCACAAGGAAAGTTTTTCAGACCCAACCGCACAGAGTTAAAGATGCCCCTACAACTTCCCCATTTCAGCGTGAGACACGCTCCCACAGGCAGCCCTTCTGACCAGCCTCCTCCCTCAGGCCCCATTCCCATCCAGGCAGGTGACCCTAACTAAAGCCGACGGCAACCTGAACTTCTCTCCTTTATGGCACGCACCAAATGTCACCTACATGATGATTTTTATGTTTACTGGGTGCTCTTTCGATTAACACCAACTGCCCACACAGAATGCGGGTCACATGTCTGTTTTCCTCACCATCTTTCACATAATCAGTATCGTATAAGCATTTTCTAAATAAACGAATGCTATGTTCAATCGATCACAGTTATACGAACTCTGACAGCTCATTTTAACGCTTTTCTAAATTTCTCCTGGGAACAGTGGCACCAGCCTGCGCGGCCGACACCTGCGAAGGGAACGCCTGACCTACTGCACACACGATCGGCCTCCCCACTTTCAACTTATTTTCCCTCTAACGTTCCTCACGTCTCGTTGTTCATATGTCAGAGTTGGAGAAAACAAACAAGACTCTCAAAGGAGAAAGAAAAGATGGGTCTTGAAACCTGTAGAGGACTTTGATGGATGGCGATGGCTACGAAGGTTACGAGGAACGAGCAAAAACGTGGAGATGAAAACGAAGGAAAAAGCACACTCCAGGTTCCCACAGTGTGTATCCAGACACGGTTGGAAAAGGTCATTGCAAAGAAATAAACTAAATGACTGGCTTGACAAAGGAAGCCCAATAAATGTGGGTCGATTACAGGGGCGCTACGAGATCTCTAAGGGCTCTGGCAATGACAGGAGGAAGAGACCACATCCCCGTCGTAAGGCAGCCTTTGGCTTGGGGAGGGGTGCAGCACCCTGGGGGATAGTGTAAGGGCATCTCTGGCTGTAAGGGCTGACGCTAAACTGTCACAAATCTAGACTGTCCAAAAACACACACGGTTTGTCCTTTCGGTCAGCCATTTTAAAATTTAGTTTGCCTAATAATTAGAAAAGCTTATAAAATTGTATATCTAGGTAGATAATTAGCTATTTGTTGTATAAAATGTTACCATTAACCATTTTTCAGTAGAAAAAAATCAAGTAGCAATGTAGAAAAAGAAACGGAAATTTAAAAAGATTTTTTTCCTTCCTCAACATCTCTTTAAAGAGGTTAAAAGACAAGTCCTTGAAAAATAGCTCACCTACAAACCTATAATAATAAAATTATATTTAACAAGGAAGTACTTAATAGAATAGTAATAGAAAAATAATTCTCCGGAGTGATCAAAATGTACTTAACAAGCTAAATATTGTGTTGCTTTAACCTCAGGAAGTTGCAGTTCCTCTAATGGCTCCTTTATAATCTATCACAAGATAATTACAAGATATATCTAATAATTTTTAACACCATAAAGCTGATTTTACATTTCTCTTCTAACAACACACGATAAAGACAATATGGGGAAAAAACTCAATGATGACAGGCTCAAAATCACTATCTTTTTCAGACTAAAATTCTCCTTAAGGAAAGAAATTTGAAAGCATCCCTTGAGCCTGGAACTCACAGATATCTAGGTCAAGTTTGTCATTTATCTACCACTTTCAGACAATGAAACGACCACAGGGCAATTCTGCCCACAGCTGAGTAAAATGGGGGGTGAGCTAGATCTCTTGGCAGGTGATAAGATATCAAGGCTATTGGGATGTTGCCACTTTCAGTAATACAACGAAAAGTCCTTGCAGAGACATGTGATGGCGCAGCGCTGAGCAAAGCGGAAGAGAACCAGGCAAACAGGCAACTCTGCACACGGCCTCCTGAAAGGCCAACTACCCGCTCCGGAGTGCACATCAAAACATTAAAGACCGCCAGCTCAGTGTATGTGCACTAAACCACGCACCCCACTGACACAGTGGCTACGCCTGCTCCTATGGCCGAGGATGCATCGTTTTTATTGCATCAACATTTAAAAATACGACCGGCACTCATCCCGTCACTGCATTTGAGATGAGCTGTTAAAGGACAGACTGAGTCCAGTTGGACACAGATACTAGAAATTCTCTCCCCTGAGTAGTGATAATGATACTACCTCCAACAGAGGTTCCCAGCATGGCAGCCTCTCTCATTCCCAAATAGTTTCTTTCTCATTTCAGTCAAACTGGAGAACAGCATGTGGGCTGAAGAAAACTAGGGGTCAGACGTCAACAGATAGAGGCCACAATGCACCCACCCTACACACAGAGGTTGTCTCAACACTCAAATACAAAAGCGAACTAAAGATCGGAGCTACAGCAGAAAATCAGCCATCAAAAATATTCACCCCCCTATTTTGCAAACTTCCAAGTGGTGTGTTTAGACCTATTTGATGCTCTGTCTGGATCACTGCCAAGTAATACCAAACAGGTCACACTTCTCTAACCCTTCCCTCCAGTTGGATTTGACTACTGTTAATATCTTCAGTTTTTGTTTTATCTAACTATGCATTTGTGCAAATATATATATGTAATAAATACAAATATACATATAGGTAGGTAACTTCTGAAAAACATTTGTAGATATGACACTTCCCTCCTAAATATTTCAGAACTGATGAAAACAGTGTCACATCACAGATATTCAATTGCCTAAAGACTGTATCGTAACCACTCTCCCATAATCGTCAGAGATTTTCAGTGAGTTCTAACTCCAAACACCATGCCAGCTTCATCCCCCACAGGTCTCCTTAACACACTCCATTCACCACCCGGAGGAAACTACATGCGCACTGAAATGGATTTCCCACCTGTGCACCTCACTGCTCTCACGGCTCTCAAGTCCTAGTCCCTCTAATTTCTCTATGTATGGACATCCTTTTCTTCAAGACCCATGGCCCATGAAATCTCATGCAAGAAGCCTTCCTGGGTTCTTCCACAGGCCCTTCCAGAACACAAAGTAGCCAGCCCCTCTTGGCTTTGCCATTCCCTACCATGGTGTCATTTTCAAACATTCCCTACTGCTCTCTAAGATAAAGAAGGCATTTTCTCATCCATCTGTATACCACTCACAGCAATTCCGGTAGGCTGTAGAAAATCCTCCATAAGTAACTATTAGGTATCTAAGGCTTTTAAAAATTCCAATTTTATGTGTCAATAAAAAGTCAAATTATTGAAAAGAGTGTTTCACCCTATTATAATCCTTTTGATGTGATAATCCAACCCATATTCTCAAAAAACATGTATCACCTGCTTAGTTTACTACAGTACACTTAGGATGTGTAAAGCAATCTCTGAAAACTGTACAATGTAAACTTACCTTCTCATTATTGTAGTAAGAAATGCTCTGGCCATCAAACTTCACCCACCTCTTCTGAAACATACGTTTTCTGTAAAACATAGCAAATTGTGATTTTACACGTAAGCACCATGAACTTGAATTTTAAATACACTGGCGACGGAACTGGGTTGGGCATATTCCCACCTGCTGTGAGGCAATGCAGAGAACAACAGGCTGTGACGACGCCCAGTTCTGGCCACAGAACACAAAGGGAAAAAATATGCATGAGGACACTTTCCAAGCAGCTGACATGGGCATTTAAAATAATGACACTGTTAACAGCGTTGTCACCACATCTGTATGGCTGAGTGCAGAACAAAGTGTTGTCACACAGCCTGTCATTGCACCCATTTCCCTTGAAGCAGATAATCCTTTAATGAAGGTCATATTAAGTGTATAGCATTTACTTTAATAGTTACTAACATGTGAAACAAAGTAAAATAATATAATCACATGTTTCATATTTAGGCTTAAAAGAGAGAAAAATTTTCTGACTATGTAAGGGAGAAGTGAAAAAAACCATTTCTACTTGGGCTTTTTGTTCTGCTTTATTTTAGTGCTCTTTCCTAAAGGCTGACAATCCCAAAGGTTTTGAATACCCTCCTCTCTACCTGTCTCTCGGGGGACTGATACAATCGAGATGCTTTTAGCCTTTAACGAACTTTTTTTAAAAAGTCAGTTCTAAACAAATAGATAAAGACAGCTGTCTATCTCTTCCCTTCTGCAGTGTCCTGACGTGCTTCAGGTAAGGGACTGGCAGAAGGTTCGGCAATGTTCGAAAGATCTGGAGATAGAGAAAAACTTCAGAATGTGTGGAGAATTTTTCTTCTGGGCTTTTCCTGATCACCACACATCTACTTGTCAGCAAGCCTCCCACACTGATCCTCAGCCAATTTATTCTGCTTAAGATAAAACTAGAGAAGATCAAATCAGAGGGGGAAAGTTCCAAAGTTCCTCAGTACAGACACTTTCACATATAAGCACTGAATTATGAAGTAATAAGAACCCGCCAAGACCTTAAAGTCATTTAGCCCCAACTACCCAGCCCTCTTCCCATCTCATTCCTTCATCTTTCTGCTTCTTTTTAACTCCTCCTGGTCTGCTATGGGTTGTCTCAACCCTGCAGCACACAGCAGTGTTAACAGAGATCTGATTTTCACTTCTTCCACCAATCCAAGGCTCTTCAAATTCCCCACATCAAAATTAAAAAGTAAACAATTAGCGAGCAAACACAGAATAATAAGACCTTCAACAAAATCACCCTGCACTCATTTCCTGTCGATCTCTGTCGTGTAAAGTCAAGGAAACACATCTTTCCACACAATTTCAGCCGTGATTCCGTAAACCGAGATTTGGTTTGCGCCCCACCTGCCTTATGTTGTGAATAGTGGTAAAATGAAGCTCAGTAACTTAAAATCTCCCATTTTATTATAAAAATAATCGACATCTGTGGGAGATAAAGGCCATAGAACCTTCCATTCTCTCTCTATTCCCTTTGCTAACTGCTCCTAATCTTTCAGAGTTCTGCCTGTACCTTCCACACAGGCATTCCTCCCCTGATAAGCTAGTTCAAAGCAGATCACAAAACTGATTCTCCCTCCAAGCACCATCTCCTCTTCCTCATAGCTCTTAAATATATTTGCCTACGTGCTCAACGTTTGTCTCCGCAACAGTCCTTATGCTTTACAAGGGCAAAGTTCAAGAACGTTTCAGGCTCTACTGTATGACCAGCAACTAACACAGACACAAACAGGGTGCTAAAAAAAAGGATTTGTTGTATGAGTGAGTGACATGATTATGTGGCCGGCTCCTTATCCTTGAGATCACAGCTCAGAAGTCATACCCTATAAGTAAATATCCTATTTCCCTAAAATATCCTATTCCCTAAAATATCCAATTTCATCACACAGATCCTTCAGGCCCTCTTGGCCTGCTGTTCCACTTTCTTTAATCAGACTTAACAGATTCTGTAATCATATACTTGTTTTTGCTTCATCCATCTCCTATGACAGATATTTAAAAACTTCAATATACAAACAATTTTTGTTTTATCAATGTAAAACCAGGAACTGCCACAGTTTCTAGAACATAAAATGTGCTTAAGAAATATTTAATGAATATATTTTTCACTAAAAAATAATCCAATTTCCATTTTATATACAGAAAAAATAAACACTACCAAAACACTTCACCTTTAATTTTTTTTTTGCTTTTTTCAAATACTAAAGACCAGATTTTCATATGATCATATAAAAACTTTGTAAAACTAATTTATTACTAAAGAAAAATCAGCAATGCACAAAACATGAAAAAATGATCATTAATTTCCATGTAATTTTAAAATATATTTTAGAGTTAAACATTTTTAAAATGTATTTATTTGGTACTTTCCTATTTAAAATGCAAGTTAGACAATTTAAGATGTTTCTAAAACCAAATTTATATAAGCAACCTATTTTTCTCATTAACAGTGCCAATATTCAATCACATTTTGCCATGTGTAATTTGCACTTTTTGCCCAAATTTTTGAGGGAAAAATAAGGATACACATTATACAGGGGTAGTACTGATTCTGTACCTAAATAAATGCTTTTAATTCTTTTACTTATGCTTATGCGTTAAAAGTGTAACTCTAGAAAGCAATGATGAAATCAATATGCAACCTGGCTGGCATAGCTCCGTGGATTGAGTGCAGGCTGCAAACCAAAGTATTACAGGTTCAATTTCCATTCAGGACACATGCCTGGGTTGCAGGCCACAGACCCCAGCAACCACACATTGATGTTTCTCTCTCTCTCTCTCTCTCTCTTTCTCCCTCCCTTCCCTCTCTAAAAATAAATAATAAAATAAAATCTTTAAAAAAAAGAAAGAAATCCGTATGCAAAATAATGCCCTGGAATATGATAATCAGTTTTGTTTCTAAATATAAGTGAATAAAAAGTTGAATCACAAAATTAAAATGAAAGATTTTTCTTTCTGAAAGTTTGGACCACAAATGTGGGTGCACACCACACAAAGGAGCACATTGTACACGGCCAAATACGGCGGCTATGCTCTGCATGTGAACTTCAATACCAAGTCCTAATAACTAGCTACTTAAAGAACTGACAATTGGATCCTTTACACAGCATTGTTCTCCTTTCTACCAAATAAAAAATTTGACTTAATACTGGTAAAACTTACAAATTCATCAAAATTTCAAGGAAATTTTAAAAGAGCTTCAGAATGATGTGTTTCTAAATGTTAATGTACAATTTTAAATCAGTAAGTATTGGTGAATATTAAATTTTTAAGAATTTTTTGAGCAAAGGTTAAATATTTCTCTCACGTATTTATAAAAGTCTAGTAGATATTAAACAATGAATTCTACTGGAATTATGTAAAATTAATGTACTACATATAATTAGAGGTTCCTGAAGTACTTTAAACATTTCTCTCCAGTATAAGATGCTTTTCTCTTAAATGCCTTTTAACAGTTGACTTTGTTTAGTAAACATTGAATAAAAAAAGATGAGGTATGAAATGCAATGTTGTCTACTACCACATGACACAAATGAGATCTGAAATAATTGTGAATTATTACAGAGAGATATTAAAGCCTTAGTCAAGTAACAATTTAGTAGGCACAGTAGTTTTGTTAATAAAAACAGAAAACATTTCTACAGTGCTTTGTTCTGGGCACTGTTTCAAGCCATCACAAATATTCATTCATTTAATCCTCCAAATAATAGCATAAGTAATATTATTATTCCCATTTTACAGATGAAGGCACAGAGGCACTGGCAGGTTTAATAAACTGCCCACGCCCTACACACAGTAGAGAGCCTTTCTGGGAGGCAGACTGGGCGTCTCTGCTGGTCGCCACTCCCCAGACCCCACTGAGGACGTTTCATAGCAAAGCACTCTGGACCTCCCTTGGGGCAGCGGTAACATCTGACCTCTACCCATTTTATACAGGAGTTCAATTTCACAAAGTTCTTCTGAATTCCTTCAGGAAAAAGGTAAAGCGGACAAGAAACGCATTAGCCTAGGTTTTATCCTCTTCGGTTTTTAGGATTCTGAAGGGAAACATTTCTTTAAGAAGCTTTTTTAGAATAGCTTACAAGGCTTGTGCAGTACTACTGAATGGGTTTCTCCAAACTCTCCCCTCGAGCCCAGGGAGGGCAGGTGCTGTCAAGTTCCAGCTTTTGTAAACACAACCTCACCACCTGGGGTAAGTTTGTGTTGTCTGAAAATTGTGTATCTTAAAAATTCTTTTTTAACAACAGTGTACACACAAACGGTTAAATCTCTATTTATACAGCGCTCACACAGAGGCACTTCTGTTTAATATCGTTCCTACCTGTCAGCAGACATTTTTTTATAGATTACATCTATACCTTTGAAAAAATCCCAAAATCAAACAAGCATGCTATTAATTTAAGGTAGCAGATGCTACCAAACTGTCATCTCTAAATATCACCCAGCTGGAATGTACCTCAAAGGCACTAAGTCAAATTTATTGTTTCATTAATCATGGTACTTAGATAATCACATACATACTTCTCAGTCATTCTGAATAATATCTAAGGACAGAGATATCGACATGCTTTACCAGAGGCCCCTGCCTTGCTTGCATAACCCTGCAGTGTTACACGCACATTGTATCTCACTCTCTGCTCTAACCCTGACTACACCCAATGTGTTTCAGAACTACTATAATTTCCAACAGTACAGACGTTTATTTACCTAATTATTTTACCTACTCTTTTAAGCTTAAGGCTTTTAAATGATGCAGTATTAGTTATAAAGTATTTTACAAATATGGACCCATGGAGTTACTGTATTTCTGTAAAAAGAATTCAACTTTTCTATTTTGAAATGCATGGCCTCACTTTTAAGCAAACCAAAATGAGTTTCTAAGATGATATACACCAAAATAAGTTGGGGCCGTTAAAACAAAAATCAAAAATTCTCTGAAATCCAGCTTCTTTTTCTGCTATACCTAACCCTTCAATTTTTTTTAAATGTTATTTAATATAAAATTTCAAGTGCTGAAAGGACTTTGGAAAGTCAATAATAAAGCATGAATATTTATGTGACTACCAATTTTTACAGTATTTACACAGACCTTAGTGCTTACATGATGTATATGAAAAGCTATGTTAAGATATTCACACCTCTTCATTTTATGGAGTCACATCCTATTTTTTAAAAAATCCAACATTAAACCAGCTGCTAGTTAAGATGATCAATTAAAAGTTTATATTTACCTCTTCTCCTCCCAAACTTCAAAGAATTTTTTAAAAGTAAAAATAAATACCTACAAACCAACACTGACTAGAGTTGATGATAGCAACAATATTTGGAAATTGGGAAAGCAGAAGGAGGGACAGGAACAGCCTTAGGAGGCTTCAGAGAGCTGACAATTTACCCACAAAATCTGAGAAGATCTTGGCAGGTGGAGGCACCAAGCAACTCTGGGAGTGACTCCGAAGGAGAGCGGGACGCTGAGGAGAGGAAGACTGGTCGAAAGGCAGTTTGACAGATAAACTTGTGCCCTTAGGACCACCAGCCAGCATCGCTCCCTCACGCTGCACTGCAGAATGGCAGAGTTCATTCACTGGAGAAGATGACACAGGGGTCTCTGCAGGGCACACTCGGGCTGAAGGCAGGGGACAGTGTTAAGAAGAGCAGAATCACAGCACGGTTCACAGCAGCCAGGGCATGGAAACAACTGAAGTGCCCCTCAGCAGATGATATGGGACACATATACAGTGGAATAGTACTCAGCCATAAGAAAAGATGAAATACTGCCATTAGCAACAACGTGGATGGATCCTGAAAATATCACCCTAAGCAAAATAAGTCAGACAGAAAAAGTAAGAACCACATGAACCCATATGTGGGATATAAAACTGAAAGCAAAAAAGGCACAAACAAGACAAAGGAATTCACAGATAACAGGATGGTGGCCACCAGAGCGAAGGGGGTGGGAGGTAGTCAAGGGCCAAAGGGTAAAATACCTGGTGACAAAAAGAGATCTGACTCTGGGTGGCGAACACAGTGCAGTATACAGATGGTGTATCACACAAGCATTCACCAGAAACCTATATAATTGTATTAACCACTGTTACCCCAATAAATTTAATAAAAATAAAAAACAGTAAAAATTAAATGAAAGTCTATGTTGTAAATATTTACACTTAGAGCCTACTTTCCCTACTAAGCTCTGAAACAACTGTTTACCAGTCTTATCACCCTCAAGAAGGGAATTCATTTAAAAGATAATGGCATGAGGAGTCTCCAAGGAAACATATTAGTAAAGATCTAGCAAGATCATCTTATGAGGAATAGACATCAAGACCCATCAGAGCCTGTTCCAATCCGCTTTGCAGTGTCTCACCTTAAAAGATGAACAGCCCTGGATTAACAAAACATTTGAGGAAAACTCTAAGGTAAAAGAAAAGGATGTCCCCCCTCCAAAAAATGGAAACAGATTCTACAGGAAAAGAAAGCTTCAAAAAATATTAATATCCTCAGAGTACATTAAGAGAATATACTGTATCCATGGAACAATAATAGTATATTACAAAAAGAACTGCTTTCCATATTAAATACAGGATAACAAAATACAATAGTGGGTTCAAAAATGCAATTGAAGAATCTTCCCAGAAACAAAAAATGAAAAACCTACATGTTATCAGCATTTCAATGCAGGCAGTCCAATACCAAATTCCCAGGAATTCTAGAATTTCTATATTTAATATGGGCTTACTGGCTTCTGAATGGCCTGACTCTGAACCATTGTCTGGGCTTTGACCTTGTCTGGGTAGTTAACCTTTGGCTTTCTCCTTTGCCCTAGTCCTCTCTTCAACCTGACCATGCAGGTCACCGGCAGTTTCTCCCTCCTCACCCTAGCACCCTACTTGCACCTCCCGTAAAATAACACCAGCTAACCCCTGCCATCAACCTCACGGACTTCAGCACCTGCAGATCTCACCTACGTCAGCGTGCTTTCACACCTTCTAGCCAGAAAAGTACTTCATCTCAACACGCGAGTTCAAAATGCACCCATTTCCCAAAGACCAACTGAACTGCTGCTTCTCACTACAAGGTCTTTGAAGAAACGTTTTCTCAGCCCCTGTTACCTCCTGATTCTGTACTCTATGGACCTGACCTGTCTGTGCCAATTGTTATGCTCCTTTAGTTTTATTTTTAATTTCCTAGATAGAAGACAGGCAAAGACAAGCAACAGATACACCTCACTTATCTTTGTATTCCTCCATAAATTCTTACACTAGGATGCATTTATATTGCTTAATCAGGCTCCTATGCTCAACTTCTGCTGTCCTGGGCTCACACACCGCCCAATGCTTCTCCATGATTAAAAAATTAATATTTTAAAAAGAAAATTTAGCTGAGTAAGAAATAAAGTCCTAAAATATCTTGTCAAGTAAAATATGAATTCCTCGAGATACATGGTCTGTCTGGAAAAAATCCAGCCATTATTAATATAATGAGAATGGTTTGTGGGACATCCATGTAACCTGGCAGTCAAGGACAGTGGGCTGGAATGATTCCACATGCATGAACAATGACAACTTCACTGCACTAGTCAGTGGGAGCAGTAGACACCACTGAGTGAGCATATATCCTGAGTGGCCGTCACAGTCAAAATGACTGAGAGAATAGAGCAACGAACCTGCATCAGACGTGCGTTAAGCTTGAACATTTGTCTAAGGAAACTGCTTGGATGATTCAGAAGGCCACAGCTATGGGCAGCTGGTGACTGGCAGCTTCATCACGACAATGCGCCTGCTGGTGCATCAAGTCTGGTGCAGGGTTTTTTAGTGAAACATCAAATCACCCAGGTAACTCAGTCCCCCTACAGCCCAAATTTGGTGCCCTGGGACTTCTGCCTTTCCTCAAAATGAAAATCACCTTGGAAAGGAAAGAGATTTCAGACTGTTGATGAGACAGTTGTTGACTGAAACACTGTACATGTTTCTTGTATCTTGTATCTTCTTCAATAAATGTCTCTATTTTTCACAGTACACGGCCACATACCTTCTGGACAGACTTCGTATATTACAGTTTTAATACCTATGCTCAGTGTGTGATGCTGAGCACATACATCTTCAGAAAACAGCAGTTAAAGGGTTTCCTATAGCAGGCATTCTGGGATATTTCAATATGTGCGTGTCCCATAAAAGATACAGAAGTCACACCGCATTTTCCTTTCTTACAGCAACTCACAGGATTCTTCCTCTGAGTTACAAATTTGGAGAATGCTGGAATAATTATATTCTATCTTTCATATTTGCATCTATTCAAACTTGCTGAAATGCTTAAGCTTATTAAATTACAGCTAGAAAAGGACAGAGGAAAAGATCTGTTTTTTATCCTCAAAATTCAGTAAGGGTTTTAAAACAGGTACCATTTACTAAGTTTTTCATCTGCTTTCCCTATGTGAAACACTAATAAGAGACCCAAGTTCAACATTTTATCAAGTTTCTCCCATACAACTTTGTAATCCAATAGTATCTGGCTACATCATAATTAGATCATTCAAATATTTAAATAAACTTCATACTTTAAGTTCAACTGGAAAATGTTTCAGTATTTCTTTAGTTGCATAACAGTACACAATTACATTCTTACTAAATGCCAGGTGGTTTTCACATACTGTTTACTAATTCAGAACTGTCACTTCCATTTCAAAAGCAAATACAGACTCAATCATGTGAAATAAATCCAGATTATAATATGATTATGTTAATGTCACTCATGACTGAGGACAGTTTCAAACAATATTTGGAGAAGGACAACCAAGTATAGCTGTTTGTTTTGAAACTGTGTTTTGACAACACACACAGGGGTCTCTAAGGAGGAAACAGAACAATGAAGCGGAGAAGAGCCCGCTGCTCTGGTCGTGCACACCAGTGTCATCCGCAGCACCTGCAGACTGTGAACCAGTATCGTGTTCAGAGCTCAGCTTTACAAAATCCGTATAAATAAAACTAGCTGTTTCAGAAAATCTTCCAGGAAAACACCATGTCTAATGCTAGGGTTTTTGACTGATTCATTCAACAACAAATATTAAGAGCATCTACCACGTGCCAGGCAACGGTCTAG
This sequence comes from Tonatia bakeri, assembly GCA_004024845.1. Classification (NCBI taxonomy): domain Eukaryota; kingdom Metazoa; phylum Chordata; class Mammalia; order Chiroptera; family Phyllostomidae; genus Tonatia; species Tonatia bakeri. The sequence continues at coordinate 54,001 of PVIA01000313.1, read as the reverse complement.
CCACTGAGATACCACAGTAAACAAAAGCCAATTAGATGCTGTCCCCACGGAGCGTAAATAACATAAACCATACAGTACAGAGCCCCATGGAGAAAACTAAACTAAGGGAGTAATGAGATGGTGAGGGAGGGGCAGTGATCATTTTAAATTTGGCGTGCAGGGCCTCAACTCGAAGGAGACATCACAGCAAGAACTGGAGGAAGGCAGGGCACAAGCACTGGGGCTCTCCGCTAGAGCATCCGGCAGAGGGAGCAAGTGCAAAGATCCAGGAAGAGGGCTCCTGCTTCTGACTATTTCTATATTTGACAGGTGACTAGCAAGTGGCTTTCCCATTTTGTGATCTACCGGGTTATAATTTTCTATCTGGGGCCCAAGGGAGATGGAAGAAGCTCATAGAAGATTTTAGCCATCCATCTAACCTGTTTTGTGCCTCTATGACACCCAGGCAACATCCGGCCCATTATCTGTGTTTATAAAGTTTTATTGAAACAGCGTCATTCATTGGCTTACACATTCTCCAGGCTGCTTTCACACCACAACTGCTGAGTTGCTGATGTCTCATACAGATGATGTGGCTATAAAGATGAAAACATGTATTATCTGACCATGTACAGGAAAACAAATTCGCTAACACCTTCTCTCAGAACTCAGAAAGTTGTCTAAATCACCGTTACCTACACCAAAAAGAGATGATCACAAGTTAAACACAGCTCAGCAACCTCTGCACAACGGAGGGGTAGGCATCATTCTGACTAACAAGCATCCTGAACGCCCTCACAATGGCCTATGGGGTCTAATTAGGAAGAGGAAAAAATCGGACTCTACTTCTGACCTAAAAAATACATCCTTCTTGGCCAGTTATACGTATTTCTTCCTAGTCATAGCAATATAAACATGGAGAAGAATTGTTTTTTCTAATTTCTTGGTGATACAACAAGCTCCTTGGCTTATTTTCCTATGTCCATTCCTCCTGGTATGCAGGAGAAAAGAATTTTAAGCCAGAAAACTGAATTATTTCCCCTAAAATGGAAAAATACAAATTGAGAAAACTTGAGCACCTAACCTTGGGCAGGCTCGGAACAGAGAAGATGGGAAGTCAGAGTTCTGACAAAGAGAAGGGGAAATGTCCTAACTGTCCCAGAAGTGGTCAATAACAGTGAAGCTTTCTCAGTGTGCCTGCGGCATAAACACACCAACCCTGTAAGGAGCAAGGTTCCACCCGAGATTACAGAGGAAACCACAGCTGCTGAGGGCTCGGTACCCAGAGTGCGCTAAATCTTCCAGTGATATTTTCAGAGAGCACTGATCTCCCTAAACACTTAAATTTTACAGAAAACGAGAGATTTCAGACTATTCTGGCTCACTATTCATTCCACCACTGTGTACACTTGAGTGCTGACTTATTACACGTTTGCTCTTTCACTGTGCATTTACCAGTAATACCGGAGACCGATGAAAAGTAGGCACAGCTGCCTGACAGCTTGATCATCCTAATGTAACCAGAAAGGAGTGAAACAGGGTAGAGTAATTGATACTAAGAAGCACTGTGCACCTAATTTGCTAAAAGGATATAATCGTATGAAATATTAACCATACAATTAAAAGCCATAAAAAGTGGGGATGGGTTTTTGACTTCTAAGAAATGTAATCCCCCCCCAAAAAAAAAGTAAAAAAATAAAAGAAAAAGAAATGTAATTCCTGTTCCCACTAATCAACTAATACTTATGCTAATTTTTTGCTAATAAAGTTTATCTTAGGTCAAACCAAGGCTTTCTAGAAATGATTCACATTTGGGGGAAACAGGAGAAAACCAGCACATTGTAGAGATCCAGCACATAAATACTTAAACATGAGAGGTTTAACCCCAAAATAATTTACTAAATCATGAGGAACATTTCAAATAAATATTTCAAAAAGACATCCAAAAAAACCAAGATGCCAGGAAGCAATTCTAATTAAACATAATCCCTTCCCAAAGATTTCTCAGTACTATAAAATGCTTAAGGGACAGAAGTTTCTTTGTAAACAGAAATGATAAGTCCATTTGAAAAGTACAATATTCAAGGGATTCTGACCTCCTGTGCAACATACAAATATCAAAACAATATATCAATATCAGTGAAGCCCGAAATCTAACAATGACATACTTTCCCTTAACTACAATAAGCCTTGTATTCCCAAACAGAGCACTGTTATAACATGAGCAAAAGCCAAACAGTGTGGGCTGGTAATACCAACTCAATCTGCGCTGTTTTTCTTTGCTACAAATTGGGACAGAAGAGAGCACATTTTGGTGCAAAGTTAGAAACTAACCTTAAGGCTCCAGAGGTGAAATCATAACTTCTAGTTTTAATGTGCTACTCAGAACCTTAACCCAGCATTCCACTTAGCACACTCCACAGGAGGACACACGCCCCTCCTCTGTCTCAGCAACAGCATTTGCAGAAGCGTGTTGAGAGTCCTGAAAAACCATACCTGTGTGCATGGCGAGGGGGAGGGCAACCTAACAGGTTTAAAAATGGATTAAGCCAGAATTTTTGAAAATAGGCTACCTCTTCAGATAACGAATACATACATACCCTTGAGGACACAGTTTGTCTAGCCATCCCGATTTAACCTTCCTCGCGGACGATCCATAAAAGCAAGCATAAGGAGATATTGCACTTGAGGAAATGACGGATGAATCAGCATTTCCACTTGTTGAGCTTAATGGATAACTGTGCCTATTCACAGGGTCCAAATTCGATGCTTTCTGAGTCCTCGATTTAGACGCCTTTGAGTTTTTTCTTCTTAGACTCTGAAAGCATTCTTCTACTGTTGAATATTCTGAATCGGAAGCACAGTCTGTCGGGCAATTGTTCGTGTCCTTTCGAGGTATCCAAATATCTTCCACTTTGTCTTCACTTACGTTTTCCTTCCTGTTATCATATATGCTAGGTGGAAAAGAATAGCATAAACATTTGAAAGTGCTATCTGTCATTTAAGGTACTGGTTACTTTTTAAATTTATAAACAACCCATCTCAGAAATTAAAGACCAGGAAAAGCTTAGAATTCAATTAATCCATCTGATAATTTTTTAAACTCTTCTAAATTAAATACCAATGTCTCATTATCCTAGAACATACCTGAACACTGCTAGACATAGTGTATTTTTTCTTATGTCTCATTGAATCTCATCTGTTCATTTGGGGGGTTGGGTGTAGGAGGCAAGGATGAAGACTGGCTGTGTTCTCTGCATCCCACCTTAAACAGCTTCACCAGCATGAACAAATGGACCCTGGGCAACACTGTGAACAACTAGCTTAGCTTTCTGAAGATGCTTCTTCTAAACTTGCTGCCTCGTCTTTGACTCTCCACTAATCCACTGCACGGACCCCTGCTGTGATGTATCCACCGCTACACACAGAACAGGGAGTACGTCCGACTAGTGAGACCGTTTGTATTACTTTGTCATATTAATAAGCAACAACCCTACCGCACTGCTAGCTAGAAAACGAGAAGGGTCGGGCTCACACGAGGGAGGTAAACGCTGGGCCGCATACAGTATTCACTGGAACCCCTTCACAACAGCAAAGCCTGGAGCCATAAATTTAAGGAACGACAAAACGGAGTCGCTGAGTAGCTTATGTATAACAAAACTCATTACAAAGAAGTTTTCTTTTTCCTAATAAATAAAACATATGTTTAGGGGTCAAATTACATCCTTCTGGATATAGTGTTCTAAAAATCATTACTGCCTTAGAAAGTAATTTAGCCTGGCCCCTTCCACATTTCGCATTACCATAGGTCTCTACCAAATGTCTGCTGAAGATACGCAATTAGAGTTTTAGCGTGTTCCTTAAGTTTTAGTATTTTCCTTAAGTTTAGTTTCAACATAAGGAAACCTATAACAGTGTTAGCCTTGGAAAATAAAAAATAAAATAAAAGATAAAATGAATGTTAAGTAAGGAACCAGTATATTAAGTCCTAATAAAGCTGAGAGAGAAATAAAATTTAAGTTGGTGCCTTAGAAATTCTGTTTAATTTCACATGTGATCCACATAAGAGAATAATTGTCAAGCCACTCGTCGATGCTGAACTTCCAATAAAAAGGACACTCAGTGACATCTGTAAAAATTCTGCACTTCACAAAGCGACATTTTTTGCACGGCCCTTTCTCTGTGAGAACAACATAACTTCTAACCCTTAAACCACAATCACAGTCACCACATCTCTGCACTTTGGGGAGCGAAGGGTGGTTTCAATTGGAAAAAAAAAACAATATAAGCTGCTACAAAATAGACTTGATTCACAGACTCTAAATTAAATTATTAAAATGAGCTCTGTTATCGACCCATTTAAAAATAAAAGATTTGAACGTACCAATGTAAACTATTTTCTTAGAAACATAATATGAGCAAGAAGACAACACTATATAACATTTTATTCAAAAGAACTAATCATCAGTCATGACTCCATACCTTGATTTAACAAGTAAACAGTTTCTTTCAGTAGCTGTTTCTCCTTTGAGTGCGTTTTCATGGGTCCAAAATTCATTCCTTATAGACTTCTTCTATTAAGAAAATATATACGCTTTTTTAGGATTCTGATATGCCACGAAGATCTACAATATCTGTGTTCAGTTTCACTCAATAAATGTCTTAATGAGATCAATTTTCAGTAAAAATAATTTAATTAGGGAAACTATTAAACAGTAGCCTTTGGATGCCTTTTTCAACTTAGTAACTCATCATTTAAACTAAGAACAACAGAATATGCTAACCAAGAATAAAGTGTATTGACTTTGACTTCCCCAATACTTTTCGTCTCTGAACTCCCCTTTCATCAGGGTCAAGAAAGAAAACAGCAGCAGAACACAAGCAGTAAAGAGAAAAGACTGAGTGAGAAACAGTAATTAAGATATGCAAAGTGGTTCGAAGTCTGTATTTGGGTATAACACACAGCAATACAGGGGACCTGTCTAAGGTTTTTATGGGGTTTTTTTCTGCTTTTTTTTTAAGTAACTTCTCTTGCAGAAAACTTTGAACACCCACTGACCTGTATCTCTGAAATCAAACTAATAATGTCTTTTTGTGTATACATTTAAAGACACAAATTTACCACGATTTTACTGAGCAGAATTTTACTGACTGAAAATTTCATTCTTCAGTATAACACATTCTTCAAACATCTTACAGGAAAATGAAGCACAAAAGACAGTCAGAAGAGTAAATAATATGGAAAAAAATTAAAATGTATGGAACAAACCTTGGAAGTTTCTAGTCCCTGGAAGAGAAAGGTCTCTCCATAAGGAAAGATGGAAGATGGATTCTCCTCATTTGAATCTTTTTGGGGGGAATTATAGGATGAGAATGGAAAGATGTGAATAATGTGAAATATTGTTTTAAAACAGGCATGTATTTATTTTAAAGCAATATTGCAACTTAAGCTTAATTCTCTGAGAGTCCAAAATTATGCTTATAATTCTTACCCCCAAATAAACCCATCCCACAGTCTTCCAGAGGCAGCACTGACTGTGTACAGCCCTCACTTCAAAACAGGACGTATTACTATTCCTTAAAGTGTGATGTATTTCCCTCTCTCTCTCTCTATCTCTCTCACACACACACACACACACACACACACACACACAGGAAGTTGTCATGGTGCCATTTTTAATGTTAATTCCTAAACAATGGTGTTAACACAACAAAAATTAATTCTATTATAATTTCCAATGAATTATTAAAAATTGATTAACATGACAACTAGGTATTATATCACTTAAAATACCAGAATCTATTTAATAGAACCCCTCTAATTCCAGTTTCAAATATATCTAAAAATAAATTATTTCAAAAGGTTTTCTACCATCTTTGAATTACACCAATCTACAAGACCAAAGTCTTGACATTTGCATTTTCTGACACGGCAAAACAATTTTTAATGGTTCAGTAGCCATGTGTTCACCATTTTATTGTCGAGAAGAATGTTCCTGAACTTGCAGAAGCCGAATTTTCAAAAAGAAGAAAAGCCTCTGTCAATGATCAACTTACCAGAGTAATGTCAGCCCTTTCCTGTTACCATGGCAAAATCACTTTCCATAAATCTGTTCTGTTGCTCAGACTGTCAGAAACCACTTAATTCAGTTAAATGCCTTCAACTGTGGCTAATGATAAATGAAGCCTGTACCAAAAAAATCTTTTTACATCACCACGCACAGATTTCGAGGAGTCTGCGTGTACAGTCCTGGCTTTTATTCACTCACCTTTCAAACTGTCTGAGGCACTAGGAACTCTGGCAGACAGTATTCCCATTATCTCCACCCCCCAGGGGGGCTGCCTTCTCAGTCTCCACACAAGCACCTTTAAGACTATGGAATGAGTGCTAATGGACAGAGACATGAAATGCTGAGACTCACTGTTCTGTGTTGCAGATTTTCCAGTTGAGGTAGCAACATTTCTTCTCTCTCGGAAATAGCTTAAAGCAAAGGGAAAAAACAGGTTAAAATAGGTACATAAAAATACATAAGTTACTATCTTCAGTAAAGTATAAATTACAGAGACACACATTCTTTGGGGTAGAAAAACCCAATATTGATAAGTTAGTTTAATTTTAAATAAACAGAATGGCCAAATTCCACACATGTATTTTTCTAAATAGCATAAAGGAAGAGATTTCAAAGGATTTTACAAGTGTTTGCTTCTCATCTTTATAATTCACAAAAGCAAACATTTCCCCAATGCCTTTATGAGGATAAAGCAACCTCAAAACCTCTATCCATACCCACCTGAGAAAAATTTTCTAACTAGATTCAGTATGTAGGTAGCATTTTTGTCATTAGCTCTATAATACTGAATAAAAACCTTCTCTGGCTCTGTGAGCCTAGTAGGAAAATACACAAATACACAAGCCTTTTTCTTTAAGATCTGATAATCTCGGAAGGGAGACATCACAAGTAATGTCTCCCTTCCAAGGGAGTGGTTCCCCACAGAGGGGACCGCTGTGGAAGCAGAGGGTAAGGAGTACCTCTATCTAGTTTATCACCTGAATGGAAGGGTCTGCACTCTGTCTTTAAATAAATATCTGTCCAAGTAACTACAAGCAAGCAAATAAAAAAAGAACTGAAAGATGATTCTTTGGAAAGATCAATAAAATTGATAACCCTCAGGGAAGGAAAATATGAGACAGAAAACCAATAAAATACCAATATCTGGAACAAAAGAGGGGACACATCACTACAAATCCTACCAACAGGAAAGGGGTAATTACAGATTACTAAAAAAAACTTTATGGCAAATAAATTTATGGTGTTTATGGCAATAAATTCAACAACTGAGATAAAATGGAAAAATACTTTAAAAGATACAAATTACCAAATATGACATAAGAATAAATGGAAAATCTTGATATTTCTATATTCACTAGAAAAACTGACTTTAGTAATTAATGGCCTATCCACAAAAAAAAATCTATATCCAGATATTTCACTAGTGAATTCCACCAAACATTTCAAGAAAAATGACACTAATTCTACGCAACTTATTTCAGAAAACAGAGAAGTAGGGGGCACTTCCCAACTCACTCTTAAGCCCAATATTACTGATAATAAAACTAGTCAAAAATAAAACTACAGATAAATGTTAGATAGTTAAATAGACCACAAGAACATGAATGCAAAAATCATCAACAAAATATTAGCAAATTAAATCCAACAATATATAATAAGGATAATATACTATGACCAAGTGAGAGTTACCCTACGAAAGCATGAAAGATGTATAAAAATCACCCTGGCCAGCATGGCTCAGCTGGTAGAGGCAAAACGAAAGGCCGCTGGTTCGATTCCCAGATAAGGGCACATGCCTGGGTTGCAGGTTCAGTCCCTGGACAGGGCACACACAGAAGACAGACATACAAAAAAAACCCAGAGACAATCGGTGTTTTCTCTCCCTCTCCTTTTCCCTCCCTTCACCTCTCTCTAAAATAAAAAATAAGGATAAATTTTTTAAAGATATATGAAAATCATTAAACTGGGGAGAATAAGAAAGATACCTGTTCCTCTCTGCCTTGCACACTAAGGAGGATCTCCCTGGAAGGGTCACAGGACACAACTAGGACTCCCAAGGAAAGGACAGCTGGTTGGACTTGCTTTCTGCTTGAAGATTTCCCTGGGACTAGGGAGACCTCCCCGTGAAAGAGACGAGGAAGGAACCAGCTCTTGCAGGCTAGTTCTAATCTCCCAAGATTCACTGCTCAGCGCAGTCCCACCCAGCCCAGCTGCCCAGAGAAAAGGAGTAGGAATTCATAGAAGAAGCCCAAGGCAAGAGCAAAAGCAACCCTTTGGGCTAGACAGTCCACTGTCAGACAAGGGTGTGGGGAACAAAGGGCCTCACCTCAAGAAGGCACGTCTACCATGATAGTCCTTTTAACAATTATGTGACACGGTTAATTAGTAAAGAAATTACATTAAAAGCACAGGCCACAAAGAAATATTTTTATTTGGCACATGGCAGGAATAAACTAAACATCATTTAGATGTTATTTGATTAGAGAGAATCTCAGATGGCATAATCCATGATTTTATTTTAAATGACACATTATAACACTTTTGAAACTTGCAACTGCTCTTCGCAGTTCTGGGGAAGACCACAAGTCAGTCTGGAAATAAATCACTGTCTCATTTTATGGTCTGAGTCCCACCAATGCAGAGCTGCCCTTTTCTGTCATAACCAAAGAGAAATGTTACAATGGGCCAAGATGGCTAGGACGCCGCTACTAAGTTACTTACTAGTAATTTAACATTACTTCAATTCTCATTTTCAAGGCCTCAGAGTCACAACAGCATATCCAGCCTTTCCGTTTATGAAAAAATAGTGCAGTTCTTTAAAACGTAAGCCAACTGTTTCCTCTCTGAAGTTGCCCTGTGGCTCCCAGAAGGGTTCCGCTCTGGCAAAGATGCAACTTTAATGTGCGTGCTCATATCAGACCGCTCGCGGTTTACTTCTTTTCATTGTTTCAAATTAGCAAAAAAGTTGTAAAGCTCCAGGGTCCTATGAAACTTAGTGATCTTCTAACATTCCTGAGAAATACTCCAATTCTTATACAGGCATACCTCATGTTACTGTGCTTAGCTTTTCCCGTTTCACAGATGCTGCGTTATGTACAAATGGAAGTCAAGATCCTCCACCAGAAAAAAAGAATCTGACTCACTTTACAGTGAGTGGTGCTCTGGAACGGAACCTGCAATTTTTTCTGAGGTGGGCCTCTATGTGCAATCAATATTAAGAATATTTATTAAATGAGTGGTTTAGAAAGCAGGTTCTGGAGTCAGGTATACTAGAATAAAACCCAGGTCACTAGCCTTGGGACCCTAGGAAAAGTAACCTAAGACTCAGTTACCTTACAAGAAACTACATGAATATTACCTACTTCACAGGGCCATTGTGAGAATTAGATAACTCATGGAAAGTTATAAACCAAACCAGCACCTACATGTTTAATAAATGACACTATTACTATTCATTTCCTAATGAATACTAGGCTCTGCTATGGGCACTAAGGACGCCAGGATAGACAAAGGAATTCTGGCCTCTGCCCACAAAGAGCTGCTCTAATGCCAGTTACTGAAATTAACACAATCTTTTGTAAATTGCCATGTTTTCTCTCGCAAATATTAAACTTCCATGTTTTCCCTTAAAAATACAACCAGGATTTCACACCGTAATTACCAAAGTTGCCTAAGATCAAAGAACAGAGCAGACTGGGGAGGGGTGGAGGTGGAGACTGTGGGAGTCTTGCAGAAATGCCAGCCTCCAGCCAGTGCAAGAAATCTGTAATAGCTTTTAGCACCCAGCAGTAACAGCCAAACTCACAGCCTCATGCCTCCCAGCAGAGAGACAAGTGTTAGTTTTTAGTGAAAAAAAAATATATTCCACATCAACCCTACAGAAAAACCACGACTATTTTAGGTGTAACTTAAAGAACTGATAAAAGCTCTCTCTGTGGGAAGCAGGCTCCTCTCAAGCTCCACGGTTACCTCATGCTGCCAACCACCTGACACTCTTTGAGGTCTCCACTTTAGAGTTCCCATCTCCAGTGGACCTGGTTCATACTGCACTGCTCCCATCATTTTACTGGACTTCGGTCTCCTATGCCACATTTCAAGCCCCTTTATTCCTCTCTGAAAAAAAGAAATGACCAACCCCAAATGGAGTCACCCATGCTAGGCCCCACAAAACCTAACCCAACTGCAGTTTCTGCAGTTTCTCCTCTCCCTGGGAGGCCACCTTTATCCAGTCAATAGAGAAGCATGTGGTCCACACTAGTTAGGTGATTGACAGGACAGCCTCCGGACTCCGTTCCCCAAGGAGAGGACCTGGCCCGAAACAACCCATTCTTCGCTAGAATAACTTCTTTGCCCCACCGCCATCTGCCTCTAAAAGCCTTCCACTGTGTACAACTTCCCAGAGTCCTTACTATTTGCTAAGCAGGACGCTGCCCAATTCCTTATCACCAAAGCCAAATAAGATCTTCGAGTTTACTTGGCTGGATTTTGTTTTTTAATGCTACCTCCTTCACACCTAGCACAGTCCTAGTAGTACCAAATAGGTATTCACTAGATGTCTGTTGAATTATTAATTCACGTCAAGTGCTATGCCAAGCAGCAGAAATACAAATGTTAAAAACATGGCCCCTGCCAAAGAACAAATACTTCAGCGGGGAGACAGAGTCAGCAATGCAAATGTTAGAAGAGCACTCTTGGAAGAAGGCAGTGTCACGTGCACCAGGTGTGGCGAGAAGGTGTGGGAAAGAATACCCAAATGAAATAAGGAGAAGGGATGTCCCCCCAACTAAATAGGCAAAAGCTAAAGAGTTCTAGGCAGTTATAAGATGGAAACAGACTCCGGGAAATAGTGTTCAACAGAAATGGCATGCCAAAAATTTTTAAAAGAGAAGAAAATGTTTATTGAATAGGTAAATTAATAGAAGTTGAATCTAGAGGAAAAAGAATACTGAAAACGAAATTGTTAACTGAATACTTACAACTTATCATAAAAGGTCTTACCTCCCTGAAATTCCTCTTGTGGACCCTGGAATCTCCGGTACAGGCCGATGCCTCAGCAGAAAAGATCGAGATGGCCTTGAAACCAACTTGCTGCGACTTCGCATAGGTGGCAGGAACGGTGATGATGGAACATACAAATCATTTACAACCATTTCTCCTTGAAATTTAAAGAAAGGGGATGGCGGTGACCTTTCCGATAAACCATCAGTTCCATTTCCATAATCTGCCTCTGATAGTGGACAGCCACGGGAAGAAAGGCATTCAGGGTCTCCATGAGGAAGCCTGCTCCCGTTGTCTGAGATCAAATCCACATTCCCTGCTTGTTCTTCTCCAACTGTACAGTCTACAGTCTTCTTTGTAGTCAAAGATTCTATTTTACTGTTTTCACTACCAGGTAAAGGATCTTGAAAAGAATCTAAATTCAGGTGCGGTTCTCCTCCTGTAATTGGAAGGTCGTGTTCAGGAAGAGACGGCTTGCCATCGGAGTTATGAGACCGGCTATTTTCTACACTAATGTCATGCTGATCTGGATTGTTTGTAACAGTTTCCAGCTGCACTCGTTCAGGTGTCTGAACAGTACATGAATCTAAAAGTTCTGTGCAGGTGCCCTTGTCGGAAGATGGAGCATGGTGATCCTTGGAAGTCTCGCCATTCTTCTTTGTCTTATGAATATTTGCATATATTGGGATATCTTGCATTTTTGACAAGATTATCTGTAACTGTTTAATTATCCTCCTCCGGTGTCCTGTGGGAGATATTCCAATTTTGCGTAGCACGCTGTCATTTATAGTTGCACAGTCCTTCACGGTATTAAAACCAAACTCACGGAAGTGGGAGAGATACTGCTCCAAATTAATGCTCATTAGGAAATCTTTGATATCAACATTTACTGCAGTGACTGAGGACATAATGGTGGCTTCATTACTAAGCTGATTTACAAAAACAGTACAAGATAAGCACACAAGAGGGTGAACTTCAGCCTCAGAATGTTACTTTTTCCACAATGAATGCTTTGCATGCTTAAGCCTAGGAGAAAAAAATGAATTGATTAGGATATTTTAGTTATTAAAACCTCATTTTACATTATAAACTTTCTCTGAAGAAACACAACCGAAATGAGGATAATGACTGTCACCCACTAAGAGTCTGGCATCTTTGTGCATCACTTTGATGTCCTGGAAGTCAATTCCCAGGGAGAGTATGAAGGTACAGGACAGAAATGCTATGGTCACATCCAGGTAAAAAAAAAAAAATGACTCACACAAATATAAAGTGAACATGTGTCAACAACATCATTTGACTCACTAATGAAGGAACCAGAAAGACAGTAAGGTTAGTGCCTAGAGCATTTGTAGAATGGGCTTATACAGTCCATCAGAAAAGCCTGTTTTGTTTTGTTTTTGTTTTGTTTTGTTTTGTTTTTTAGTGTTAGAATAAGACTGAAAGGTTACCTTAAAAATAAATTGATTAATGCCCTATAGGGCATAAAGTTAAAGCCTTTAGAGTTGTCTTTCTGCCGGAGAAAAATCTATAAGCAAATGGGTAACTTCCCAGTTCTGGGCTTTACCCAAGTAGGAAACAGAAAGTGGAGCACAAGAAATAGAACTAAAGTCCCACGGGTGGGCCCTGGCTGGTGCGACTAAGCGGAAGGAGTGCCGGCTGCAAACTCAGGAGTCCCTGGTTCGATTTCCAGTTAGGGCAGCACATGCCTGGGTTGCAGGCCAGGTTTGCAGTGGGGGGCACTCAAGAAGTAACCACACATGGATGTTTCTCTTCCTCTCTTTCTCCCTCCCTTCTCCTCTCTCTAAAAAATATAAATAAAATCTTAAAAAAAAAATCCCAAGGGCGGGTCTATTAACAGTAACCACAACAAGGCATTGAAAGAACATGTTGTACATTCTTTTGATTACCAAGTTTTAGATAATTTTCCTCAACAACAACTAGATATGAACAACTTTCCCCTTTACTACACTTTCTTCAGAGACTCTCTTAAAAAGTACAGTTAGAACATACTTCTCAGGTTCATAACTTTCATTTCATGAAAGCACTGGCATTATACATACAATACTGACAATCAAGGTAAGATCAGTAGACTAATTAGTTAATCCTTAAGTACACTATATAACAGGAAATAAGGTAATATGAAAGTAAAATGAAAATGTTTAAAGGTCACATTTTCCTTATACACAGCAGATTCGCGTAGGTCCATTTTTCTCCCAAAGAACATCAATAAATTTTTTAGAAGTTGATTTATTTAGGTTCTGTGTCTATAACGGTGTTCAGTTTGTGAAGATGTACATATGCAAATTTCTGAATATTATGCTTCCAGAAAAAGAAAATGCATCACACTCGTATGCTGAAGGAATAAAGTGAGACACACCCAAACAAGGTAAATTTATCTGATCAGGTATTGACGCAACGTTTCTGGAAATCAGCCTCAACTCCAACGCTGCATGACTGACATGCCAAAACCCCAGAAACGATTGCCTCAACTGCTTAAAATACCAGCAAATATTGACAAGCAGGTATAGGATAAGAGGGAAAGCACATATCATATTCAGGCAGCACTGCAGGAGCAAAGAAATAAAAATACAAACAATAGGTGAAAGGCAGGAAATGCCTTTATCAGTAAGGTATCCCTCCGTCACATTTTGTCAAAATGACAAAATACCAGGGGAAAAAAGTAGAAAGTTAAACCTCAACACCACATACAAACCTAGGCCTCAGATACACCACTCTTGTTATACACGATTATTTTGTAAATGAACACATTACCCAATTTTGGGGGGGCACATCACAAAATGGGAATAATTACCTCCAAATGGGCTGGCTTTGCATCGTCCTGAACTATGAGGGAAAAAAAATTCTGTAGTATTTTGTTGTAGCAGCCCACACTGACTAGTACACTCCTCCATCCTCACTGTCTTTGCCCCAGTTCAGACCTTCATGGTAACCTCTTGCCTAGATTACCGCTAACACTCTGAACAAATCCTTCAACCAGTCCCCCTCTATCAGTAAATCACTGAAAATCCAAATTTGGCATATCACACCACATCCTCAAAAGGATCAAGTCTAAGCTTCTTACAGTCTAACAATAACAACAGCTACTACTGATGTAAACAGCAATTATGTGTCAGACACCATACCTCATACACACTTCCTGCAATGTAGGTGTTCCTACATACTAACTCCAGGTTCAAGTTCAACCTGTGTCATTCCACCCACATCTTTCACTCACTTTAACTAATTGTTAATTATTGTTCCCAAGATGATCAATTGTTTAATAGTCCCATATCTCTTGCATATACTGTATCTGCTTACAGATCTACACATTTTGCAAAATCCTATGCTCTGGTTAAAATTCTGAACAGGCAGTACTACCCCCTCTATGAAGGCTTCTACTGACTTTAAACAGAATCATCCCCTTTTCAATATGTAACTAGGATCCCTGACACTTGACAAGTGCTGGTGACATGTTGAAGAGATAAGAGAGAGGTTGGTAGGGAGGACGGTAGAATTGGCTGAGAGGCCCATTTTGTTAGTTTTTTGGCGTGCAAGTGTGTTTTAATACAGTCAGCCCTTTCCTTCCCTTGCAGTATATGCATACGCTTCCTGGGTGGCTGAGTCGCGGATGGATACACCAAATGTTCTACCCAAAATCTCTCTAAACGATCAGTCAACATGCTGAATGTGGCCAGAGAACCTGATGCCCATTCTTGACTCACAGTCCTGTGGACATCAATATCAGCTCCATCTTCCAATCACCTGACTTTTTAACTGTCTTACCGCCAAAAGGTGTTCACAGATCCACTTCTTTCTTTAGAGGCTTCTAGCCTATATTCCCATCATGAAACGCAAAGAGATGGACATGCCTAACTATAAAAGTCTCCTGTATGCAAACTCCTTCACATGAAAGCAAAGCCTTCCCTGTGCTCCAAGCCCACGGCTCTCCAGGCGCTGCTCTGTGGGTCTGCCCTGCAGCAACGAGAGCTGGTAAGGGGCCTAGGGACCTGTCTCTGCAACACATACCAACAGTGGCTGGGATGCGCACCCAAATTCAGTAATCACATTTTAAATTCCTCCCGCTCCCCAGAATGCTTTACACCATCTCACCTGAGCTTAAGCTCATCTCTTGCCCCCCCCTAGGATGGAATGTCCCTCCTACCACACTGCCCACAAGTCTGGGGTCACACTCGCAGCCCCCCTCCCCTTCCTGGGAGCAGTGTAAACACAGGCACATGTCTGTGCGTCAGCTTCCTGAACCACGAAATGGAAACGCTCAGAGGTACCTCGGCACTGGTGAAGCTTAAATAGGATAATCCATATGTAAGTGTTAAAATAGTGCTTAGTATATGGTAAGTGCTTAGCAAATATTCAGTTCCATCATTATAATTTTTTCTTTTCAATAGTTCAGTCATTATCTTCCCACAGCTAAAATCTTTCCCATTCTTTGAAGCATAACTCAAATGTTATTTCCTTCACAAGGTTTCTACCGTACAAGAAATAAACTCCTTTATACATCCACAGCATCTACTTCTTAAAGCATTAAATTACATTTTATTCATTCAACAGCAACCTACAGAAGTGGGATAATACAGTGCAAAAGCCAAGATTTTGGAGCTGAACAACCTGTATCAAATCCCAGTTCCTCCATTTATTCATTTTGTAAGCCTGGACAGGTGTTTAACCTCTCTGTGCCTGCTTCCTCATGGGAAAATAAGAGTGTTAATAGAACCTACTGCATAGGGCTGCTGTAAAGAATTTAGAGCACTGCCCTGGCTGGCGTAGCTCAGTGGATTGAGCACGGGCTGCAATCCAAAGCATCGCAGGTTCAAGTCCCAGTCAGGGCACATGCCTGGATTGCAGGCCACGGCCTCCAGCAATCGCACATTGATGTTTCTCTCTCTCTCTCTCTCTCTCTCTCTCTCTCTTTCTCCCTCCCTTCCCTCTCTAAAAGTAAGTAAATAAAATCTTTAAAAAAATTTTTTTAAAAGATAAAAAAAGAATTTAGAACACCAACTACACACAACAAATGCTAAATACTAACTGTTTGCCATTGTAATTATTTCTGTTATCCCATTATAAACTAATACCTCTTCCAAGATGATGATGAGCTCACATAAACTGCCCAATAAATTCCAGTCAAATTATTTGTTTATAAACCCAGTGCACGACGTACACGTAGAACATGTTTCGAGAATGTACGAATAGCTGGCATGACAGACGTGCTTGTGCCTCTGCCCATCCTATCCTGACCCATTTCCAAGAGGAAGAAGTACTAAAAGAGGGGTAACATTTAGGAGCACCTGCTACAAGCCTGGCTTGCAACACCATTTAATAAACCTGATCTTACTATCTCACTGAGCTCTACACCTTGGAACTACATCCCGAACCAACTACTTCTCAACACCTGCTCTGGTCACATCCTATTCCAAGCCATCATCTTATCTATTTTAGACCATTATAATAGTCTCCTAACTGAGAGCCCTGATTCTGTCCTGGTTTCCTACCCACCCACCCCAACAGTATGGTCTCAGAGAAGCCAGATGATATACGACAGCCAGTCCAGAAAGTATCCAGCCATGTACTATAAAAATTAGAGACATTTACTGAAGAAGTTATAAGAAACACTGTACACAGGACAATGACATCTCAGTCTCCTTCAAAGTAGGCACCTTGGGGCCTCACGCAGTTCTCCCAACCACCATCAGCTGCCCCATTATGTTTTCCTGACTCTCATCAACAGTGTGACATCTATTCCATTTCAAAGGTGATTTTAGTTTTGGGAAAAGCCAGAAGTCACAAGGCACCAAATCTGAGCTGTACAGGGGCTGAATCACCTGGGTGATTTGATGTTTTGCCAAAAAACTCTGCATGAGACAAGATTCATGAGCCAGTGCATTGTCTTAATGAAGCTGCCAATCACAAGTTGCCTATAGTTGCGGCCTTCTGAATCATCCGAAGAGTTTCCATGGAGGACTGTTCAAGCTTAATGCAAAATGTGATGCAGATTCTTCACTCCACTTGCTCATTTTGACTGTCATGGCCACACAGTAAACATGCTCACTCAACACTGACTAGTCAAGTCATCATTGTTCACGCCTGTGCATTCCAGTCCACTCTCCTTGGCTGCCAGGTTACATCGATGTCACACAAACCATTCTCGTTATATTAACAATGGTTGGACTTTGTCCAGACAGACCTCGTATTTTATAACAAAAGTCACTCCCAAAGACTTCCCAATTTTCCCTGGCTTTCCCCCTCCATCACTCAAGTGCCATCAAGTTCATCTGTCTTCTTATTCCCACCTTATAACCTTATCTCTAGTCCTTCCATCTCTTTCAAATCTGCTTCCCCAACATATACCCACAACCCAGGGCTCACTCCATCATCTTAGTGGCTCTCTGCTCAAATGGGCCCCTTTGGAGAGGCCTCCCATAACCCCCCTGTGCACATAAGCATGTGGGGTGCCCCACTACAGCTTACCCTTGCGTTATCTACATTCATGGCATTTGTTACCAACTGACATCTGGGGGGCTGTCCCAGGATGGCAGGGATCTTGTCTGTTCAAGGCTCCAGCCCTTAGGTCTGAACACTGGCAGGCATACAAGAGGTGCTCAATAAATGTTTGCTGAAAAACTTCTTCCCAGCTTTGAGGGGATTTAAGATAAAAAACTGGAACGTATATATAGTTTTTTTTAAGTTTTGTCTATTTAGGTCACCAAACTTGTAAGGAGCAGAAAGAGGATTCTCCAATCCATCTAACCACAAAGAGATCAAATCAGGAGTTACAGGTTGGCAGGGGGGTAGCTGGGAACACACAAACCACCTACAGGGTATTAAAAAACTCATGGGTTGGGATAGCCTCCCCAGTCCCGATGCCTCAAGTAAGGAAAACCACCACAGTGGTCCAGTCCCCACCTGCACTGCCCAGCTATTACCAGTGGAGTTTTATCATTTCCCCTAATTGAGCTAGGAAAAAAAAAAAAAACGAAAACCACGGACAGGTCAATTCATTAAATCAGAAGGTCATTAATTATTCAGTGCTGATAACTTCTACAGTCACCTGTGCCTGGCTCCAATCTCTTACGAGAAGGAAAAATTAACATAGAACTGAATTTGGTTATAAGTTTAATCCATTTTTTTAAAAGTACACCATTTTAAAATCAGAACCATAACCTTAGAGTCTTCAGAAACTGCAAATGTGCCAAAACACTAGGTTTAACAATCACAGAACCACTGAAAGGTATCTCAGAAAATACCAAATAAAAAGAAATAAAACTGCCACATGAACAGTGAAACTTTTTCAAGTTATCAATACAAGCCTTACAGATTGTAAGGACCATGGAAGTTTACTGCACTCCAGAATGCAGTAGGATGGTTCTGAACAGAATGGAACCAACCCCCAGGGGGAATCCAAGGAATGTGGAGGAAAATGTCTTCGCAGGTCATAACTGAGTGGCACCAGTAGACAGGTAAGGTGTCTTATGGCATCCTGCGGGTACCATTTTACTCCTTCCACTCTCTACACCTAATCACCCCCACACGGTGCCTGGCACTCCAGGTAAGAGAAGTGCCTCTGCCTTTAAATTGCTAATAAACTTGTTGTGGAGAAAAGCTATGCCTTAAAAAAAAATTAGAGAGCTCCATATGGGTAACTTACAGAAATAGCTAACTCAGGCTACAAATCTTAACAGAATTCTACCTTTTCTTCAGTACAGAATATAATCACAAGAAATAGGTATCATGGTATTTGCATATCAAGCAAACTCCACTGTTTTAATAACAAGATACTAACACCAAGTATCATAAAATCAACACAATCTACTCTGTTCCCCACAACCACACAGAAGAGGAAGTGGATGTGAGAAAATACCATTGTCGTCGTATCACTCCATCCCATAGTATGGAACAGCAAAAGGTCACAAGCCAAGGATCCTAACTCACTCTTCTAGTGTCAGTGCTCAGTCCCCAGTTCAAGGCAAAACTGGTCACTTAACATCCTTCTCCTCGGCCACCCATGCACCCACATTAGCTTGTGGCAACACAACCCCCATTAAACCCATAACAGGAAGCCCAGTTTCCGCAACCTTGTCATCACTCTCCGCTGTGGTCACTGCCTCCATGGTCGCTACCTTGACCACTAGTCCTTCCCACCCATCAAAACACATCCATCCTTTCTCGTTGTCCTTTAGGCTTTTATTGCTAATAATAATAGTCAATATTTGTGGAGTGGTAACAAACCCTCTGTGTAGGATCTCCTGCGATCCTTGTAGCTGCCTTGGGAGGAAAGTCTCATGCCCAAAGCCACACAGCCGATAAACCAGAAAAACGGTGGGGCCAGAATTCTGAGCGTCAGACTCCACCCACCAGCTGTGCTGCCTAACAGTTACACAACTTACTTAACAGGAGAGAGGGTAGAGGACTTCTCATCTGTCTCCTCTGTCTATCCAAGCACTTCTAGTCACTCGAGAGATGCTACTTAAATATACTATGCTGTGTAAGCCCCAGCTTTGTACGTCTTTTCAAGTTGATCATGGGTGTATGTGTCCAAATAAGTGGTTAAATATAGAAGCCTATAGCCCTAGCTGGTGTAGCTCAGTGGATTGAGCGCGGGCTGCGAACCAAAGTATCGCAGGTTCGATTCCCAGTCAGGGCACATGCCTGGGTTGCAGGCCACAGCCCCCAGCAACCACACATTGATGTTTCTCTCTTTCTCCCTCCATTCCCTCTCTAAAAATAAATAAATAAAATCTTAAAAAAAAAAGAATGGGATTCCAGTCTTAAAAAATATAAAGAAGCCTATATTCATTTACATTTAATTACTTGAGATTTGAGAATCAATGACAAATTAAGGGATAACATCTTTGAAATTACTGTATGAAGAAAGGTTCATCCAGAATTTAGTTTATTAAAATTATCAAATACAGCCAAAGAATTCACTGCCCACCTGAGCAGTCAATGGTGATGGGATGAAAAGAAAGTTAAACAAAAAACTGAGGAGAACAGAAAGTATTGCTGCATTGTTTCAAAAGGTACTTAACCATGACTTTAAGGGTTTCACTTTAAACGTGATGCCAAAGGACACAGGGAGTGGAAGCCACCCAGGTGCTGACGGATGAATGGATGAACGAAATGTGCTCCACGCACGTGGAATACCATGTGGCCTTAAACAGGAAGGAAACTCGGCAATGTGCTACCGACAGGGATGAACCTTGAGGACATTATGTTAAGTGAAACAGGCCCATCTGAAAAAGACAAATACTGTCTGATGCTACTGATATGAGACAGACAGTTAAATTCAGAGAAGTAGAAAGTAGGATGGCGCTTACCAGGGTTGGGGGCAGAGGGCATGTGTTTAACGGATGTAGAGGTTCAGTTCTGGAAGTTAAGAAAAGTTCTGGAGATCTGTCTCACAGCAATGTTAATACACTTAACACCACCAAACTACACACTTACAATAGTCCAGCACTTTTCGGTTTTGTGTTGTTGATTTTTAACACAGTATGAAGGTAGGCAGATTGACTAGAATATTTGGGGCCAGCTTTTCAGCTTGTATTCACATGGAACTGCCTCTACATACCTTGGCTTTTTTCCCTCCTTTAGGGGCCAATTCAAGTCTCACAAGTGTGTACTGCCACATCCATGCATCTTCCCTACCTATTCCAGGCCCCTTCACGGCTCGTTCCTGCACCCAGGCAGCAGCACTGGCAGGGCAGAGCTCTCGGGTCAGGCTACCTGGGGTTCAAGCTGGACTTCCCCCCTTGTTAACCGTGCACCTTGGTCACGTTATTTAACTTCCCTGGAGCTCAGTTTCCTTGTCTATAAAATGAGGATAAAATACCTCATATCTGGTAGGATTTCTGTTAGGATTAAATAAGTAAAATATGTAAGGTATATATAACAGTGCCTGGCATGAATTATAAATGTTGTCCATCACCCTGGCCAGGTAGCTCAGTGCATAAGAGCATTTGTTCCCATATGCCAAGATTGTGGGTTTGATCCCCAGTCAGGGCACATATAAGACTCAACCAAAGAATGCATAAAGGGGTGGAAAAAAACAAATTGATGTCTCTCTGTCTGTCTCTCTCTGAAATCAATAAGTAAAAAAAAAAGAATGAATGTTGACTATTATTATTACTTCATCTGCTGTATACAATATTCATTTGGTCATATTCATAATAGATTATTGATGTTAGTTGCACTGGCATTCTTCTGCCCGCCTAGTAAAATTACATTTCTTTAAGTCAGCACTGTAAATTATTCCTCTAATAAGCTTACAAAGTACCTAACACAGCAGAAGATACTTGTATTAACTTAGTAAAATGCAGATGTGGCTGGAGTAGTGAGAACAAGGATCTCACTGAAGACCTTAGACTTGGGACACAGGGCAGAGTGGTTGTCAGTGACCTCAGCTCCACCATGTGATAGCTGCATGACCTTGGGGAAGTTCCTTCATTCCTCTGAGCCTTGCTATTGTCACGTGTAAGCAGTGATGACAATGATGCCGACAACACAGGACTGTTTTGAGGCTGAAATGAGTAAATGTACATGATCTGAAAACAGACCCAGGCAAGTAACAAGCACCACTGAGGTTTGAAATAGCCAGACCCTGGGCAAAAGCATTCACGGCTTGGATCAAGGAGAGATTATTTTTCTGAGTTATATTTTTATTATTATACTGACTGGGCACTCTGGAAAGGACAACTCTTTCAAACTCTAGAACTTAGTAGTCATGTCCATATCCAGTGAAGGCCAGAAGTGATAACTCCTTTACTGGTTATGAGAAGTTATCAGTAGCATAAGTAGTACCTAGATTAGGTTTTTTAGAATCTCAATAGTTACGTGGTCAATAATCTCCTTAGTTCACTTCGCTTCGGTGAAGTCTTTTCTTCTTAACTTAAAACCTAGCTGTCCACCTAGACTTTAAGTTAACTGGCTAATGTTTGAGACTTGTTTCCCAGCAGAGGTCCTTAAAGAGCAGCTCTAAGTCTTGGGCAACCAGAGAAAGGTTTCATCTTCTCAAGTTCCTACAAGAGCAGACGTAGGATAATTCAAAAGAGTAAGCGGAAGCCTGCACCACTGTGGAGAACCAGCCTCCAGCTGCACGCCCCGACCGCCCGGACAGCTCGCTCTGCCCAGTGCCAGCCCCCTCCTACCCTCTCTACAGCCCGGCCACACCCAGAAGAAGGGGAATCAGACACCTTGAAACCCTGGAAGTAAACACAGGCACAGCTGCCCCTTCAGGCTCTGCCCCATTTCATGCTACACTGAACAGAGCTTTCATGTTCAATTTACTCAGGTCAAAACTGGTATTACACTTCAATGAAAAGATTTTTAAATGTACACTTACGTACTTCTCTGCACTTTTCATATATACATTATATTTTAAATTTTAAAATTTAATACAAATATGTACCCAGCCATTTCTCTGAATTTGAGCTGCATTTTTAGACTAACAACCAGATGTTTCAAAATAGCCTACTGTGAACCATTTCCTCTCCTTGCTTTTATAAATAGCACCCTGACCTCTTTTCCAACCGAATCTGAGGGCTTGTTCCTAGTGGTTCTGCAACTGCCAAAGTCTCTCTTTCTTAGAAAAAGAGGCTATCTCAGCAACTGTCTCCCAACTTATTGATTCACTTACTTATAATTATTCACTCAATAAATATTTAAGGAACACAATTTACTCTCTCCAAGATAATAGTGGGAAACATTTGCAGTTCAAGATAGCAGCACCTATTATCTCCTTTGAGAACTGTGTTAAGTGCTACAAAGGAAGTAAAGACGCAGTGTCCTCACTCAGAGAGTTTAGAACCGAAGGGTAGATCAGACAGGACCACAAGCCAAGGAAAGCAGTATGCGGATGAACAGTCCCTGGTCTACCAGGGCACTAAGTGCCAGTGATAAAGGCATACCGAAACTGGAAGACTCCGATGTACCCAAAATGACACTTAAATGGGGATGATAACAAAAATCAAATGTTGTGACCTTGACTTTCACGCAGTGTACTCTTTAAGTATTGTTTTATTTTTAAGTGCAGAGAGGTAGTACTATCATGTTTCATGACTGCCGGGGAACTCTCAAAATCTCACATGGGCTTCATGGACACAGTGAAACATGCAGTTAACTGAGCCTGGAGGACGGAGTGCTCAGTGAAGGAGCCACGGGCGGGAGCTTTAAGATGGGCAGAAGAAATGCAGCAGCAGGAGACGGCAGCATCTGAAGTAGCAGGCAGGCCAGAAAGCGGGCAGGGAGGGAGAAAATGTCTTCTAACAATAGCAAGGAGATGACAGTAGTTGGGAGGGACCAAGAGTTCAAAGAAAGGTGACACCAGAAAAGGAAGCTGCAACCGGAGATGGAGGGCCTTGAAGAGCAGGCTGAAGATTCTGAACTTCACCACCAGACTGGGAAAGCATGTTGGCAACTGCTTTCGCCAACACAACCCACCAAGGCCAAGTCACCCAGCAGTCAGCGCGGAGACCACACTTCTCCTCCTCCTGATCAGCTCTCCAACTCCACAGGATCGAGCCATTCTCTCCTCTTCCTAAAGCTAGGTAACGTGACAGTCCTTTTTGCATCCCATTTGTGGGAGAATCATAAAGACAGATGCGCTATTTTCTCACCCATCCCCGAACACTCCCTCACCTATGCATGCACCTCTGTACACAAATGGTAGAACACAGAAACGTAATTCTCCCTATTTCTTCACTAGTAGTTTTATCCCCGAAACTGCTCAAAATGATTGCTTTCACCCACGTCAGGAGTCCTGTTTCCTCCGTGGCATGGGCGAGGACGCCAATTCATGCTGAGTCAAAACTGTAACAAAACTTCACAGATCAAATTTCTAACTAGAAAAGATCATGCATGCGAGAAGAATACCCTGGACTGTTTAGTCCAGTTAAGAAAATAAGCGAGCAAATGGTTTACCTATCATTAAATATCCAATCTGGCCAATACTTAAAAGAAACTTAAAATGATCAACTACAGAGGTCTAATACTTCACAAAAAAAGATGAAGACATCTCACAACCTCTAACCTCTCATTAATCATTTCTGGTCTAAGCTAAGAAATGTTTCCAACATTAATAACAATTTCTCTACCTACTTAATATTTTACAGAGTATTTAAAAAACCCATCCGCTTAGAGTAAGTGAAAAGCTTGAATCCACTGAGTCAATAAACAAATAGAGGGCGGGGGGGGGGGCACTTGTTAAAATAAAGCCATCACAGCAATGACCATCACTTAGCACTGTCATAGCACCTTGCACCAAACTGTCTCAAAGTTGCAGGGAGGCGGGGTACAAAGTGACAAAAGAAAACCTTCTTGGATTCATGAGGTCTATAAACCAGCATTCTAAGCAAGCTCTTAAAATTTCATAGACACATAGAGCTTATAAGAAAGTAGCAATTAGTTATAACATAAATTCTATACTTAACCATAGTAACTGTACTTAAGTTGAAAAGTATCCATTGAGTATCTATGAGCCTCACACCACGAGAAGGTTGTAGTGACAGGTGATTATGAATCTGTTTTCAAATGTACCATCAGCTTCTCCATTCATGGACAACACAAAATTTGACAAGTTTACAGAAGGAAAAAAACAAATGTATACACGCCCACATTAATAAGTCTTAACAAGTCACTTGGCTTACCCTCCAGGTATTTTAATAAATCTCAGAGTACTGACAAATCAAGTCCACATAAAATATTCCTGGTATTAAGACTCACCTGAAATGTGTATGTTAAATATACAGGGTGGGGCAAAAGTAGGTGTACAGTTGTTCAAATGGAAAATAACACAATAAATAATACTACAAGAGTAAACTCTGCTTCCGTACTGACAACTGTACACCCACTTTTGCCCCACCTTGTACATTTAAAAAGGAACCAAGGAGATATTTCTACTTTAAACTTTAGCCTAGTTCCATGACCCATTTTACTTTTCCTTTCTTTTTACAGATTGTTAAACAGTGAAATGTCATGAGGATTTTCCTTCAATATTTCTATTGTAAGTGCATGAATTTTTAGAGGTATTTTTCTCTCCTTTTCCTTAAAAAAGTTAGCTTCCTTTTTAAAACTGCCATAATTTCATCTTCTAATTACTGTCCTTATGGGCAATATTCCACAAACTCGCTGGGTAGTAGAGTGCCTAAGTGCGGCAAAATCAATACTGAGCTTGTAAGTACCATACTATAATTGGTAATCACAATGACATCCGTTTAAAGGTAATGTTAAAAATAGTTTCTTTTTTCAATATGCTTTCTTAAACCAAAAAGATACACTCCACTGAGCAGCCTACTTCAAGGACAACCTTGCAAAAAAAAAAAAAAAAAAATGCTGCTATCACCACACAAACTTGCAACAGCCTAAAATATGATTCCACACAAACCAGCTTCTATTTTCCTCTAATTATCAAAGGTTATTTTCACGATATAATTTCACAAAGCCACAGGGAAACAAAAACCAAAAACTCCAGATTGCCGCAAGGAGGCCGGGGAAGTGTGTAAGAAAACAAGCCAGGATGAACTTACTTCACTAAAGGAGATGGGCACCCACTTCCTCAAGAGACCAGTCTCCCAAAGTCATAGAGAAAGATCAATCTGGTCAACTCACAGCCGACTGGTTGCCCTGCAGGGTGTTAGGCTGAGGCAGGTGGAAGTCAAAAGACTGTAATTAAAGTGAATTTACAGGCCTGTGGTCTCACGGTATACAACAAGCAGGATGCGGGGGAGCTCGAAGATCAGAGCAAACTCGTTATCTCCAGCGAGTAAATAACTTGGTGCCTGAAACTCGCTGAAGGGCGGCTCCTTTTTGTTTATTTTTTCTCTTGGAGAAGGGGCACGGAGAGTGATTCTAGCTGTCTATCCGGATTGTCACCCTCCCGGGCCAAGTCACATTAGTAAGTGGGTTTTCTGTATCCCTCACCCGCTTCTGGTTTCCTTTTAGACGCCCACACACGGGAGCGAAATCCAAGGGGCTGAAACCAGAGCCCAGCACTTGGCGCTCTGGAAATTTACCCGAAAAAGTACTGAAAAGCCCCAGCCCCACCTTAGACGGTCCTCGCACACAGGCCCGGTGCCCCCGCCCAGCGCACCCCGTGGCCCCCGGTACTCACCTCGCACGAGGGCCGCCAGGCTCCGGAGGCGAGGCGGGAGGAGGGGGAGCCCGGGCGCCGACGTCTCTCCCTGCCCGGCTCCTCGGTCCCCACCCGTCGGTCCCAGGCAGAGGGCCTCCTCCTTCTCGGTCCCGCCGGCTGCCCGGACGGCGGCCACGCGGGCGGCGCTGTCACTCGGCCGGCGCCGCGGCCGCCGCACCTGGAGGCGGGAGCGCGGGGAGCGCGCAGCTCCGGAAGCGCCGGGCCCGCCGCCGGCGCCCAGCCCAGGTGCTCCCGCGCCGCGCCTCGCCGCTTCCTCCGGTCCCCGGGGGCGGGGAGCTGGCGCCCCGCGCGGGGGCAGCCCGGGCTCAGCGGCGGGGGCGGCGCAGCCGGCCGTCCTGGTTCCGCAGCATAGCTGGGCGGCTGACTCAGTCCGCCGCGGCTTGGCCGCGCCTGGCACCCGCGCCACCTGGCGCACCGGGGCTCCGAGGCTCCCGACCCGCGGGAGGCTGCGAGGGCGCGTCCAGAAGTGGAGAGCCGGATGGGTTGTACGCTCCAGGGAGGGGGATGCCCGTGACCGCTCCCCGGCTCCTGCCGGCCAGTTACTTTGATGGTGCGCTCGGGATGGGTTGGTTGCTTGTCAACGGGGCGGAACCTCGCCACCACTGATTATTAGTGTTGCTCTACTACTTTCCAAGTTGCCTGAGCGTTTCCCAAACTTAAGATTCACCTTGGGCGCTCGTTTCCCCAGGCTGTTTCTTGGTAAAGTTGCAATAAGTGAGCCCGGGAATCTGTTTACTTCCCGAACCCCGTGCTGATGATTAGGCTGAGCCCATTGTATAGAATGCTACTTTAAGCCATTTCTGTGAGGAAGGGGAATATACCCATTTTCTAGTGAATGAGCCTGAGAGGTAAAGCAACTTGCCCAAGCAGACATAGCTTTAAAAGCTGGAGGTGATTTTCAGTTTAGATCTAAACTCTTTCCCCTGAAGAATACACTTCCCACTGATTTTCTGAATTCCCCTTTCTTGTCTTTTCTGCTGGAGGAGAGAGATAAGCACTCTCCAATCCTCTGGCACCTGAGATTGTTAGAGGCCGGAAAGACATTACCCCTTGGAGTTGACACTAGGCTTTTAACACTCTACTCTTAGTGATAGTAAGGAGGCAGCAAAAGAAAACAAGGGAATCGGCACTGGCCGGTGTGGCTCAGTTGATTGAGCTCGGGCCTGTAAACCATAAGGGTCACCAGTTTGATTCCTAGTCAGGGCACATGTCTGGGTTGCAGGCCAGGTCCCCAGTAGGGGGTGCAGGAGAGGCAACCATGCATTGATGTTTCTCTCCCTCTGTTTCCCCTTCCCTTCTCTAACAATAAATAAATAAGGTCTTTTAAAAAAAAAGAAAGAAAGAAAATAAAGGCATCAAAAACAAACAAAAAAACCTGTGTGCCTCCAGTCTGAGTTTCTAAAATCCACTTGTTTGCCATGAATTCAAGGCCAGCTCCTTGTTTTTATTTTTAAAATAATAAGTCTTTGCAGATTGAAATTCTCTCCCTTGACAGACATAATGTCCTTATCTTTCCCCTGCACCTGTTGATGGAACTGAAGCAATTAGGGAAAGTGGTGAACTTCTCATGAAAATGAGATAATTGGTGAAGTACAGCGCGTGGGCGGCTTCCCAGGAGCCCAGGCCTCTGGAGGCATCATCTTCATCAACATGCCTGCACCCTAGCAAGCACACTCCTGCTCCTGTTCTGCAGACTGGGTCTCAACCGTGGCAGCTCCCAAGACACCAAATCCCCAGTTTCTTTCGAACTTCAGTCCTTCAGAGCACACCCTATTTCCACCAGGGAAGTTTTCTTGACATTTTCTAAACATCGAGAATTGTTTTTTCTTTGCATTCCTGTAGGCTCTTTCCTGGTTTCATTTTAAGTCCATACCTTTTTTTTGTTTGTTTGTTTTGTTTTAAGTTGTTTGCTCTGCCTCTCAGAGTTCTCACATACTTTTATTTATTTTTATCTTTGTAAGCCATCTTACATCCCTTTCTGAGCAAGGTAGGCTATAAATAAACAAAAATTCTTGCATCAGTTATGGTGTGTCTCAGAATATCAAGCTTTGTTCTGTCTTCAAGTTACTTCTCTTGGAAGATTTTATAAACTAATCGGGACTTTGTGCCTCTTTGCAACAATGTCTCATAGTTCTTGGTTATCATCCAGTCATTTATTGTTTAAAAACTTTATTGAACACTTACTTTTTGATAGTTTGAGAATACAGTAGTTCACACCTACAACACAACCTCTGGATTTAAAGTCTTGTCTGAGGGGCAATAAAGTTAAGAATCATGAGGCACACCAGTGATTTAATAATAGCTCCGGGAAGTGAATTAACAAAGTTCCCCCATTGAATGTATACATTGATTATAAGATATATGCTGGTTTTAAGAATCTTATTACATGGAGGAAAATAAAAGATAAAGGAAATATGGCAGAAGCAACCTTTTATTACTTGCTCATTAATCATACCAGATTCTAGCCAAACATCAAACATATATGTTGTGTGTATTCAACAACTCTATGAGCTGGAAATGTTTTCCCAATTTCATAAATATAGGCCTAATTGAGACTTAAAGAGGCTAAATAGCAAATAGTATGTAAAGTGAACAAAGCTAGGCTATGTTTGTAGACTCCAAATTATTTATGTAGCAGCCTTCATGGTGGGGGCATTCAGGAAGCATAAAACAGGAAAATTAACTTTAGAATAATTGAGGTGTGAAATTCCGTTTACTGCCAAGGATATTGTGTGTATGTTCCCAGCGTTTTTCCTCTAGGCTGGATTTATTCCAAATGACCCGCTCCCACTCCCGTTTCCTCCACTTTGAGTAAAAGAGCAGGTGCTACAGGCTCTGTCCTTGGTCGAGTTTGTGTCTTCGCTCCTCCCACCCCTCCCATCCAGAGCACTCTGCTTCTGAAAGAGACGATTTCCGAGACTGGAAATCACCTTCCTCCTCCTCCGCTCCTCTGCCTCCTTTTCCTCCTGAACCTTTCTTCACATCATGGAGGCTAACACCCACCGTGCGTTTACAGCCGGTTGCTATTCCCATCACTGTACAAGCTCATTTTCATTATCTCAACAGCTCCTTGAAGGGATGATGTTATCATCCCCATGATAAGAAACTTTAGAAAGAGAGGTTGAGCAATTTACACCAATTAGGATGGTGAGGGAGCGAGAGTTTAAGCCCAGTCTTCTCCCTGATCCACCCTCTGCACTGGATCGCCTCTAGAACAGCACAGTGCTGAACTGGAAAGCCCAGCACTCACGATGAAACCTAGTTGTGTGGGTTGTGGCATTTTGAGCAAACCCATTAATTTCTCTGAGCCTCAACTTCCCCATCTGTAAACTGGGAATAATAAAACCTATGAGAATGTAGTATGATGACATATCTAAGGCACCAAGAACAATAAAGTCCCTTAATATATTTAGTTCTATTCTCCTTTCTCTAATTATCTTTCAAGATAGGTTCAAATCTGACCTCCCTCTCAAGCCTTTCCAAATCACTGATACCCAGAAGTACTTACACAACAAAATTTACAGTAATCCCTCCAGTGTTCTCTGAAGAAACCTCAATTATATTTTTGCCAAATATAAAATTTTAGGGATACAGATAAAATAAACATGTCTACTTATTTATTTAATTAATACTTAATTCACTATAGATAAACAAATATAAAAGTAAAACTATACATTAATGCATAAACATTGCCTTTTCCATTTGTATTTTTAATAATTTTATTCAAATTTTAACTTGTCATCATTAATTTTATCATGAAAACATTTTGAGTCATCAGTGAGGAGTTTTTTTCAGAGCATACTTTTTTTCACTTCTCTCATTATTTTTGACAGTAGCTTTCTGAATTCTTTTATGATTCCGTCACTGGGAATTTTATTACAAACCACATTTCCACTTGCTTTATATTAAGAAGTTGTTTCTTCCCATTCATCCTAAATATGCGCAATAACAATCTCCACCAGCTTCTGGTTTTTTAAATAATTTTTAAAAGTATACCAGCACTACAACACAGGACACTCAAAATGGGGGGTCATACCCCAATAATGATTAATCTGTTTTAAATGTCTTTGCCTCCTATTTTAAACCAATTTTGTCGGGGGGCC
Organism: Tonatia bakeri; assembly: GCA_004024845.1. Classification (NCBI taxonomy): domain Eukaryota; kingdom Metazoa; phylum Chordata; class Mammalia; order Chiroptera; family Phyllostomidae; genus Tonatia; species Tonatia bakeri. The sequence continues at coordinate 23,690 of PVIA01000313.1, read as the reverse complement.
TCTGTGCGGGCCCCAGTCTCACAGTAGGACTGATTGAGGATGTTTCATGCTGCACCCCCCATCCCCACTCCAGTCCGTAGTTTGTAGTTCAGACTAATGCACTATAATTGAAGACTTGCAGAGTTCCTGTGACACAGATGGTGCATATGCGGCATTGTTACACTGTACAAACTCTTAATCCTCTTAACGAGGCTGGAAAAGAGGAGTGATCATTATGTCCTTTTGTAGGCACCACAGAATCCAAGGCAGAGAAAGGTGATCCTATCTAAGAACTCAGGAGCAACAGCAAGGAATATGGCACAAAGGATTTGAACCCAGATAAGGGTTCATTCTTCATTCTATAAGATATAGACATTATACCTTAACCATTCTGCTGTGATGGCTCAGAGAAGATTTTTAAAGCTTTGACTATAATGTTCTCTTTTCTGATGCCTAGTTTTGGGGCAAAAATGATGTGTCTTATGTTCAGGCATATTCAGAAGCAACACCTGTTTGAGTGTGGTTGGTAGGGTAATAATATGGGTGTAATAATTTATAGTTTTAATTTCAACATTTCACTTAAAATATGTGGTGTGACTGAGTGTGATATTGTTATGCTACAGAATCACACGCTTATGATTTTGTAATAAAAAGGGGCGTTATTTGTGCCAGAACCTGTGAAATACTGCCTTTTGGATTTTCCCATTGCCCTTTGATTTTACTGTTATCAAACTTGTCAGTGGGCTTTGCACTGTGTATATTGAGGAGCTTTTTGTATTACTATTTGTATTCCAGAAGTACTGTTACCTCTCTTGGAGTATTCTTCTCAATCATCCTTGTGATGAGGACAATGATGCCTCAGTCCCCTTCGAAGTAGGCACCTTGGGACCTCACACAGTTCTTCCAATCTCCATCAGCTGTCCTTCACATTTTCCTGAATGTCATCAATGGTCTGAAATCTCTTCCCTTTCAAAGGCGATTTTAGTTTTGGGAAAAGGCAGAAGTTGTACAGCACCAAATCTGGGCTATAGAGGGGCTAAGCCACCTGGATGATTTGATATTTCACCAAAAAACTGTGAGCAAGATGTGATGCATGAGTGGGCATGTTTTTATGATGAAGTGACCAACCAGTAGTTGCCCATAGATACAGCCTTCTGAATCATCTGCATAGTTTCTGCAGAGAAAAGTTCAAGTTTAACACAAAATTTTATGCAGATTCATCACTCAACTTGCTCAGTCATTTTGAATGTGACAGCCACATAGTACACATGCTCACTCAACAGCATCTATCGCTTCTACTGACTAGTACAGTGAAGTCGTCATTGTTCACACATGCACATTCCAGTCCACTCTTCTTGGCTGGCAGCTTACACTGATGCCAGGCAGACCATTCTTATTACATAACAATGGCTGGACCTCTTCCGGACACACCTCATATACTTTGGTACAACTATTAAATACACTACACAGTATATCTATGATTGCATACATATCTATTTTATAGTTCATATATATAGAACATATGCATGCATGTTATGTTTAAACTGTATGAATTTGCTGATGTTTGTCTATATTTAACCTCAAATGGTCATTGCATTTGGTTAAAATTAGTACAATTTAATTCAGAATGACAGAAATATTTGTTTTTCCCTACTCCCAATCTTTACTTCACATGAAAGGAGTTGCTAACCATTCTCCCCTCTCTTCACCCCCATCTCCACCCCCACACCCCATCACACACATGTGCATTTAATCTATATGACAGTGAAGTAACTTTTTTATTCAGTGTATTTGGAAAGAGAAACCGGACTCACAAGCCCTGCTCTTTCATTCTCCCATTCTCCTGGTTATGGCAGGGAGCCAGAGTTCTGTGTTGCTCCTCCAAACCATATACCCCATAAGATGTCTGAGTGTATCCATAGCTCTCAGAACCTGATACCTGTCTAGAGGCAATTAGACTTATATTTGCTTCCTCATCTGCCTGCTCTATCTATCCATTCATTTCAAACAAGGTTCTCCAACATTTGTGGTATGGGGAATGAACAAGATTTTATGAAAAAGAGAATAATAAAGGGGAGGAATGTCTTTTTAATTGGTAAGTCAAAGGAGTCCTCTTTAAATAAGTGACATTTACACTGAGAAGATAAGGCTTGATGGGAGTGAGCTGAGTGTAATCTGTGTGTGTGTGTGAAGATATGTTCCAGTCACATAAGAGCATTTGTAAAAGGTGATCTCAGAGTATAGAAAACCCTCTGAGTGATTACAAATTTAGACTCACCAGTCAAAACCATATCAGTTATTGATCCAAAATTTTTGATCAGCAGAACAAGTTACCCTAGGGATAACCTCAGAGGCAGCAAAAAGCAGGAACTTTGGAGGAACTGAAAGAAGGTCTATCAGCCAGAGAGTGAACAGAGTAGAAGATGAAGCTGGAGGAACAGGCAGTTACATTGTGTAGTGTACAGACCATGCTGAGGTTTGAGGATTTTATAAGAAGGGAATGGAAAGTCATTGAAGGGACTGAAGCACAGGAGAATATAATTCTTTTGTTTTGTTTTGTTTTGTTTTTTGTTTTTATTATTGTTATTCAGTTACAGTGTTCCCACCTTTTTCCTCACTGCTCACTCCACCCTGGTCGCCACCACTGACACAGTCAATCCTGACCATTGCCCACGAGTACTCAATTCATGTTCCTTTGCTTGCCCCTTCCCCTTCATTCCCCTGTTATCTTCCTTCCCCCTCCCCTCTGGCCACTGTCACTTTATTCTCTATTTCCAAGTCTCTAGCTCTATTTCAATCATTTGTTTGTTTTGTTGATTAGGTTCCACTTATAGGTGAGATCATATGGTATTAGTCTTTTACCACCTGGCTTATTTCACTCAGTGTAATGCTCTTCAGATCCATCCATGCTGCTGTGAAGGATAGAACCTCCTTCTTTATCTCTGCTGCCTAGTATTCCACTGTGTAAATGTACCATAGTTTTTTGGTCCACTCATTTACTGATGGGCACTTAGGCTGTTTCCAGCACTTGGCTACTGTAAATAACACTGCTATGAACATTGGGGTGCATAGGTTCTTTTGAACTGTGATTCAGGATTCTTAGGGTATAGTCCCAGCAGTAGGATCAGTGGACTGAAAGGCAGTTCCATCTTTAGATTTGTGAGGAAATTCCATATTGTTTTCCACAGTAGCTGCACCAGTCTGCACTCCCACCAACAGTGCACTAGGGTTCCATTTTCTCCACAACCTCGCCAGCACTTGTTGTTTGTTGATTAATTATTTTCTTGTTATATCTTATATAATCTTCAAAACAACTCTTTATGGAAGGAATTATTATTATGCCCATATATCAGCTGAGTAACTTGAGATGCAGAGAGGTTAAATTGCAAATGTTGTTACTGATAGAAAATATATGATGCCAGGGACCACCAAAAATCACTCTTTTATTCCGCCTATCCAAAACATTCTACAGTCTAATTAGTAGAAATTTCAGAGCATATGCATTTGTAGACTTCAACTTACAATTAATAAAAATTACTAACTCATCGTCTTTTTGAATAATTTATAAAAATTATTTGTGCCCTGGCTGGTGTGGCTCAGTGGATTGAGCACCAGCCTGAGAACCAAAGGGTTACTGGTTCAATTCCCAGTAAGGGCACATGCCTGGGCTGCAGGCCAGGTTCCCCGGTGTGGAGCTCTACGGCACTCAAGAGGCAACTACACATGGATGTTTCTTTCCCTCTCTTTCTCGCTCCCTTCCTCTCTCTAAAAATAAATAAATAAATCTTTAAAAAAATTATTTGGTATTTTTCATTTGATACCTCTATGTTTAGGGACATAAAATGGACAATTGAATCAATTCATCATTTCAGTTTCTATATTAGAATTCCAATGGTAGGGAAAATTTAACTTTTAACTGTGAAGTACCTCTTTTGTGTTATGCAAACAAACCCAGCAATTTTCCCCAAACTAGGTAATTAAACAAAATTAATCTCTCTACATCTAAGAGTGCAGGAAATGGACACCTGGCTTAAAAGTTCATTCATCATTGACTTCAGGTAGTTTGTACCATGTACTAGTGACTTCTATGCCACTGATGGCTGTTCTTACTTTAGAAAACAAAGTTCCACATAACCTCTCTTTCTGTCTGAAAAGGTCGCATTCTCCATATTTTAACATATTTTTAGAAAGAATATCTATCTGCTGTTTGATCGTGTTTCATGTGTGAAATAGGACACACCATCTCAGTATCGCTGAACAGCAGGTGCGCCGACCTCAAAGACCCAACCCTCACGTTAGCATTTCCTTCACTCCACACGGCTTCTGTAGCATCCTGTGTACTGGTTGTATACTTTTTCCTGTGGAAACTCTCAGCCACAGTGCTTCAACTTCAATCTGGATTAGCAATCAGAATACACGGTTTCTGCTTGCACGTTCTGCGAGCATATTAAGGAGACCGTGGCAGTCATGCTTGAATGAACTTTTCTTTCTTTCCCTTGTACGGACACTGCTGCTCATGCATTCATTCAGCCGTGAATGTTTGGCACTTTCATTACAGTTACTAGGCACTAAAGGAGGGTTTTTTTTAGTTTAGTTTAGTTTTGTTTTTCATTCATCTCCAAAAAAGACAAGAAAGTAAAATAGCACTGAAATCTGTCCCTTGTTTTTATGCCCCAGGTGGGGACAATTTTTAACAGTGATAATAAAATAAAGGCACCAATTTAATTCATTAGCTTATCTTCATAAAGTGCACAGTGCACTTTCCACTAAAGGGCAAACATTTATACAATCATCAGATTGGTAAATGTTTCATTCAGCCAGCTGAATTCAATAGGGAAAAATTAAATATGAAGAACTTTAGTTTTTCTTCCATTGTCCCTTCCAAACTGTGCTTTTGAACTCACCCTTCTGTCCCTGAACGAACTATAGTGTGGGTCGTTTAGAATTTCTGATCTGTGTCAGTAACAAGAACAATCTAAGTTGTATGACAAAAATGTCCAGTCTGATTTAGCAAAACAGACTAATTCCAGTATATTTCACTCAATATAAATTGCGCTGTCCTTGGTCACCAATCTCTGTCCTGCAAGCCTGCTTCCGGTCTGGAAGCCTTCCTTGGGGTGGTGAGTAGAACTGGACAGCTAAACTTCCCTCTCACCTGCCCACTCATTCACTAGGTGCTGTATCAGGGTGGTCGGTTCAATGGGAAAAGGAGATTGAGAAGAAGAGTCATCTCTTACATGGTGCGTGCAATCATTCCCTGGATCTTTCTTAGTTCTTCCCAAATCTGTCCCCACCCTTCTCCTCTGCCAAAAATCCCTACTGGTGGAGTCTGCAGTCTACCTGTTACTCCTGAGATGCTGCAAATACCTCCTCTCAGCCAGCAGCTTTTGACACCCCTTTTCAGCCCCCTTTGGGTATTTCAGTTGCTTTCTTTTCACAGACTGAGTGCCCACCTCAAACTTCTCTCATACACTCCACAGCCTCCAGCAAGGCTGGTTCAAGGTGCACACCCGTCATTATTTCAGATGTAGCAAGTGTTGTCTACCTTCTTCAAAGCTAAACCCGCAATTGCTGTATGTACTACACCCACCATGACTAAGAATATCGGGTAAGAGCCTGTGCTAAGTATAGCACTTGGTAGAGAGAAATTATAAAAAGAATATGTCACTACATCAAAAACACGGGAGTCTTTCATTTTTGTAGAAATGCCTGCATGTATGCATGTGTGGCTGGTCATATTTATTAAGCACTACCCATGGTTATTAATACACAAGCTCAGCACATTACCTCCTCGGTCCTCACAGCAACTCGTGAATTGAATTCTATCATTAGCCTCATGTAATAGATGAGCATACTTAGAGGTTTAAGTAACTTTCCCAATGTCACACACCTTATAAATGGTGTACCTGGAATTCCAGCTTAGTGCTGCTGTCAGAGGCATAGGCCTACTTCACTATAATTACAACATCAGGTGGTGCACCTCTCTTTGGAATTGAAGGGTTATTAGCATAAGCAGTGACTGCAGCTAGGCTATTTAAATGGATTCTTGCATCCATAGCCAAAGGTTTGCCCAGATAACAAACTTTAACGGTAGCTTTCATCTCTGTGTTATTGATAGATATCTTTCACTGAGCAAGGCATGTCCCAGGCCCAGGCCTGTACAAGACTGTAATCTTCCTAGTAAACAATACAAAACAATAACAAGACCCAAGTCTGCAAAGTTGTCTTTCCACTCCCTCAACAATGTTCTGATTCACCTGTCTTCTAACAGTTAACGAAATCTATAGTTTCCCTAGGAGTTTAGCTATTTGTTTTGAATTCCAGCTTCCAGGTTCCTTGTGGCCTCTTTGACTATAGAATATAATCTTATAACTCATAAGAGTTTGTGAGAAAGAAAAATGGGTTCAGTAGATAAGATTAACAGGTGGGTCATCCACAAGCCACATTGGTATCATTGTGAATTCAGAGCAAATGAATTTGCTTTCCAGAAAAGACAGCATTTCAAAGTCTTGAGCAAAACTTAAGGTTCTTGGTTCTTAGGTCTACTGGCACCTCAGTGGCAAGGTTCAATGAAGAGGGGAAAGCCAGATTTGGGCCTGAGGATAGACTTTGGGGTGGTCATTATTTTAGTGCATAGTATCTAAAGGGGGTTTGGGAGCAAGGGATGGATCTGAGAAAGGATTTGACTGATGGTTTAGTCTGATGGGATGGTCATGCCAACAGAGAACCCATGGAGCTCTCCAATGACGATGCTTCAGCTGATCATAAAATTAGCATTTCCAAACTAAGGTTTCATAGTAGGCCTATATAATGCTTCATGAAAACAAAAACTACTTGACCAAGTGAGTTCTGAAAAATGCTTCAGTCCATATTCTTTCCTAGTGATTTGTGTCATATTTGTCATATTCAAGTCGTCATGGGAGTCCTACAGAAAAGAATCCTGTTAAACTGTGTTTAAGTTAGCATTCCCTGGATTCATTTGGTAAGAAAACCATCTTTTTATGCAAAGTGTAATTTAGTTTACTGAATCACACTTTCAGAAAAGCTGATCCAGTGTAATCGGGGAAACTCATGTCCTGCAGGCAATGATCAAAGAAGATTATTAACTATAACTTCTTATAGCAATGTATTAGTGGACATAGTTTAAAGCAAATAATCTTTCAAATGCAGCAAGCATGCAAATACTCTGTTGGAGTTTCATAGACACCAAGGTGGAGGAGGGCTAACAAACTCAAATGGGAAATACGGAGCCTCCAGGACCCAGGCCGTGGTAGGTCAGTTCATGGAACTGAAACAGGATGTCTCTGTGGATAAAGTTAAGATTTTACCTAAATCTCAGTCCTGAAAATACAATCTAACCTGTAGCTCAAAAGTAATAAATACCATAAAGTTCCATACTATAGAAAAATTTAACCTAGAAAATTGGTGAGTGTATGCTAACAAATGGCGAGATAAGCCCTAAAAGACCTTGCTAATGTGTCCTTACAATAAATAACTAGTTTAACTAGCTTAGTTACATAATTTCCAAAGAAACTATTGAAATCGTTATTTGCCAAAAATACATCCATACAACTAAATGGGTTGACATACTGCTTTAATAATAATAGTACTTTCATCATGGCCTATGGTAATCCTCATAGCAACGTGCATTTTTTACAAGGAAAAGGAATTTGAGGATAAGAGACTGTAATTTGCTCAAATTCATAGTGTAATAAGTGGTTGAGCCAGAATTACTCACTCTCTTCAAGACCCTATTATAGGATTTTTATGTATCTGAGTTTTTATGAGTTAGGATACTTGTTTGGATGTGGTAACAAAAGCCAAAATAAAAGTCACCTAAATAAGATAAAAGCTTATTCCTCTCTTAGCTCATGTAAAAATTGAGAACTAGATTAAACTCTTTCCATCTTTATTAACATGTGGTGCATGTCTCATGGACAAAGATGGCAACTGTAGCTATATCCCAGCTAGTGCAAATGGAAGGGGAAAGGGCCATGTGTATTCGTTTATAGTCCACACCTAGAAGACGCCATTAATTTTCCCCATATCTTATGGGCTACCCCTAGGTTTAAGAGAGGCCGAGAGATGAAATCTTTATTCTGAGTGTCCATGTACTCAGTTAAAATTCCAGGGTTCCATTAGTAAAAGAATGAGGGGAGAATGTCTTTTAGGGGAAGCTAGCAGTTTTGTCTGAGTCATCAGCTGCAAGGTGGTTAGAGATTCCTACTAAAAATGGTGTTTTAGCGTTAGCATGTTTATAGTAGGCAATTTTCTTCTGCTAGAAATTGAACCTCAAGGCCAGTTGGCTGAAATGATGTGAAGTGTGAGTCAACAAAATGCCTTTCTTCATGAGAATGGGAAAGCATTGCTCTTTCTAAAGGAAGATACAACTGACTTCTCCAACATTTTTATAAGGTCATTGGAAATTATTGTCTAATTCTCCTAGAGATAAAAAATACTTGCTGTGTCTCTATGATGCTATTAAAATGTAGATTGAGTTAAAGCGTACAGGATCAACATTGAAATCATGCAGATGTGTCCATGAATGATGTTTGCCCACAAAGACCAAGGACTAATTGCTAAAGCTATTAACAGTCCCATTTATTCCTACTGGATTAAATGGATCATAAATAAGAAAGCTAAACAGGCATAGATGTTATGCAGCAATTAAAAGTCACAATATAGGCAGTAAAGAAAATGTATCCTAATTAAATACACGTGTGAAAACCATGGAACTATCTATGAGACTAATTTGTAGAACACGTGAAAGAAAAGTCTGCAGTAGAGCATCCATTCCAAAATCTATAAGGGTAGAACATATCAAAATACTCTACAGAAATATTTGTTGGGAAACATTTTTCTTTGCAGAAAAAAAATGAAAAATCTATGGAATCACACAGAAATTATTCAAAATATCACAAGTAAATGGCCCAATGTTTGAGAACTACTTTTTCACATTTTGTTTATTTTAACTAACATAGTTAAACTTAGTTAACATAGTTAGACTTAGTGCTTGGTGTTAACACTAAACACTAAGGTATAGTGTTTTTACACTGACAAAAATAGGTCAATTTTTAAAAATCTTGGTTTTTCATGGTTTCCACTATATAGAGTTCTGATTTATTTTAAACTTCTGTATTTTCATTTCCCTTCTTTACCTTTTCAAATATTTGCCTCAGTATTGATTTTATTGAGAAGAGTACTGCAAACATCTACACCTCACTTTTGCTAGTACTTTATAGCTTTCATATGCAAATTTCATTCACTTCTTGGAAGTAATGCATATTAATGCACGTACCACATGTTATTAGAGACCTCTAAAGCTCAATACAATCCTTAGCTTTCTCTTGTTTAACCAGGGAAATTCACAGGTTCTGATTTATGATCTTTTTAATTGATGAGAGTTTTTTTTTTTGTACTCTGGAACCTCCAAAGCACTAAGTGCAATTACCACACCTTTTCTAATAAGTTCATCGGACCCATAAATACAATTTCAAGGAATGTAAGTTTTGAATTTCCTAGAAGATTATGTAAATGCAGCACTATTATTCAACAAATAAATGAAAAGTTTATTTTGTATTCAATGTTATATAGCTGGGGAAAATTTTGTACATTGAATTCTAAAAGTCATGAATCATGCAAATATTTTTTTACATTTATAGTAAGGGTCTCATCTGGAAATTTGGATATTTTTATCTTCGGATTTAGATCAATCTGGGCACATCTGGAGGCCCTACGCTAACAGTTTTGAAAATATTTTTATAGCAGAAGACTCCTTTATTCAAATGAAATCTTCAAAGGAAATGAAAAGAAAACAGATGAAATTAATGATAATCCGGTTGAACTAGGGCAGGAGTGGCAGCGGGACTCCTCCTCTTTGTGGGAGCCTGGGTAGTTCCAAGGCCTTCACTCTATCGGTGACACAGATTGCCCTTCAGCTCAGCCCCGTGACTCAGACCTCTGCCATGCAGTGGCACTTATAATAAAATAAAAGTGAAAGCCGTTGCATTAGTGTCTAAAAGACGCTGAGAACCCAACACAAAAGTCACATGCAAAGTGTGTCAAGGAAAGCAGCTCCGGAAAAGTGGAAGTTATGTTATGATGGATTTTTTTGGAGACAGAACAGGACACAGTAGGCTGAGCAACAGAAGGAGTACCAGGCCTATATTTGGACCTTCCGGGAAAGATCTCACCTTTGATGCCTATTAGCAGAATCTAAGTTTTATAGCTTTTGAGACCTTGGCAACAGACATCACAAGGAACCAGGAGGCAGAAAAACTGCAGATGCCTCATAGTAGTTGACAGGATGTTTCTTGAGGCCATTTACAGATACCTTACAAACACTCATAAATAGCTGAGGGCAAGAAGGAGGCGAGGCCAGAGATCTCAAGCCCTTTTTATTTGTTAGACGCCATATAGTAGTGAGAATATCAAACTGGGTTAGTCAGGAAAACAGATTTCACACTGCGTGTTTCAACAAAGAGGATTTAATATATGAACTGGTGACCCAGTTGCGGGAGGCCCTGAGAGAATAAAGGGAACACTGGGGTAGACCCAGAGCTAAGAAGAACCAGCAAGAGGGCTGTGTGTGCGAACGAAAGGAAAAGCTGGAATTGACTGGGCAGTGGCTCGGAGGAGGGGCCTAGAGAGCTGAGGCTCAGACCTTTGATCCCGGGTCCCACCTGGCTCATGCTGGCATCAAAGGCATGCGATGAAACTTGTTCTGGGAGTGGCAACAGTCACTTTGGGGGGTCAGTTGCCATTGCCAGGCAGTGCTGGGAGAAAAAACACGGCAGTGGAGGAAAGTCCTTTCTGTTCTTCCTCCACCTTACAGATTCCTCCAGGGACTCCTATTGGCAGAGCCAGATGTGAATGCCCATCTGTCTCAGACACGCTGCACAGTGTACCGTGCACACAGAGGACCAGGTTGAGGACTGAGACTTAGTAGACACAGAGAACAAATGTGGAAAAGACTTGCATGTTGTGACTGCTATCCTGGCCCTCTATTTCTCTCCCAGGTTAGCTTCATAGTACCTTTGGTGAAATTCTTCTTATTTTGATTTTGTATTGTACAACATTTAAAGTAGAAAAGCAGAGAAAAGAGAAATGTCTTGTAATATTACTCTCATAAAAAAGTTTGATATAAAGTATTAAGAAAGCCATTGTTTTTGAAAGATGGCTTTTAACACTTATTTTTATTTGACATAGTAATATTAAATAACCCCATTCAGCATCCTGAAGATACATTCTGCAGGTAAGCTTAGACACAGGGGTTATTCAATATTAGAGGCTTGGTTGATTGTGCCTGCCCTTAATTTATTTAATTTATTTAATTTTTATTTGATGAAATTTTGGACTTATACTTTATATACTGTGAAACAGTAAGATAAACCTTTGTATAAAAAAACTGTAAGTGAGGTACTTTAATTTTAAAAACTTCTAGTTAGATTTTCTTCTTGCATATTTAGTATTTGAAACAAAGGGTTGTGCTCACTTTAATCCAAAGCACAGGAGATTGGACTCTGAAGCCTGACTATGTAGATCTCAATTCCTCGGCTAGGTCTAAATTGCCCATTCATTCAACAGGTGTTTATTGCACTGTTACTCTATCAGTCAGGTTCCAGCAGGTGAGGAGGCTCACCATCTGTTCTGGGAAAAGAGATTTATTATGAAATTGAAGTAGACTTTACCACTGTGGGAGGAGCCAGCACAGTGAAGATCTAGGAGGAAGAGTTTCAAAGATCAGAAATGTTAGCAAGCAGCTAATCTGAGAAGTTAACTACATCCAGTTACTAAATTAGTATCATAAAAAGAGATCCCAGGTAGAGCTTTACAAAGAATTGTTCTTTCCATGAAGACCCACTCAGTGGGTCCACAGTCAAGCATCTGGGGATGTACAGGAGGCCACTGCTGATCATCAGGGCCAGTAGGTTGGAAGGTGACCTACCAGCAGAGCAGGGAACTAAGATAGGCTGGAACCCAGATATGCTGATCACTATTCTGCCTGCAGAACAACTTTCAGAGAATAATTAATGTCTGTTGCATTACCTCCAATTTTCAAACTTCTTGCAAGTTCTTCTGGCTAACTCAACAGTAGGCGACCATATAGATAAGGGAATTCTGGAAAAACATAATTCTCAGTTTAATCAAGATGATATAATAGTCCATCAGAGCCTGTATGTGCAAAAACTTATTAAGTACTCTTCTCTAAAATCTGAAGGTGAATTGACATGATACATGCAAAGATTTTAAGTGTCTACAGCATAGTAAACACTCAAAGGAGGTTTTTATTATTATATATTAAATAGACTAACAAAAATGCAAAGTAGTATAATCAACTCTACTCAAGGTAAATGAAGGCCATAGTGTGTACATTATAGTAGTGGTCGTAAGAACGTGTCTCAGGGATCTCAGACTGCTGACTAATGTTCCCCGTTACTAAGCTCTGGAACCTATCATCTCAGCTTGCTTAGGCCACACCTTCCTGCTAGTCCCTAGCATGCGACTGGGTACAACATGGCTACTACGGCAGGTCTGACTCTGGGTGACCTGAGTTCCTCTGGCAGCAGAGCCTTTGAGGGATACAAACCCCCATATGGCAATGCTGATTTCCTTAGAACGGCAAGCTCCATCTAGGACCTCCCCCTTCTGTTTCTTTTAGTTTAAAATTAAATTTATTGGGGTGACATTGGTTAATAAAATCCCCTCCCTCCCTCCCTCCCTCCCTCCTTCCCTCCCTCCCTTCTTCCCTTTTCCCCCTGGAGTCAGGCACTAGAACTGGAATACGGAACTAAATGGTAGCAAATGCAGCTCTGTGGGAATACCTAATCATTGCAGCTAGTTCATCCCTCACTGTCCACAATCATAAAACAAAGAGGTGGGACTAGGGGGTCCTAAGGAATCATTTCCAGCTCTGGAATTGCATGAAACCTTGTAAGTTTAAGCTTAATCAATTTCAACCTTTAAATATCTAATTATCATAAAAGAACATAAACGGGAATGACAAAAAGAGGTGGCATCGGCTGAAGGAAGCTTCCCAATTCACATCTGTGTACAAAGACGTGGTTAGGAAATGGACTCTGGTGCAGCATTTCCTCTCAAGTTAAATGTGAATGTTATCACATAAGGAGCCTTTTGAAGTTCAGAGAACTCAAAATTCCATCCAGCAATCTGACCTCATGAAAATGGATCACTAACAAGTCAAAAGAGTGAATTCATTTAAGGGGGAAAAGGCTACTAAAAATATCTGCAGTGTCATAGTTATGACAGTAGTTTCATGAAACTATAACCAATTTAAAAACACAGCTTTTAGTAAATATTGGATGAAACAAATACTATACTTGAAAACAATGGGGAACAGTCTTGGTAACTATTTGAAATACAGAAATTTGTTTTGTTTCAGGCATAACTGTTAGTCATTACTTTATGCTAGCTGTCAAGATAAACAAAACAATCAGATCTGAAAGAATTTGATTTTAACTTCGTTGTGAAATATCAGATAATCTTCACATGCTGCAGCATGTTGAGAACTGTCCTTTTACCTGTAGCAGTAAGATAAATGGCAAACAAAAATATGCACTAAATTCAGATTACATAGCATTAGAAACTGTTTATTTAAGTCTCACTGAAATAGTTGGCGAGCGAGCCTTTCCTGGTAGGCTATACTACACAACCAGGACAAGCCATCCACTTTCATATCAGCTGCATGAGGAATGGAACTTGTCTTCACTGCCTTAAAGGGTAGCTGACACACAGTAGATGCTTAGGAAACATTCGTAATGAATGAATTTATAAATTATTTATAAGTTATCTTGCTCAATTGAAGGCTAAAAATCAAAGTTACTAGCACTCACCAAAACGATGGAATTTCCTTTATTCACAACACATGGAACACATTTTCGAATGCATGTGTAAAGTATGTATATACATCCAGATGCCTCTTATACTCCAGTATAGTGCACAGTTGTTTGAGGTGGTTGCTATCGTTTTCTACTAAATATTGAAAATGAACTCTCTACTTGTGGAAAATCCCCTGTGTCTGAACTTACAAAGTGCTATAAGATCAATTTGATCGTGGTATTGAGGCTCTCCAAGTGATGTATCTTTCAAAACCTCAAAGGAAACTATATTTTATGTAGCAGATATAATCAACTACAGCACAAAAACAGCACTTTTCTGAAGGCTTGTGAGAGATCCAAAGGCTTTGAATTTGACTTTTCAGCTGAAAGGGGCCAGAAGTAGTTACCTGCTATTGTATACTTCCATTGGTTTATCTTTTTCGTGTCCCAGAAAATCACCTGAGAGTAAACATAGGGGAGAAATGTCATATTAGCAATTAACATGGAGTAGTAGTAAGTCCCAGGATACAATAGAGAGGAGGAAAGTGTGAGTGAAACTATTTTTTTTTTCAGTGCCTGACATATTCTACATCAGGAAAAAAATACAATGCTTAAATTTTCATTCAAACTCACATCCACAATTTTCTATAGTCCAACCAAATTCAATTATATACCAGCTTGAGAGATTGAAGGATTGAGCAGAAAAAATGTCATTGCTAAAATAAATCAGAGCCTGACGGGTGGCTAATGGGTTGGGTGTCATCTCACAAACTGGAACGTTGCCTGTTTGATTCCTGATCATGGCATGTACCTGGGCTGTGCCAGGTACCCAGACAGCAGTGTGCAAGAGGCAACCAACTGATGTTTAAAAAAAGAAAAGGAAAAATAAATAAATTGGTATACAATCTAGAGGGCTTTTTTTATTGGTTCGAGATGCTGGCTGCTTTACGGTTCTTCTCTCCATGGCAACAGGGTGTGCTTGGTATAACTAGATGGTGAATGAAACAACAGCCTCCGTGCTGCATCCCTGGGGACGGTTTCACCAGGAAGTTCTGGCTGCCACACTCATGGCTCATCTACTGTTCCTCCTACAAATCTGGGACTTTGCAACAGGTCTGAAGTTGCATTTGAGGATGGCTGAAGTTATTCCTACTTAACATCTACCACGCCACTTGCCTGACTGCTATCTGCTGTTTCTTCCCTTTGCTTCCCTTGTCTAATCTATAGCATTCATTCTTTGAAAACCCTGTTGAATACATGTCTAATTTGCTCTTTTGATGTAAATTTTTGGTTTCTGTGATCATTATCAAATGCAACGTTTGGTCAGTCCACCCAGTCAGGTCCAGTGCCCGGTGGTCTGGGCACAGTATTTCTCTCTCACATCTCTTTCTCTTTCTTTTTCTCTCCTCGGCTCTCCCTCCCTCTCACTCTAAAAGCAATAAAAAAATGTCCTCAGATGAGGATTAAAAAAAAGAAAAGAATTCACTTGCCTTCTTATATTCTGCTTCTCTGTTTATTTTGTGTAATACAAAAGGGCATTGCCAGAGCTGCTGAATTAAGTAATGGCTCAAAGTATCAGTCTTTGAGATCATGCAGACACACTGCTATTTCCTCGTTTGGACAAGGATAAGGATTTCAACTGTAAAAATCCTCAAAATAATTATATATACCCATTAATTATAAATAGCCATTCCATGGATCGTGTGATCTCTTCTTTTAAAAAGCATACTGAAAATATTGTCTTGGTTTTTTTTTCATTCCTAGCATGTCCTCCACTATCTATCCTTAAAGTACTCTACTTTCTGGGTTCTTAAGAATGTTGAAAATATTTTCCATGTATTAAGTTTAGCTCCTGTTGTTGAAATGAGAACAAATGAGATACAAGAAAATACCTGAGAGCTTGGTGCTTTAAAAAAATCTAGAATTTCTTAATGAGAATATTTTGAATATGTGAAAACATTCTGTTTAAAATCTTATAGTTTATCACATAAGGTGAAGTCTGAAGACTCCTTATACTTCTACTTATTAAATTAGTAATCATCAATTATTTTACTACTCTAAGTTATCAATAACATTGTGAAGATTTAATGAATGAAATTGTGGTTTTTAAAAAGTTCCCAAACATGAGTCAGTTCTTCCCATGGATGAATACATTATTTCTCCTAGTATTATATGTCCTTTTTAGGGTATAAATATGGCACTGGGGGATTAACTCCCTCCAAACACAAGTTAGCCACTTCCCACACAGAGGCACTAACTGTACTGTCTGCTATAATCAAATGAATCCAAAGGGCACCTTTACTGAAATGCAAATAAATCATTAATCCCTAAACACCTAGTTTATTTTCCAGGAGCCACCTTAGACTTTAGAAAACTACAAACCAATTTATGATCAAAGAAGAATTACAACCATGTATTTACAGAAAAAGGGAGCACGAGAGGGGTGATGGGGAAGACAAATTGGATGCTATTAGTTAAACTAGACTTTTCTTAGCCCCACCACCACCTGGACAAAATGGCTTAGAGCATTCACTATCTATTAAAATGTTTGCTTTCAAACAAAACTAATATTGTTAAGCAATAACAATATGTCTATAAAAGAAGTATAGCCTTGATTTTAAGACCTGGTTTTCAAAGAGCTTTCTCAGTTCCTTTGTTGGTAGCAGCCAAGAGTTAAAAACGACCCTCATCTTCTGTTAGATAATACCACAGAGTATTTCTAACTTCAGCTTGAGCTTTTGTCTACTCGCTAGACCTACTTAAATTTTCTAACCTGTTTAATGAGCTCCAAAAATAAATGTATATTATAGAGAAAACTGAAGGACTCTCACTAGTTACAGAGAAATGACACAGAGAGGGCATTTGTGCAGTATGCGACCTAAATAACCCAAAGAGATTTAATTCAATATGGGAACCAGGGATTACACTGGAGCTGTTATCTGGGTCTACCAGTAACTATAATGGCACCTTCAAATTGTGGTACATTCTTGGATCATCTGTGTCCCAGCAAAAATTGAGTCCTTTATGGCAACAGAAATTAATTCATTCTCATTCTCATTTTTAACACAATGTGTTTAAAAAACTTTTTAAATAAAGCTCCCTTATAATTTTATAGCTAATTCTGAATTAAGAAATGGACCAGTAAAAACTCACACATTTCTGACAGTGCTGAAAAGAACAGAATGAAAAAGTGTTGCTAATGATATCACTTCACTGTGCAGAATTAATGCATAGGCTCAGAGGTACCTGGAAAGACATCACACAGAAGCTTTGATTTAACTCACAGACCTTGCCAAGACTCTAGTGCCAATGGGTTTATCCAAATGATTTTTGGTAGATGACTCAAGGTAGCAGGAGAGAAAGAACAACATGAAAGATATGCTGAAAGGGAGAACTGGGTGGGAAACAGGGCCAGAAAGAAGACGCCAGTGATTATTTCATAGTGAAATTGTTTGCCTAGGGCCAGCTCTGGCTGGTCCTCCCACCGTTTGCCGCTCACTGAGATCCTAGGATGGCCCTGAACCTGGCAATGAGAGCACTAAAGTGGGAAAGTAAAGTGAAAAAGAAAAAATTAAGAAATGGTACTTATTTTTTTCTGATATTGAACATGGTTAACATCTGTGGTGGCTGTAAATAATTTGAGGCAGCAGTTGATAAGTGTTAAGATCAATGATGGCAAGACAATGATCTAAGAGGGGAGAAAGTTGTGATTCTGAGGGACTTAATATTTTATTTATCATTAATTTTATTTCTGAGAAACAAAGACATTTGAGGATTCAATGTGAACGATATTGTTCTCCTAGTAATGTTGGACACCAGGGATCCCGAGGGAATCTCAGCCCATCCAAATTATTTGGAAACATTTTATTATTTCTGAAAACATTGGAATTGAGCATCCCTCAGCATTCTTTGTTCACTTCAGAAAAGTTTCCATGATTTTGAGGGTATAGTTTATGCTGAAGAATTTGTTTCTTGCAGATTTATCTTTGCAGCGTGAGGACTAAGATTTCTGATGACAATTCACCTTTCAAAGATGGGTCCTTGTGCAGGAAGTCCAGACACACAGTTCCTAAGAGATGTAGCAGAGTGTAAGTAGAAGGGGCCCTCTGTGGAGACCAGCTCTGGGTCAGTAGTATTCCACCGAATTTCCTGTCCAGAGGAAAGGGAGGAACCTAGATGAGAACTTAGAGGAATACACAGTGTCAGAACATATGAGACACTTTTTTCCTCCTTTTTAAAATACTCTCTTTCCTCTCTGAGTTATTTTTTTTCTTTTTGACAGAACTATGCCTCACATCCCTGAGCATGGCCTGGTGGGAGTGAACAGGGAGGAAGGTGTGGAAACATACTCTGAACACCAGGATGTGACACAGGAAGATACCCTGGCAAGGCACCTGGCACGCCCTCAATTGAAAATCTGTCTCAGAATGTCTGGCAGAGAAGAAAACTGTCTAGTTTTCGTCTCACATGAAAATTTACTGCATCGGTTTCATGGTAGAGGCCCATGACTAGACAATGAGCCGTAATCTTCGCAAACATGACGACTCATCACAGAAGGGTGGCAACGCCGCAATCGAAACAGTGGGGTGCATTGCAGGGGCCACTGATGCTGTGAAAGGAGGAGCTTTGGCCAACCAACTAGTGGAATATGCTTAATTACTTTTCAGTTCTAATACAGTTCCTGACACCCTGAACAACCATGTTCTTTACATCGTGACTGCAAGCTTGCCAACAAGAACTTTCACTAGTAAACTCCAAGGTATGAAAAATCATCTCAAAATCGATATTCTTCACTGTAACTGAATGGTAAAGATTCAAGAATGTACTTACATACAAAGGAATGAAACCCTTCTTGCAACTGTGTCCGCTTGAGTTTTTCAAATCGGGGGACTCAGTCTCAATCCCCTTCTTTACTTCCCCTTCTAACCAACCCTGGAAAATGACAAGAATATAAAAGATATTTCGAGGTTATAATTAAACTGCTCCATCCCTACTTTTGTTGGTATATGTTTTTGTTTTTTAAGTGAGTGTTTTTAGTTGTTTAAACTCATATGAAAATCATTAACAAGGAGTGAGTTAGTTGCTTGTGTGGACCTTATTTCAAGCCCAATTTTTTAAACTCATATTTGAGAAAAAGCCAGGCATTTGTGACTGTTATGAAACAACTGGGAATTTGAATCCTGTCCAAGTATTTGATGATATGAATAAATTTTTTAAATTACATTTTTAGCAGAACATTATGATGATTTTTTTAAAAGAGCAGGTGGATTGCTTATTACATTTCATTATTGTCTTAACCATCAAACATCCTGCTATATCCAGAGCTCTGTGCTCCAGATGAATTATTTGATATTGGGTCATTACCAGGTGGTAATTATTCCACCTCTGTTTGAAGATCATGCCCAGTCCATTTGACTACTTTTAATTTTTCATTCTTGGACACTTGCCACTGAGTTTCAAACATTTTCAAATGATAGATTACTCTTTATAAACTTAATAGAGCATGTGTTAGCTATTCTGAAGTAACCCACATGATGTGAATATGTTATGTCAATTTTAATATCATCACCAAGGGATCTGTAGTGAATGCAACATTTGGCCATAATTCTCTTTTAATATGTGTGCATTTAGTTTGTTTCAAAGTAATACAGGCATAGTGTTTTTAAGGAATCAAATAGTATGACAACAACTCTAAGAAAAGCAATAGGTACTTGCTCCTTGCCCTCCTCCCAATCCAAGTACCCAAGTATCTGTCAGTGCCTTCCAGCCAAAGGCCGCCAGGAACACACCTGTAATTGAACAGGATGGCCCATCACTCATTTCAGTGAGGGAAAACTTAAACCATGGGAAGCTACAGTACATCTCAGTTAAAGGATGTTAAACTACTTTAGGATTGGACTTTGGTTGTGTGATTTTGGGAAAGTTTTCTGCTCTGGATTGGATATTGTTTAAAAGTGCGGACAATTCTGTGCTTGAGTATCTTGATAGACTATAAATACAGGAGGGCAGACAAGAAAGATGCTGAAGCTACATTTGGTAGGAAGTAGCCTTCACTCACATGGCTCGGATAGGCGGAGTTTCATGTTCTGTGGCTTGGACGATGCTCAGGTCTTGCTTGTGATGCAGATATGATTCTAGGAGGGTCTTCCTTTTGCCTTGACCAGCTGTCATCACTGAGGCCTTGTCTGATGCTGATGTTCTGTGAGGTTCTTTATGTTCAACAGGAGGGTGCGAAGGTCTGATCGTCCCAGACTAGCTCCTAGAAATCAGCAGTGTCCATCGTATTCATTTTTTAGCGCTTTTTTCTGTCACTTACCTCCAGATTCCTCAATATTAATTTCTCCTTACTTTTGAATATTTGAAATCCTACTATAGAAATAAGCCTTTTGCTCTCATATTCATACCACTATACTTATTCTCCACATACTCAGCCCTGTACCCATCCTTATAATGCACTTATATCACTCATTTTAGTTAAAGTAATTATAAACATTTTTGTTATTATGGATATGTAAGTACTACGCATAGCAAGGGTAGTGCACTATGATTATACAGCTTTTCCTGTAGAATTTAGTATATCAATTGTCTCATTTTATTGCATTTTTTCAGTTATCAATAATTCTTCCCAGAAATCTCTAATAGAACTGCAAAAGACCTCTTAAAATGGTTAAGCATCATGTAGTTCCTCAGCCCTCCTGGGCCACTCAGATGGTGGCTGTCATCTGGACAGGAGCTCCTGAGGCCCAGGACACCACTGTCACCTGGGGCTTCATTTTAGGCATTTGGTTTACATCTATTTGCTGGACTTCCTATTCCCTGACTTTTTTCTTATCTTTCTCTGTTGCTTTGTCACAGCACCTACCCTGGTGGCTTCTTTAGAAAAAGACACATGGGAGGCCTATTTTTGATACTTACATACCTGAAAATGTCCTTTCTCTCACTACACCATTGAATGAGACGTTCAGGGAACCAGAATTCCAAATTAGAAGAAGGTTCCCCTCAAAATATTGAAGTCACAACTCTATTTTTTTCTAAGTGTTAGTGTTGCTGTTGAGAAATACAATGCCTGCTGATTTAAATGTGACTTCACTCCCTCTTTGGAGGCTATTAAGATCTCTGTTTTTGGTGTTATGAACACTCATGGTAATATGACCAGTTATACTTTTTTTTCTTAGCATGTATTGTTCTGGGCCTTTTTAGTCTGGGATTTCAGGTACTTCCATTCTGGGAAACTTCGTAAGATTCTCTGATAATTTATTTTCTTCTGCTTCCTCTCTGGATTGAAACATTGACATTTTTAACATCCTTTTTTAACATCCTTTTTTTTCCCTATTGTTTCTTTGTCTTTTTGTTTGACTTTCTAGGAGACTTCTGTAACTGCTTCTTTCTACCCTTTATACCACTTATAAAATTTTATATTATCATATTTTAATTTCTGTGAGGTCTTACTTATTGTCTGAAAGCTCTCTTTTTAGAAAATCTTTTCTTATTTTGTGGGCACATTATTTTCTCTTTCAAGTTTTTTATTCATGTTTCTTTACTCTCTAGCATTATTTTAGAATCTCAAATGCTTGACCTCGTTGGCTGTTATTTTACACTTCGAAGTGAGGTATTAGGTTTGGAAGGTTTGCATACTTAGATTGGGTTTATAACTGGGTGCTTCATTGTTGAGGATCTGGCAGGGGCAGGGTGAGTGAGCTTTGGGGATGGGGATCGGGGGAGGGACACTATGAGTTTCACTACTGATAATTTTTTTTTTGGTGTTGAGTTACTCTGGAGAAGAAACCTCCTACCTTCTGCCTGAGTATTTAAACAAATAACTTACTTGAATCCTACTTACTTGAATTTTGTCTCTTCTTATTCTGCTGCTGTTTAACACCAAGAAGATGGCTGTCTTTCCAACCACATAATGTACTGTGTGAATCCAAGACTGCATACTAATTCTTTTAATGTCAGTAGAAGAACAGAATTCTTAGTAACAAAAGTGTAAGAAAGGTCACGATAACTAGTGGCCACAGAGAAGGCACTAATCCAGTGTTAAACACATAAAGATAAATTTTTGCAGTTAACTTCTGTGGGTGTCACAAATTTTGCTTTCAAATGTCGGTTCTTTCCGTGGTTAGTGACATCAGTTAAATGAAAAACAAGACACAGGAACATGCATGCAGATGCTTGTTTTAACAAGTAACTGCAGCGTGGCTTGTGGAAGGTCTCACTCGCAGATGTTACACGTTCTTGGGAAGC
Source organism: Tonatia bakeri (assembly GCA_004024845.1). NCBI lineage: Eukaryota > Metazoa > Chordata > Mammalia > Chiroptera > Phyllostomidae > Tonatia > Tonatia bakeri. The sequence goes on along the minus strand of PVIA01000313.1, from coordinate 1,629 downwards.
CAGAGAGAGAACAAGTTTAGACTTGAGGAGAACGAATGTCAATGAGGCAAAGGAGAAAAATTTTGTTGTTTTCCCTCCCTTTCCTGAAGAAGAATTTTCCTACATATCAAAAGGGAAAAAAAAAATGTACATTGGTCTGGTGATTTAGCATTGTACTGTAAGTTTTATTCTATGCTTAAGATATACATAGTGTACATTGTTTACTGATCTCTTCCCCTTCCGGGGAATTATTCACCACCTAGTTACTGATGGCAGTCATATATGCCAATATTATTTTGACTTTTCTTCTAAATTTCTAACAGTCTAAAAAATTTTCCCTGAGTTATTTCAAATTCAAAAAATCCAAAATTAATAAGATTATCTACCTATTAAGCCTAATGTTTTTCCTAAACTCCTTAACTCAATTAGTTGTCTTCCCATCTGGTCAGTCACCTAAATTAAATGTGTTTGCTATAGTCCACTACCACGCACAGTTCCTGCACCAACATGCAATACCTATTCCTCAAACAAATGAATGGATGAATTTTCCATGCTTTCTATTCATCTCCCTGGCATTGATGATTAGCAAGTTCTATTCACGTGACTTCAAATCTCTTCTCAAAGCATCCCCTTTCCTGGCCTCCACTGTTGCTGCTCTAACATAGGCCCTCAAGGCTCCTAACTTTTAACCATCTAAAGCATCTGCATCCCTCCAGCAAAGGTCTGGTCATATTTTAACTTGGCTCAAAAATACTTAGGGTTTTTTTTTTCCTGCAAAACAAAATTCCATCTTCTTCTTCTGGCTCCTCATAATTATATAATTATTATACCCTCTCTTGCCAGTTCCCTGACTCATTGACTGAACTCCCCTCTAAGCCATACTTTCCCATTTTTGATCACCTGCATCATTTCATGCTTCCATGCCCGTGATCATATTGTTCCCCATGCTGGAATGTCTCTCCCTCCATCGTCCAACGTGGGCAAATCCTGGTCATCCTTTAGCTCTCAGTCCAAACACCTCCCAGTCCCCTAATCGGAACTCATTGTTTTTACTCCTCAAAGCTTGTGTGGTACTGTTTATTCATAAGCTTCTCTAGCTTTCAACATAGTCTCAGCTGTATTTCAATAATTTGTTCTTGTGCCTCTCTGAACACACCCTATTCTCAGCAATTAGATATAGTAAATGATATACAATGTTTTCTGAACTGGCACTGAATTAAAGCTATGGATACATTATTATTGAGAATCACGCATACAAGAGTTTAAAAAAAATTGAACCAGAAACTCTTTTGTATTAAGATTAGGGTAAAAAATATTTACACAACGTTACTTGGGATGTGATATTGTTACAGGGTGCAGCCAAGGGGGGGGGGACCCCAAATGGACATTTGAAATGGGGCCCAGAACTCAAGGTGTCCAGAGACTCTAGGATGTTTTTTTACCCCTTCCCCACCACAGGTGTGAGTTGGGGGAAGGGGCACACAGAGCAAGATCATGCAGGGCAGCTTTGCAGCTAATCCATGGCATGGTCATTTAACATACCTATAGCCTTGGGCTGGTTGCTTGAATATGCTAAATAACTATGGCCTTGCTCTGGGCTAGGGGGATGGAAAGGAACTCCTCCCTGAGACGTGACTAGGAGCAGGTCCC